>VXAA01005560.1:356332-368020 GCA_013399115.1 Anseranas semipalmata | reverse complement strand
CACCTGGCCGGGAGCATCCCAAGCAAAGTTGGGAGATGATGGGTGCTACCATGCGGTGGGGGATGTGGGTGGGCACCCACCTGGGCAAGGTGCCCGGGTACCCCCTCGGCTCTCCGGGACCCCCCCAGCTGCCAGGGCGTGGATCTGGCCACCCCCATCTCTCCTTTAGGCCATACTTGTTTTACAGGTAATGCTTCATTTTTATATGCTGCTCTCAAAATAATGCCATCTGTGGTGTCCCTTGGCCCCGGGGCTTTACTCCGGGGTTGTCCGGTGCCATAAAATCCTAAGAAAGCAAAACCCTAAGAGGCTTTTATGCCTACTTGCCCGGTGCGGGCTGGGGGAGCACCCTCTGCCCGACCAGCACCCCAGCTGTCCCAGTGAGCTCCGAGGCTGCCATGGGGATGTCCTGGGTGGCTTCTGGGGACATCACCCCAGAGCAAAGCCCTGTCGTGTTGAGCACCCCAAATTTCTTGCCAGTGCTGAGAGGGTGGAGGAGGGTGGATGTAGAGGGTCTTATCCTGCCCTCGATGCTCAGCAGAGAAATCGCTGGGGAAAAGAAGGAATTCGGGAAAGGGGAGAGGAAAAAATCTCATTGCTGTTTCATTGAAGCTCTCTCGCAAGTCCTGTGTATTTGCTGCCTAGAAAACTGGGCGTTGAGGAGTTGCAGTGGAAATGTGAGCTGTCCTCTGGAAAAGGTCTGTTGTAGCAATTCCTGGTGTTGAAGCTGCAAAATTTCGCCCTGGCCAGATGGAAATGGGAATTCTTCAGCCAGAAAGGAAAAAAAAAAAAGAAAAAAATCTGGCTTCTTCAAACTCACAGTGCTTTGGTTTTTAGGGGTGGGCTTGCACAGCCACTATTATTACTTGTAATTGTGTGGGCTTAAGGTTTATTTTGGGGCTGGAAAGGGATAACTGATATATGATCAGAATAGTCATAACAATGCTGTGTGTGAAATAATAAAAAAAAAGAATGATGGTTCTCTTTGCTGGCTCTTTGTCCCTTTGTGAAGGAAAATGAGTGCTCAGTCCGTAAGCCCCTACAGGGCTCTCTGCGTTACAAAGTTATGCGGGGCATGGAGAACATTGAGCCCGGCCACGCCGGTCAGATGCTGCCTTCTCCTCAGGGTGCCAGGAAATTCAGAGCGTGGCTTATTAGTGAGCAAAAGTAAGACCGGGGCTGCTTCTTAAAGATCTTTTTGGGGTTTGGATCCCACACTGATGTAGGATGAATGCCGTCTACCTGCTTTCCGTCTTCTGAATTGCTGGCTTGTGCCTGGCAGGTGTGGCTGGGGAAAAGCTGAAGCAAACGGGCTTCCTGCCTCGCGATTTGTCTGGCATCCCCGTGTTCGCTGGCTGTCAAATTGCTGCGGAAAGCAGTCCATCAGTACGTTATACAGCCTTTGTCCACCCGAGCGGTGCATCCTGACTCCTTAAAGGCTGCTATTTTAACGTGGTTTCCCCCCGTCGAGACTTGAAGTGTCTTCAAGCCGATATTTCAGCAGCATCCAGCTGCTCTGTGATGCAGCAGGTACTTCTCCAGCAGCAAACATAAGCTCTGCTTCGAGGCAGAGTTAATTTTGGAGTGGGTGTCTCTGTCAAGCTGTACTTTTTCTATTAAATAAGCATGTTCTGCACGTTACACTCCTCCCTGCAATGAATTCTGTACTTGAAGGCGAAGCATGACTGATGTTTGTCTTGTGCCTTCACAATGAGCAGCGCAAAGAAAATGAGTTCGGGTTCGATCAATTTATTTGGCGTCGGGTTGTAGATTCAGAAGCTGCTGGCTTGGAATTAATGATAAAGGGTTTAGTTTTAGCAAGGCAACAAATCGCTTTGATGAACCAGGAAGGTTATAATGAGATACTGAACCATCTGCGGGGGCCAGGGGTTGCTTCTTGCACTTTTATCCATAAAGTGCTGTGTACATTTGACCTGAGGTAACAGCATTAAAATTGTTACAACATTTCACCCTGCCAAATGCAAAAATCAGTATACATATTCTTAAAATGTGCTGCTGTGTGGGTTACAGTAACCCACAACTGCAAATGGTAGCATAGGTTGAGGTCAAGATCTTGGTAGGAAATGGCTCCTTCGCCCTTCTTGTTTGCTCAGAGGTGTTTTGGTGCTCACAGGAGGTGGAAGTTAGATCTGGGTGCCCTTTTAAAAGACACACCTGCAGGGAATATTGTCCTTTAACTGGCTTTTAAGTCTTTCTGAGGGTGAAGATAAAAGGATATGGTTGCACCTTTGAAATACCCATGGCATTGCTGCTGTATGGCTACCGGCTTGTGCATCATGGTTTAGTTTTAGCCAACACGAAGAGTGTTGGGGTTGGACATGGACGGGTGTTTAGGGCTGCTCCTGAGAGCAGCTCTCCTGCAAAGAGGGGTATAGCAACACGCTTTCCTTGGGGGTTGATGCTGATTTGAAACTCCTTTTTCATGAGAAAATAACCCTGGGGGGGCTGTGCTCCTGGCCAAAAGTGCTTTAACGAGATGCTTTGCACCTTCTTGCTGGTAGACAGATGAAGTGATGGGATCCACCTGGCTGCCACTTGGCTGCTGCCATAAAGAGGCATCATTAGGCTGCTGCAGCTGATAACTGTGCTTCAATGAGACCAAATGGTGTATGTGTTGGGGGGGAGAGGGGGCTCTGGTAGTTTGCAGCGTGGCAAAACAACAAGCATCGCCGGCAGGAGGCTGTAGCACTCTGGGGCTTTGCTGGTGCCGACCGCAGCAGTTCCAGGGTGAGTGGTGCCCCCCGGCTCCTCCTTGTGCCGCCCGCTGCTTTGGCACCCAGGGCCGAGGTCCCCGGGCCGGAGGCACCGCACGGAGCCGAGCGCTTCCCTCTGCTCGGAAGAGGGCAGTGTGACACCAACGAGCTGCCGCCTTCCCCCAGCCAAACCCTGCCCGGAGATGCCACCCTTTGCCCACCCAGAGGGCCGGGAGGGTCTCCAAGGGTGTGATTTCCAGTCCCTATGTGGGACCCCGGTGCCTCGTTCCCCCTCCCTCCTTCCCCAAGCAAATCCAAATCCCTTCCAGATACGCTCCCTGCCGCCTTTCCGTGACCGCGAGTGCGCTGACGGTGTTTACCGGACCTTTGTAGGAATATTCTGTGCATGATGCAGGGAAAAGGGATTTAAAGGATTGTTTATAGCAGTTGCTTTTGCTTGCCAGCCCCTCTATAAACAGTGATTAGGTACAGCTACTTTAATGCATGTCTCTGCTTTCAAAAAAAAAAAAGCTGCACGCTGGCGTTTGGCTTCGCTGCTTTTTCCTCTGTAGCTAACCACTGAGTTCTCCCCACTTCCTCCAAAAATACCCACAGATACTGGCAGGACAACTGCCTGAATACTTGCTTAAATAGCCTGTCATTGCTCAATAACCCGAAAAAGCCTTATTTTTATATGTAATTAAATATTTGTATAATGTCTCTGCCAAGAAAGGGTTTCAAGGTACAGCGTGTTCCCCTGAAGGGTGTTCAAACAAGGACCTTCTTGGGTGGCAATGGGAAATCTTTCCGTGCCTATGTCTGTCTTGCTGCACCGCGTGTTTTCACATACTGAATCCATTACACGTCTTGATTGAGCTCTGTCTCTTTTGCCTGTCTGGCCTTTGGGCAGGATCAGCTTTATGAAAAACGTTTCTCTTGCAAATGTGTTTTTGGCACTGATTTTTGTGGCTCCTGATCCAGGTACTGCTGAAATGGGCCTTTTTTTTTTTTTTCTTCTCCCCTTGGATGAAGGGTGGGATGGGGATAGGAGAGAGGCAAACTGTGCCTCATCCCAGATGATGCACAAATTGGGCACCAGCTCCATCACCCAGCTCCCATATCTGTGTGCAGCCCTGCTGGTGGCTAATCTCTTCCTGGGAAATAGCTCACGCTGGTTTTCATGTAATTCCTGAGTCATGACAAAACTGAATCCTCCTGCTCTCCAACCACCATGGCCTCTGTGCTGCCCGGAGCTGGGCTCTCAGCGAAGCTTTGTGTGGTGCTCAGGGTCTGGGCTGCTGCATCCTGGAGGACTTGGAGGTGGTGGACTGTAACTTTATGCTTTTATCCGGGCATGCTTAAAAGGGCCTGTTTCGCTTTCAGATTGACCACCTGGTGCTGTGCTAAAGCAGCTTTTATCTTGCACTTTTGCCTTTAAAGCAAGTTTCCCTTTAATTTTTTTTTTTAAATCCTACAATTTCTCTCTAAAGCCCTGTTAGCCGTTGTAACTTGTACAATCTCTTTATAATTACAAGATGTCTGATCCACGAGTTTCCCTTCCCCCTTGGTGAGATGAAACGAAACTTTCCTCCTCCAGCCTGAGGTTAGATGCATGGTGCAGAAATGTTCCGGCTGGACGCTGTTTTTAGCTGTGCTGAGCTTTAGGCTCACATTTGCACAGGTTGCTCAGAGAAAACATCTTGCATCTGATTTAAATAGCACAAGGTGAGAACCAGTGTTTCCTTTAATAGGTATTTTGGATGCAGCACTTAAAAAGACATAATGGACTGGCTGTATGCTTTGGTGTCCAAGTGTTCTTCTGAGCTGTTCTAATAGACTATATCTTGAGCCACTTGTCTTGTATTGATGAATCTCTTGTGTTGACAGTCACCTCATCATAAATTGAATTGCCTCAGTCTAAAATCAAGTCAACGGTCTGGTCGCCTACTGCGGAGTTGCAGCAAAACAAATAAAACCGATTACATTTTCAGACCGGGAGTCAAGAAGAGCCCCGTGGCTACCGGTTGGGATGCGGTGCCTGAAGGTCATGGCTGATGCATCAAGTGCTCAGCGAGGCTGTGGGATAATGGTCTGATCCTGGAGCACTCACTTAAAGAGCCTGGGGAGGATTCAGGGCTGTGCCTGGGCTCACTGTCCTGCTAAATTTCCGAGGACCTTGATGTGAGGGCAGAAACATGGTGTTAAGGGACAGGCTTGGCCCTTCCAAGGTGTCCCATGCATGTGACCCCATGTGCTGACCAGGGACCTGTCTTCTGAGCAGACCCTTGGTAGATGACAGGGGAGATTTAGGTTGGATATTAGGAGGAAGTTTTTCACTCAGAGGGTGGTGAGGCACTGGAACAGGTTGCCCAGAGAGGTTGTGGATGCCCCATCCCTGGAGGCATTCAAGGCCAGGCTGGATGTGGCGCTGGGCAGCCTGCTCTAGTGGTTGGCAACCGTGCCCAGAGCAGGGGGGTTGAAACTAGATGATCTTTAAGGTCCTTTTCAACCCAGGCCATTCTATGATGATTCCAGTATTTAGATGGTGGTAAAACTGGGATGTGTGCAGGGTGATGCCTCAGGTCCCATTCAGTGCTTTTGCGTTGCACTGCCAAGGAGCAAAGCGGGGCTGGGGGATATCTGGGTTGTGCTGGATGGAGGTGTCACCAATGCCCAACCTCCTCTGCGCAAACACACTGGCTCTGAGATGGATACCGAGGTCTTAGGCTTGTTTAAAGGGATTTACCACAGTGGTGAAGTCTCTCTGTGATACTTGGGCGGATTTTGTTTGTTTTCTTTTTTTAACAAGAGGTAATTAATGCTTTCCTTGGGATTAAAATATTTCCTGCATGTCTCAGTTGTTGATGTCGGAAGGACTCATCCAACCCTTTGACCTCTGGCTCTTTCTTGGAGACAAGAAAGGCTTTGTGGAGAAGGCGAGGAGTGTACAAAACCTGTGTCTCTCTTACCTGACTGCTTTCTTGTAGGAAGAAGCCCAGGATAGAAAAGTTTCTTGAGGCTGTCAAGTAGGTGATGTTTTGTAGGCAGTCACCTGATACAGCAGTGATTAGGTTTGCAGGTATTGTGGGAATTTTGGTGTCAATCTGCCTGCTAATTATTCATGCATCTTGTCGATGAGACTTTAAACAGTCACTCAAACCTACTGCAGCTGGAAATCCGGCAAATGAGGAGCGCTTGTGTCTTGGTCAGGGTGTCTGTGCAGAAATCCAGCTGTGTGATTTGCTTCACTTCTCTCATGCTTTTTCCTCTGGAGTTTTTGGGTTGGAATTTCTCCGTCCGTGGCTGTGAGCTGCCTGTTTGAGTTTGGAGATCTATGCTGTAATAATGTCTGGACCGCCCTTGTAACCCATGTATGGGTTTGGGTTTGCTTGGAGCCCTGCACTTCATCAAGTGAAGAGGTAAGGTGAGACCTACGGCTTCTCAAAACTTCTATTTTTAGCTGTGTTCCTGTCAACATGCAAATTGTTTATCACAAAGGATTGCTCTGCACTTGCCACATGGAACTTGTAAGCCCCGTTTTCCAGCTTCTACGGAGATATCAAAAAGCTTGCCAAAAATACATATATAATATTTCCCAATGTTCATAAGCTGGGTCCTGTGAGCTTCCAATCCTCTTGCTGTGTTGCATTTGATGCTCTGTAAATGCACAGTGGTGGGGGGGCTCCCTATTTTACGGGTGAGTTACCCCTCTGCTTGGGCTTTGGCGTTAACTTAGAAAGTTGCTGGTGTCTGACAGCCTGTGAGCTTTTCACAGTAGTGCTTGCTTTCTACTGGTTTTACTCCTGCCCAAAACCTGGAGACAGCATCTGTGTTAAAACCAAGCAGCTGAACTCAAACTTAGCTCTGAATTAATCACTGATGCGGAATGCTTGCCATCCTCATTAAAAGCCTGATTTAAAGTGCAGGGTTTACAGCCTGGCTGGAGATACTTTCCTTTATCACAAGCGTTTCCTAATCTGTCTCCTTTGTGTAAGGATGTTTTCTGTTTGGATCTCAGGGCTCTTGCTCTTTGAGAGCTATATGTTAAAGGACTGCGGTGTACTTGTGGGTAAGACAGCTGTATATGTTAAAATGTTAATGTGATGGGAGTAAGTGTGCTCTGGTGTCTCTTATGCTGTCAGGCAAGCCTCTGCACCTTGCAAGGTCACGCTGCTGCGTAGATGCGTGTTGCTGAAACAAACTGCAGGGCCTGCATACGCAGTTTTGTTTTGCAAAGAAAAATAAATCTGCTTGTGGGCTGATAGCGAGAGAGCTGCTGTCCCTGAAAACACAGGCAGGAGTGGTGAAGGCCAGCACCCAAGGAAGTGTCCTTCCTTGTGCCTGTACCCCTGCACCTATCAGCCCTGCAACATGCTGGGGTTTCAGCTCCAGTCCTGGGCTTGCGTGGGGTAACCGGTCGTGTGAAGCTACAAAAGCTGCTGGCATTACATGCATTTGATGTTTCCATTTCTGGGGCTGTGTGTGTGAATTCAATCGATTTAATAAGCTCAAAAGCGGAGATGGAAGGGAGTCTCTAGATGCAAGAGGGTCTTTGTGGCTTTCATAGAAACCCTTCCAGAAACCCCTCTCTGGGGAGTGTGAGCATCTCTCCTGCTGTCACAGGAGCCATGCTGGAGGAAGGAACCTGTTGGGCTTCCCAGATGTTGTCAATGGGGCCAACACATCTGGCTTGGGAGCCTTTTAAAACAATCCTTCCAGAGCACCTTGCATATGGCCACTAGGTTTTAACATCTACCAATGTTTTTTTTTCTTCTGCTTTAAGGGAAAAGTCTTTAAGTGAAGCAAGCTGGAAGCTGTGGGCAGTCTGAAGCAAGATGGACGTATCTGGTAGCGCAAGCTCTGTTAACTCCTTTTAGCCTGGGAAATTGCTCTCCCTTTTGAAGAGAGAGGGTGTTGGGGAGGAGCTGAGCAGTGCCACCAAGGTGGAGGTAACCAGCATGGGAGAGCTGGGTGCGAGGCTGTCCTCACTGTGCTGCAGAGGCCACCAGGTCTGCTGGCACCTGTGTGTGGCACGTGGGGACGTGCTTAGTACTTCTTGCTTAGGGGGTGGCACAGACTGGTATCTTTGGGCGGTGAAGAAGACCCCAAGGAAGCTGTGAAACGATCTGTTTTATAGGCATGAAAAACAGGGCAGGAGCTAACACAACTGCCTGCTGTGGCTCAGTGGGTGACTGACCCCACATAGGGTGATGAAGGGGAGAGGGGATCCCAGCAAAGGGCAGGGGCAGAGCACCCAGCTGGCAACTGGGGGAAGCGGGAGCCTTTTACTGGGGCTTTTGTATCTCCAGGGGAGATTAAATTACATGGCCTCCAGCTAGGAGCTGTCAAAGCTCTTGGAGCAATACACCTACCTAGATATCCAGATGAAGCCTGAACATACCCATTTGTTTCCCCTGGAGGAAGAACGTGGGGAGGAAGCTCTTGGTCTTAAATACAAAATTGATTGCTTCAGTTTTGTGTTTGATCTTGAATACAAGGTTGATTCCTCCACTTTTGGGTTTCCAGCCCTCAAAACCTATTGGGTTTGCTCTTGTCCTGGGTCCATAATGCAACTCCATCAGAAAAGATGCTCCATCAAAAGTTGCTGCAGATTGGAAATACTCCTTGTTAGGGATCACTTCTGGGGGTCTGTTGCGAACAACTTGCCTGCTGTAATGCACCTGATGGGCTGGGAAAGCTTTGGTGCTTGCTGATCTCAAACTGCTTGGCTGAATATTGACACGCTGGGAAGCCTTAATGATGCTGGTCACCTGCCCGTGTGTCACCTGGTGCGGGGTGATAGATCCTTCAGCTGGAGAATGGACTGTGCTGGTAGGGGGTGGGAGGTGTGGACAGAGAGGTCGGCTGGTTAATAACAAGGCTGGATTTCAGCTGGTGACCTGAAGGCAAAGGTTCCTGCTGGCCTGAAAACACTGTGTGGTTTTATCTTCTTGATGTGATAAATGCCTTTGTATTGCAGTGGGAATGTGATTAGTTAGCAGGAACGGAGCCTGTGAGTTTGATTGTGAAGCTGTAACCTGCAGTCCAGACTTGTAGATATGTCCTGTAAGGAAGAGTTACAGATCCACTTCTAAGAGCAGAACGAGCTGAAACTAGGGGGTCCTCAATATTTCTGAAGTGTCAGCTTATGATGCTAAAACCCTTCTATCACGACAGTCCTTAAATCCAAGCCTCTGGTAGTACTGAGTGCTGCATTAGACCCATGAGATCATCACTTAAGTTCTCTTGGCTTCTTCCCCCCAAGCACAAGGAAAATATTGCCTTTTTCCCCATTTCCCTGAAGTTTGTAGCTCAGTAGCAGATTCCCTGGAGAGACAGATCTGGCTTAAGGTCTGGAGTCTGTTCTGCTCCTCTCCTCGAGCACTCTGTGGTCTGGATGTTGGACTCTTCTTGCTGGGGGCTGTGGAGCTTGGGGTTACCTGGGGTGAGGAGCAGGGAGCCCCCGAGGTCATGAGCTTGGGGAAACGGTGTCAAAAGGCAACGTGTCCACTTGCATTTCTGCAGCTTCCCTCCATGGGCATTATGTGCTTCTCTCTATCTCTGCTGATATTTACAATAGCGATAAGAAAGGCTCTGTAACAAGTGTGCTCTGCGGCAGATAAAACTTGCTGTGCACCAGAGCTGTTCCAGCTGGGAGCTTATCAGCACTCTTAAAACTTTAACGATCAGCAAGGCTCAAGAGAGGTGGGTGTTTTGGGTCCTTTAGCAGAACAGAAATGTTCAATGAGGAATCGCGCTGAAGTTCTGCTGCTCTGTAAGTCCCTCTCCAGTGTACTTTTTTTTTTATAGAAAAAAAGGCAGGGAATAATTTGGGGAATGAGGCTTGTAAATGGGCCAAGCATTTGGCTTGAGTGCAGCCGGCTGGTTACTGTGCTGCCTGTTTGTGCATGTAGTAAGCCCGCTGGTGATTGAAGAAGGTGGTAGCTGGTCACAAAGTGGACTGAATTAAATTGAGGGATCTTCCTCATCCTGCATCTTGCCAGGCTGCTCTTTGCTTGGAGAAAGAGCTCCTGGTGCTTTTGTGCAACTATTGAATACCAGTGCAGAGAGGATGAATGTCCCAGTTTGGCTTGATGCTCTTTCAGGGCATCTGCAGGGATGGTGAAAACCTGGGCTGAAGCCAGTAAAAGGTACGGTGGTGTAGATGGAGACCAGGAATCACCTGGCTCCCACCTGGATTTAGAAGTGTGTAATTCCCATGTGCTGCCCAGTGCACCAAGATAAGTGGAGAGGCTGCTGCAGTCTGAGCATGGGCATGTCTTATCCTTCTGATTTGGGCAGCTGACTCCATCCGTATGCAGACATCTCTATTCTCTTGGGATTTGTAACCTGTAGCCCTCTCCGGAGGGTGGGTGCCCACAGCTTCTCTCTAAAAATAGGAATAGGGTTAATTCTCTTGTGCTAAACTCCTGAGGAGGGAGATGTGGTGATACCCGATTTACAGGAGAGTGGTGCAATTGGAACAGCTGTTTAGAAATTTCCTTTTTCCCTTTTGGCATGAGGAAATGAGAACGTTCATCTCCATCCTCCACAAAATTATGTCCCCAGGAGGGATAGAGCCTGGAGGTTGGAACCAGATAGCCAAGAACAAGTCAAGGACCTGGAAAAGGAACCTGTGTCTTTGGTTGCTCCAATTAGGAAGCGGAGCAAGGGTGGCTGTGCTGGAAGGGGTCCTCCAGAAGGGCACCATGGGTGGTGTATGAGGGCTGGTTTGAACCAGCTGGTGGTGTGGCAGGAGATGGGACTTGGCAGGAGGGATGCTTGCTGTGGTCTGGTGGCAGAAACACTTGTGCTCTCTGCAAAGCCATGCTCCAGGATTTCGGTTGGCTGAGCCAGGCTTATTCCAAGGAATGTCAGCCCTGGCTGTGCTGCAGATAGTCTGAGCTGTTGAAAGAGATGGCATTCAGACAAAACTGGGAGCAAATGCTTGTTGCTGTTACACGCTGCTGCATACAAGGTCAGCGTGACCGTCTGGTTCCCAAATTGGGCAGTTGGGTTCAGTTTTTCAGCAAACACTTGCTGCTGCTCAGCTGTGTAATCAGCTAACAGGATTTAATACAGCATCGACTGTTTCTAACTCAGCTTTGTGTTAGCAATGTAATTAAAACAAAGCAGCCGGAGTTAAAATAAGTGGAAATGTGAGTTCCCGGGGCTATCCAGTTCCAGTACCAGATAGAGAAGCCATCTGACTTCTACCAGGATTGATACACTAACAGTTGCATCTGAACTGACTCAAAATGTTGTAAAGCTGGGGATAAAGAATGTCTATTGGCACTTACTACATCTCAAAGACCTTATGCTTAAGGCAGCATCTCCTGTGAAATTTCTCTTGTTTAAATACTGCAGCTGGAAAGCACAACAGCCTCTTGCATTGAGGGAAGGTGGATGCGGTGACTTCAGTGTCTCTTTTCACCTTGGGAGCTGAACCCCCAACCATTTCATACTTCTAGAGGAAGTTCTCTGCTTCAAATTGGAAATGAAACACAGCCATGGTGGAGCCTGGGGCTAGGTCTAGGAGGAAGAGAAGATAAGTGGTGGTAGAAGGAAGCAGGAAACAGCTTAAATTGTCTAGCTTGTGTGCCATCTACCCTCTAACCTTCCACACACTGGCATCAGATCTGGATCTCAGCACAGTTTTTTGTTCATGTGGTGTTTTTTGCTTTTTTTTCCTTCAACCATTCATAAAGCTCCAGAAGATAATTACTTCAAGCCTTACAGAGTCCCAGGACGAATGTTTATTGGAGAGGAAAGCTCTTGCCTGAGTGCTGCTGTTTCTGGGGAATGCCCAAGCATTTGACCAAGAAACTGGACTTCACATCCCCGTTGCCCATGGCTCGGCTCTGCCACCACTGACTTTAGCTGGCTGCTTTTGCCTGGCTGCCCTGGAACACGTTGTTGTGGTTCAGTGTCGCCTGAAGCCGATGAGATGTTCTGCTCCCAAACTCACCTTTTT
>VXAA01005560.1:324430-356302 GCA_013399115.1 Anseranas semipalmata | reverse complement strand
GATGGATCCCATACCTTTGATTGCAAAGGGTTGGCTTTTTTTTGGAAGGAAAGGTATGAGATAAATATTGTCTAAAACACTTGTGGCTGCCAGTTCTACTGAGCTAGCTCTTTTACAGGGGTGAGTAAAACCCTGTTATGTCTCATGCACCATCAGGTTTAATTCTTGCTAAATGGCAGAGCTGTTGAGAGGAAGCATTGGGCTGAGGCAATGTAGCTGGTATTAAAAAAAATAAATACAGCTGCAAGTGGCTGAGCTTCAAAATAAATCGTGCTGTGGACACTTGGTGAGTGGATATATAGGGACCGCTGAGGTGTCTGGATTCTCCCCAAGGCTCGTTGCCAGATGGGAGATTTGGGAAGGCAGCAACTACCTACCTGTGGGGAAAGTTTTGTGTCCCAGTAGTAATATATCCTCTCCTTGCCATGAAATATGAGGGCTTTATTTAAATCATTTTCCTGTTCTGGCATTTAAACCAGCTACAGAGTTGGATCTTCTAACTTTTTTTTTTTTTAAATGTTGTAAGTGATGGCCAAAGTAGGGTTTGTCACTTCCTTCTTCTATAGAAGAACAGTAAAATGAGTGGGGGTTTGTTGGGCTGAAAGATCTTGGTGTCCTAGTGGCACAGGTTTAGTGAAGACCTGTGTGCCATGGCCACCCTGGAGCTCTCGGGTGCTTGAGGTCTGCTCAAGTTGTCATGTTTTGCTCCCTGGCCACCTCAGCTGTGTCCTATTGCACTTCAGCTTGGGCAGAAAGTACCTGTTTAAGAAACTTTCCTTTCTAGAATTTATTTTGCAAAGCAGTAGTATTTGCTGGGTAGGATGAGCAGGACTTGTCTGAATGCACCACCCCACAGAAATGGCTTGGTCTTGCGTTTTTCCTCCCCACCCCAAGGAAACCAGAATTTTCTGCTATGCAATTCAAGCACAGATGGTACAGGCAGCATGAAAGCCAATATCCTACTGCTCCAGTCCAGCATCTCCTTCAGGAAAAATCTTGCTGTGTGAAGATGACATTGAAAGCACTGTCATGGCACCTTGCATGGGAGGAAGTGGAGATGAGCTGGGTAAACAGTGAACTGCAAACAAAGTGCTTCAGGCTCTTTCCTGCAAACACAGAGCCCTGAAGGCTTGGACAGAAAGCTTAGGACTGTCATGGCTAAAAAACATCAAGTGTCTTGCTTCAATGTGAGTAGATGGCCCCATGTGCTACAATGTAGTTCTGGGCCAATCCTTCATGTCTGTGCTTGGATTGTCTACTCTTCCAGAGGAGATGATAGCTGCTTGGCATAAATAGTATAACTGTCAGGGATTACTGCTGTGGGCATTAATGTATTTATCCCCCTGGGTGCTTCAGTGGGATTTTCTTAAGCCTAAAACACAGTGACCCTCAACACTAATCTTTCTGTAGAAAGAAGAGGAATGTCTTTGCCTCCATAGTGTTATTCTACAAGATTAACTTTATCGCAGCCCTGTGTGGGTTGTCTCAGTCTCTAATCTTCCCAAAGTGTACCTGGTGCTCCTTGCAAGACCACGTGGTTTCCTCACTCTGCATGAGAGATGGGGACAGGGAAAGTGCTCCTCTGTTTCTTCCTACCAACTCTATCCTATGGCCAATTATTTTCTATTATGGATGATGGAAGAATGGTGTAAACTTGAAACAGGTCTTTGTGTGAAGTTATATGAGTAGTTGCCCTGAGTTTCATGGCAAGTGTTTGTTTTGACCTTCATGAGATCACTGGAAACAGAAGTTCACTCCTTGGCTGGCTTGTGATCTGGAAGCCTTTCTGCTCCCTTGGCCACAAGAGAGATGTTTGCTTACAGGAACTGGTGAACTCTGAGTCCTTCCTATCCAGCAAGATGAAGGCACCTGAAGCAATCATCCTGGGAGAAGAGGCATTAGTTCTTGCTTGTGCTGTCTGCCTCCTGTTTCAGCCTGGGAACACTGAAGCACAGAGCTGTTCATCCTGCATTTTAATTTAAGAAACACTTGATCTGATGGATATGTGTCCTCAGATACTATGATGTTGCAATGAAGTCTTGAGGTGATACTGTGATGATGACTCTGAAGGAAGGATGCCTGAGGTATTGGGTGATGACTGGAGCTCATCTATCTGTTTTATGCACACATTCTCAGTGGTTTTGGTCAAGAAGACAAGTGTCTTTCTCTGTTTTGCAACTGAGGACATGGCACTACTTCAGGATGGGGTGGTGGGGCAATATGAGGACGTGAGGACTTGGATGCTGTAGAAAGACAGGTAGATATGTAAGCTTTTCCCTCCTTGAGGTATCTTCCCACAAATCCAGCTTCCCTGGGTTCTGATCTTGGGCTGACTGTACTTTGATGTGACTGTTCTGCAGCTGTGTTTGGTGGTGTCAAAATGAATGGTTTCATGTGAGGAGCCAGGTGTCTGCTTCCAAGTGCACTTGCCACCAGGTTCTGGACATCCCCTGGGATGCGAGGGGTACCAGGAGACCTGGTGTGAGCCACGTCTTTCTCTGAGAATTGTGTTTTTGGGGGTCATCATGTGTGCCCTCAACATTTCCCACTTTGAAGATTGGTGTTAGCAGCCTGTACAAGCCATCTGCAGGATCTGTTATCACAAGAGTATTTGTGCAGCAGTCTTGTACATTCACCCAGCCAAGTGACGCAAAGAAGCTGTTGAGCAGTTGTATGTCAAGGAAAGAGTCTTGTTCCTGGAAAGTGCCTCTCCTTAGGTGGGCTGCTCAGCCTGTTCCTGCTGTGACACCATTACTTTGAGATGGTAAACTCAACTTTTCAGGTGCCTGCTCTAACAAGTGGAAATACAACTGCAATGACATGTTCAGAGTGTTTCTGCAGGCTGACCAGAGGGACGGTGACAGCCCCTCTGGCAGAGTAGAGCTGCAGCTTGCTGTGTTGGCAGCACTTCAGATGCACCCTTGGTGTAGCTAGATGCCACCCTCAACCACACACATCACGCTTGCTCTGTCAGGGAGTGAGATGCTCAAAACTGCATCTACCTGGCTATCTCTACTGTTGAGCTTGTGGTGAAGCTGGGATTAAAAGCCTAATCCTTCAATACCTGTCCTAAATGCTTTATGTGTACCCTGTAGATATACTTTCCTCTTGCAACGGGCAAAAATTTTATTGTCTAAGAGCCATCATGGAGAACTTGAAGCTGGTGGTTCAGCAGTGCTGCAGAAGGACTGGGATGGCATCAGCAGGGAGGGAGGTGACCTGGTGGAGATCCGTCTTGGTGGTGGGCTGGAATAGATGGGACATGCAATGCCTGCATGAAGGTGGTGTAACGTGTCTGAAGGATGGGATGTCTGGGGGGAGTGGTGAGCGCTGAGATGTGAGAGAGGGTCCAGAGAGTGCTATGTAGGAGGCTGGACTCTATGCCTGGCTCCCAAGCTGAGTAGCTAGGCTTTGCTCTGTTATAATAATAACCTCAGCATAATGTCACTGTTTCACATGAGTAGTGATACAGAGACACTGGGGTACTATGGCCACTAGAAATACAGCATGTGGGGTGGGATTAGAAAAGGGAACATGCAGTAATTTTCCTCCTTCACCTTTCCTTCGTAATGGTCTTTGTCCAGAGCAATAGCCAGATGATGAACACTTAATTTGTGATTTTTTTGCCCAGTGATGGATGATAACTCGATATTACAACTACTTCCAGCTTTGGATGCAACCTGCCAAAAATAGCTGGGAGCTCTGTGGGGGCTGGTACTTGGCAAAGAGCTCTGCTGTCTTCATCCCAAGCGTGCCAGTGGGCTGAGTTCATGGAGCATCTTTGGAGCCAGTGGGGCGTGAAGGTGGTAATGGGAAAAACCGTCCTGCTGCCGTGGCAGTGACACAGGACTGTTTTGTCACCTTGTAGGATGTTTGCTGTGGTGTGTTTTGCAGCTAGACACTGTTATGTGAGCACTGCTGCTTTTCATCCCAATGGCCGAGTAGCTTTTGGTACCCTGGGGTTGGACTGAGAACATAACGGTGGTCTTCAGACCCAGCAAAAGCAGCTAGTAATGATTTGGAGGAGTCTGTCCCAGTAACCATGGATCAGCTGGGGTGGGAGTGAAATCCCAGTCCTCTGGGTTCGATTACAGGACCGTGAGCTATCTTTAGCTGCTTTTCCCTGAGAGGCATTTGCACATGGTGCAGAAGTGTCTGACAGCTGAGCCGGTCTCTGCCGCACCCCCACCAGCCTGGTTTAGGCAGGCTCCATGGTTTGCTCTGTGAAGAATCTGGGAGGAGGGCAATAGGGAATGTGTTGGCTCCTTGCGGTCGATGTGGAAATGGCACTTTCCCCATGTGTGGGATGCTGCTGGAGCCGGTGAGTGTGGGAGGCCTGCCTGGAGGCTCAGCTTTCCGCTGGTGTTCTCGGGCTGAGCTTCGGGCTGATGCTCAACTGCAAAGCATCACTGCCATGGTGGTGGCTGGCTGGTCACACCGAACAACCTCTCCTGCGGAGGTGGGACCAGCATGGGGATTGCTTTGAATGCATGATTTGGTTTGTCCCCAGACTGTTGGCAAAAAAAAAAAAGGAACATTTTTCAGACTAAACACAGGTCTTTTTAGGACAGCTTATGAGCTGTTACAAGGTAAAACACAGAACAAAGTGAAAACTGATTTAATCAGGAGAGAGTTTGAGGCTGCTCCTTACCCTGACCAACCTTGTCAAGTCCAATTTTTGTTGAGCAGGGGCTGATAACCTGGAGAGTCCCCCATGGCAGAGCAGAAGCAGCACATCACCCATTGCTGAGAAATAGGATGTAAAGCTAATGGGCAGGTGGGGCTGCTGAGGAAATACCCAGTCCATAAAATACTTTGTCCATCTGGAGCAAAAGGAGGAAAACTAAATCTGCTCTGAGGTGTCACCTTCCAAAGGGCTTCCCTGTGACATGAGGTTTTGCTGGAAAGTCAGTGACTGTGTCAGGGACAGCGGTGAGGTTTGTGTGCTGTTAGATGTGGGAAGCTTTGTATGTTACTCAAACTTGTGGCTTTCTGGCAATATAGGAACTTGCATTGCTGGTATGGCAAGATCTTGACCTTTAATGAGATTGGTCACCTCTTGCAGTGTAAGGAAGGATTCTTTGCCTCTACCAATCCTTGCTGAGCAAGTTTTGTGGTACCCCTATTTAGGTGTATGTTCCTGTGAACACTTGGTGTTGATGAGCAGCTGCAAAGTAACTTCCAGTCTCTTCTGTAAAATATACCTGTAGCAGATTGGCCTTTACACATGGATGGAGAACAAGGTGCAAGCTGCTTTCTGGAAAGATTTCTTGCTAGGTACAAGAGTGATGCCTCTTCAAGGTCAAACTGGGACCAGTCTGGAGGCTGCCACTGGGTCACTACACAGCATGGCTTGGGCATGTGGGCTGTGGGTCTGAAACTGCTTCTGACATGGCACGGGATGTCCATCAGCTGGTGGCTTCAGAACTCCACACAGTGTCCAGACATGTGCAGGCTGCCCAGGCAATGGTTGTGTTCAGACCTTGTTCCTTTCTTGTTTTCCCCAATCCTGCAGCACTTGGAGAAGGGAATTGGTGCTCTGCTGGAGGGAAGGCTCTGGTCTGTGAAGATGTATGTCTTCTCTCACACAGTGCTCATGATTATCAACGCATGAGCCTGGTGGTGGTTTTGCTGTTGGCAGACTGGCACTCTTGATTTCTCCATGTATGCTGAGGAAGGGCTGCATTCCTCATAAACTCGTTTTCTGCGCCAGCCACTTGCTGCATGGGTGCGCATGCAGAGCAGTTATTTTCCTTATCTTTTTACATCGACTGTGCTGCTTAATACCCATTGAGGACAGGCTTCCTGTCCCTGTTGTCCCTCTGGGAAATGGGCAGTCTGCCCATCATGTGCTGGGGAAGGAATACCTTGCTGTACAAGACTGAACCAACCTTTGCAGATGCTTGTCCATCCAGGACCATAACTTGAGGTACGGTTCTGTACTGCTCACAGACCAAAGTCAGCTTATGGGCAGGTGGATGCCTAAATGGGGTGGTTGCTGAAAGCACAGTTAGAAATGTCAGTCTCCTTCCTTGAGAGAACCATGTGCGCAACAAAGCTTCCCGTGCAGCGTCTGGCTGAGCAGGGCTTCAGAAGATGCTGGTGAGCATGCCGGTCTTGCTGGCCCCGTTCCTGCCCGCTGGCTGCAACAATGACAATGTTGAATTGCATCCAAGCTGTCACTAAGTGCAATGACTGCAGCAAGTCACTGGCCTCCCGGTGCTGGTTTTGGCAATGGGGGAAACTTGGCTTGACTGCCTCTATTTATACAGCACAAATAGGTTTGTCACCCAATAACTTGATCGCTTGTAATTATAATGCCGAAGAAAATCACACCACTTATTTCCTTCCTTCATACCTGCTTTCTTGCTGTTTACCTTTCTTGGCTCTTCTGGCTTGCTGTTACTTTCATGCAGCCTCTCTGCTTTGAATGCTATGGATGGTGTTTCAGTTCTATAGTCCCATCTTTTGTTGGGCATGAAGATCAATGCTGCTGTGGCTTTTGCCAGCTGTCCCATCCTGGGTACTCTGTGCACTGTAGCACCACTAGGAAGGTTTTAATTTTTTGTAATAGTAGTTAAAATTTAAACATGCAATGAACTGAATTGCATAGAGATGGGATTCTTGTCTGACTCTGACATAACCTGTGAAACTTCAGTGTAGCAAGAAGGGCTTCAGAGACTCCCTCTCCTGCATTTTGCCTGGGATGTTTGCATTTTTCTCTTTAGTCCATTGGCAGTGGCTGTAAAACTCCCATTACTGATGCTATGCATAGCACTGAGCTTGCTGCATTGATCTGGGTGCTTAAATAGCACAAAGATATTGCCTTGCACCTGGACTGGAATAAACTCCCAGCAAAGCCGGGTGCTAACTTTGGCACTGTGCACACCTCTGCTCCTTGTGCAGGGCAGCAAAGTTGCAGGTACTTAGCAGAGCGACCTCAGAGGAATCTTTATCTTGGTGGAAACAGATGGAGTTCGACTTGGTGTCAATCATGAGCCTAGAATAACTTAATTTTAATGCAGAGGAAGTGGAAAGGCACAGCGCTGCCACAGCCTGAATGCTGACAAGCAGGAATTAAGCTTGGAGAACTGTGCCTGGTGCGTACGCTGATTATTTCCATGCTTGAGAAGCTTGGCCACCAGAAGGAAACTGCACTTGTCTCTGTACAGGCCTCCGCTCAGGAAGGTGTTAAGCAGGGCATTGTAAAGCATCTTCTTGAATTACAACCTGGTGACAGATCTCATAGCTGAAGGTGTCTCTTGGAGAAGGGATGTCAAAGCCAGAGTAGGAGTGAGGATCTAAAGGATAAGAGCTTTAAGAGTCCTTTTCTTCCCCTGTCACTCTCTTAATTTTCACATATAACACTAGGCTAGCTGTATATTTGGGAATGAGCACAGAAATGGAACAAACTTCACATGGTTTACCTGCTTTTTGTTTTTCCCAAATAGTTTGGCACTCTCCTTGCTGTCAGGCCTCTTGGACAAGGAGGTGCTGGGGTTCTCAGTCACTCAGCCAGCTGTGTGCAAATTCTTCCCTAATTTCCCTTCTCTCCCTTTCTTTTCAGTGCTTCATGCACAGAAGTTAATCTTGCAGAAGGGTCAGGGCTGGACTTTGCAGAACACTCTCATGTCCAGGGCTTCTAGCAGTCTTCAGAGTCCTCAGCTTTGTGCCAGGACAAAGGCACACAATGCTTTGGGTCATGGGTGGATAGTTGCAATCCATCCACTTGGCTCTGCCATGGCCCCCAAAAAACTTACTGATGCTGTAGACCAAAGATCCTTTCAAAGGAAGCTTCTACATTAGCTTGTCATTCTCTCTGGGGAGAGATGCAGAACCCTGGGAGTGTTGTGGGTCTCCTGGTAGGTCCAGGTTTTTGTATCTCCTGGGCTCCACAAGCTCCTCCTTAAACTGTTGAAGAGCTGCTGTATTCCTTCCACAAGCCTTTCTGGGGAGGCTGAATGTGGTCCCAGGATGTTTCCCCCAGCATGTTGTGTAAAGCTGCTCACCAGCTTTGTTCTAGTCACTTGCTGAGGTCTCCAGCTACATCCATATGGCTAGCTAACTTAATAGCCATGCAATGACCTGCCATTCCCCAAAATGGAAAACAAAACTGTGGAACTACCCGTGTAGTGCCTGGGAGGGAAGGAGACAGTGAACAGGACAGCCGCCACTTGCTAACAAAGACATCTCTGAAGGCATTGGACTGAATGTTTGCTCCGGTCTGCAGCCTCTGGTGTGACTTAGACACCAGAAAAACAAGAACTTCAAAACTGGCTTGCCTTGACCCTGTTGCCAAAGCCTTTATTTATCAGCTGGTTTTACTGAGCTGGGGTTGGGATTAAATTCAGCCTCGGCTGGATCTGCTCCCCCAGCTGGTGTAGCTCTGCTGTGCACTCTTTTCCTTTGCAGTCCCTGCTTTCCTTAAATGGGGAGTGAATATCTGAAGAGCCTTTTGGGGTGTCTCGGGGAAGGACATCTGTTCAAGTAGCGATACTGCAATGCAGCTCTCTCTCAGCAGCACACATGGGTGCTTCTGCCTGTCTGTGTGTGTGATCATGGTGCTGAGCATGCCTTGGGTCTCTGCAGTCTGGCTGGCGTTTTGGCCAGGCCAAAAGCTAGAGGGGGTGGAATAAAGGCAAGACTCGACCATTGCTACCACACGTAGCTGTCTATAAAATGTTCCTTAATACGTTGTAACTAACTTATTAACACCCTGTCTCTTGCCTCAGCAAATTTGGACCTCTTCTAAGCAATAATTAAAGTTTAACCTCGGTAGTCCTTGCTAATGTTTGCCTTTTGCTTTAGAGGAAGGAAATGTGATCCTAATCTTTAGATCAAATGGCATCTGTACTTCCATTGAAAAAAGTACATTTGTAATGGGCTTAATGAAACCTAGAAAGATGTTTTGGATGGGGACAGATAACGGACAGAAACTATGTGCCTTTTAAAAACTCTTGGCTCCCGAAGTTACAGCAAGACTTCCTCTTGTGCTTAATAGGGATTTCTTTATCCTGCAAGCTTTCAGACAAGAAAATGGCCTTGGAAAGCAGATGTCAGAGTTGAATTGCATGCTTCTTCCCTTAGCATTTGGGTTGAAAGCATTCCTTAGAGACCAGTGCATGGCTCTGTGGAGATGCTGATGAAAAGCTATAGATCAGAAAAAAATGGTAAAAATTTCAGAAATTTGACTGCTTTTTCAAACTTCTATTGTAAGTCTCTCTGACTTGAGACCTGTGGAGTGCTTGTGTGTGTATGGGAAGCTGGTTGCTATAGCAGAACTCTGAAGTTCTTCTAGAAGTCACCCATGCTACAAAACTCAACTTGGTGCGGTGGGTTTTGGGAAACAGCTTCCCTGGTAGGGTGGGTTTTGGGGAACAGCTTCCCTGGCAGGGCTGTTGCTGCCGTGTTTGGGTTGGCTGTGCAGTGCAGGAGCAGCTTATAAACAAAACTGCCTGTTGGTAACTGGGGCAAGGACGGAGATTTCATGGCTGTAAACCCCTTGACTTACAGACCAGCTTAATGTCAAGCCACACCTGAGCTGACAAGATGTTTTTCTAAAGGTGAGTGGTTTTGTTGCTCCTTTTATCTTTGGGGGATCAAACCCAGGTGTGTCAGTGCACATTCCTCCTCTTGCCTGGTTCCTCCTGTCCTGATGCATGTGAAACACCACAGGCAGCTGGACGGTGGTCACTGGTTTAAGAGAAACTGGAAGGAAATTAAGCAAAGTGTTGTGGAGGCAGTATTTTTGGTCCTTGGTCCTGGCTGAGTGCTGTGCTGTATTTGGTCTCCAAGTGCTGGTGGGAAGCATGGCAAAAAAGGGATTATCCTGGGGGGGAACTAGGAGAAGGTGGTAACATGGCTGATGACTGGCTGAAGAAACAAATAGACTGAAAGGAAATAGATTGTTTTCTAGCAGCCTCTTGTACTTCCAGTTTTAGGTTGAAATCCTGGCAAACTGGGGAAAACAAGAGGAAAGAATTTATCTTGGCTTAGAGAAAAGATGATTCAAGTTTACTAGCTGGCTCTCTTTCCATTTGTAGTGCTGTGCTGGGGCAGGGCTGTAGGACAACACTGGAGGTTTTGGGATCCACTTGGACAGACCTCATGCAAGATTGACAAATCCGGTATGTACAGAGGTGGGAATCAAGTTGGGTGGCATCTCAAGGGTCTCCCCAGCACCCTGCTTCAGACTCGGCAGCATCAAGGAGAGGGACAAACCAACCTACAAAAGATCACTCATCTGGTCCCTTGCCTGTGTCCTGTCTTCTGCTTGGTGGAAAGCTCATTTCCAGAGCACCTACAGGGACTTGTAAGAAGATCTTACAGAGGAAGGAGTGGTGTCTGACCTGATATTGCAGTGGTAGTATTGAATAATGCAGAGAGATTTGTAGGCAAAAGCTTAAAGATAGTGGGACATGTGAATGATAAGCAGATGTGTCCAGTTTCCTTTGGGAAGAGGTGCAAAACCATGCTGTTTTTAGCACTAAAAAAGCAGGTGGAGGAAAGTGCTTAGAGGACTTTGAGCATTTAAGGTCAATTAAAATCCAAGCATGCAACTGCTTTGCCTCTGCCAGTCATGGGAACCTGATTTCTTTAATAATCGGGTACAGATGTTAGTTCAGATAGAAGTAAAATCTGTTGTGTGCCCTGACCTGTACTTTCAGGGACCAGGTATGGTCCTGCATAGTGAAATCCTGGACGCTGGGGTTGGCACAGGGCAGGGAGCTGAGATCTGACGTGGGTCATTGCTGGTGTTAGTGGTGAAGGGCAGGGTGGCTTTGGTGGGATTAGCACTAAATGCTGTGCACAGAAAAGCGCTTTGAGGCTTCAGGTATTTTGAACTTCTAGTGTTTGAAGGAGAAGGTATGCTAAGGCTTTTGAGACGGTGTCAGTAAAAAAGAAAAAAAAAGTATGGTTATTGCATGATTGTTATGTGCTAATAGGATTTAATTTCTGCAAAGCTTCTGATGAGAAATAAAACTACCTCAGAGGACCACAGGTATTTTGGGAAGGCTTAAGTGGAATAAAATTCAGCTGTGATCATGTTACAGCAGGGAGACTTGAAATTAACTGAGAGAGGAAGCAATGAATTTACCATTGCTAAGTGGGACGTGCATGGCCACATTTCTCCTGCTTATGCAGCTGTCCTCAGGGGGCCTTCCCTGTTGGAAAGAGGGAGATGATGCCCTCAACCCTGCTCAGTGAAGGGGGGAAAGAAGGAATGTGTCTGCATCCATGAGAGCTGTGTTGGGTCTGTGGACTTTCCCAGAAAAGCTCCTGAAAAGCCTGCAGATGCCTTGGTAACCTGGGCTGGATTTGAATTGGTGACCTAGGGGTGAGCTGCTGCATTTTGCTGCCATTTCCTTGTGCTGTCAGGGCTCTTGGGAGCTATCAAGCAGTGCAATGAAAGCGTGGCCCTCTTGTCTTTTGGGCTGTTTCACTGGGGGAGGTGGAATACGGAGTCGGTCTCAGCCTTTGCGAATTTGAGGGGAAGGGGAATGTGGAAGGCTTCCTTCCTGGGGAAAAGGGCTGGTAACGCTGCCTGGAAAAAATCACACAAAGCAGCTTCTCTTCCCTTCTGGCTCCGAGCAGGCATACAACATCAAGGTGGTGCTAAGCCTTCCCAAAGCCTATAGATTTTTCCTTTTGTTTTTCTTTTTTTTTCTTTGAGAGGTGGGGTTGGGGGCCTGGTTTATATGTTTTTTGGTTAAATCTCTCAAACAATGTTATTTCCTCTTCCTTGGAGCAATTGTTCCCTGTGCAGCTGACTCTTTTCCTTCCTTTTCCTCTCCACCGTGGGAAGCATTCTCCTGATGATGTATAGGCTCAACTTCACTCTCTGGTTTACTCCCCTTGCTCCTGCTCAGGTCCCTTTTATTTGTAATTTCTGTCTGGATCCCCATCACAGGGTCCACAAAAACAGTTGTTTTAGTGCTGATGGAGAGAACTGGCAGGCCTCTGAAGTTGTTAATTATCAGAGTGGCTTATATGGGCTGTAGATAAGGGACTGCAAAGACTAACATGCCTCATGGTAACACTAGATTTCTTCCCTCAAATTGATGTAGATTTTTCTCTGGAGCACTGCTTTCTTAAGGAAAATCGGGTCTTTTTTGTGATCAGTCTGTTCTTAAAGCTTTTCAAATGCACTCATCTGAGGGTGGCGGGGGGACAGATGGACTCTTGTGTTCTGTGGTCTTTTAAAATTTTATTTTTAATTTTTATTTTTGCATCTGCAATGCCTGAGAATACCTTGCTTCCTCCTCTTGGGCATTGCATCCTCTCCTCCTGGACCAGACTGAGGTGCTCACAGGAGGAGAGGCCAAACTAGACAGTGGGTCTGAGCACCTATCTGCTACGTGGCTAAATGCAGATGGATGCCTACCTCTGCCTTTGGGGCAGGGAAAGAAGAATATAGTGGAGATAGTGTTCACCTCAGACAGCCTGGATTTTTGCAAATAACTCAATGAAACACTAAAGCCATGACAATCCTTATTTCTGAGGTACCGCAATCCCCTATACCATCCACTATATCAAAACCAGTAGACTTGCCTTGAATATTATTAAGATCAGATCTGTTCTCCAGGAGCACTTCCAAAGAAAAGCTGTTATAAATCAGGCCTCAACAGAGCAGCATGAGAAAGACGCTCATCAATTCACTAAGCCTTCACCATGGATGCATGGATTGGAGCTGAGCAATTTGTGGAGTGCCATATGCAGAAATGATAAGCCCTTGGATGTTACAGGCTTAAGGACATAAGTAACCACCTGATTATGCAGTTACTTAAGTATGACCTACTTTTTTTTTTTTTTGAAAATATTCCCCAGACTCTATGACAGAGCAGATAAATGCTGAAAAGACCTCTAAATTCTTATTGGAAGAGCTTCCTGCAGGGAAGTGTTGGTGATTTATGCTGTGGAGGAAGAGGAAAGGTGGCTGGTGTGAATGTTTCATGATAGGCTTTGCATTGCTTAGCTCATGGAGTGAGCTAGGAAAGGCAGCAGCAAACTCGTGGGCTTTGCCCACTCCTGTTAGGTGGAAATCACATGGTCTAATTAAACAACAGCAGTTCTTGATAATGTTTTCAGGGATTATATCATGCTTCAGTGGAAGGGGGCATGCAGCCAGAACACATTCATCCTGTTGATAAGGCCAACGCCCACTGTAAACACTGTTATTAACAGTCTGAGCCTGTGTGAGATGCTCTAATGGAAAGCTGTAATTTCAGAATAGGCAAGAAGCTCAGAGAAAACCCTTGGTGGATATTTAAAACCTTGCCTACACAACTTGTTCCCTTGGGCAGTGATGACCAGTATCTTCTTGCATAGCGTACATTATTAATTTTTATGGACAGAAGTGAACCTAACCCTTTCAGCTTCAATATGTATGTGATAAAACTATATAGTTGGGTTTCAATGACTCTCCTAGTATCTGAGGTCTGTCCTGGGGTGCAGGGATGGTGCTGGTCTGTCTTTTGTGCTTAGATTTTTGGATCAGGATCGCTTGACCTTGTGCAATCACTAGATTGCTTTCTGCTCTCATTCCTCAATTTGCGGAGCAGCAATAAAATGGTACAGCTACAAGACACGTTCTGGCAAGTTGATGTATAAACACTTTTTCTAGCAAATGGGAGCCTTGGGGTTGGAATTTAGCAGGAAGAAGAAACTGAAAAGCAAGAGCACGTCTGAACTTCCCTGCTAAAAAAAAAAAAAAAAAACCTCCTGGTGTAGAGGGTGTTGTCTCCCTTGAGTACAAAGCTGATGTGCATCTGAAAACTTTCCACTTGGCAGAATTGGATATGAAGTTATCTGGTGGGGTGGGATGGAAACTCAGATGGCTGCTGTCCATCCTGTGACTGAAATGCTTCAACAGTAACTATTCCTCTCCCCAGAGCAGGGAAGGTGCATGGAGGTGATTTAGTTCAGCTCTGCTGCAGAAACTTGTCTTCATGGGACTCGTCATTGCCATAATGATGGTTTTGGATAGAAGCTTCTCTTGGAAAACTCAAACTTATGTGTTAATTTGAACTGGGGGCTTTCTGCAGTGGAGGCTTGCATAGCTGGCTTGTTCTGCAGGAGTGTGGTCCTCTAAGGAAAACATTTCGTACAGTAATGTGGGGGATGAGGCCAATTTTCTTCTGGAATTTGTATCTAGCTTGGATCTGACAATAGATTTCCATTCCAGAACATGTAGTGAGATCTGTGATAGAGCTGTAACAAATAATCAGCCAAATTTGAGAATTTAACACTTTGTTCTGCTTCTAGTACAGTTCAGCAGGTAGATCTGGAATCCAGTTGTCACTGGAAGGCTCCAACTTTAGCCAGGAATCTGAAACTGATCAGAAATTCTAAGGTATTAACCAGGATGTTGGATAGACCAGGTAAGGTGGAACATGACCGACACAAGACTAGCTAAGCTCCTTTAGAGAAGCAAAACGAAAGGGTAGAGGGGTGTGAATCTATTGCCTGGCCTTGCTGTGACGTTCTGTGTGGGTGGAGGACAAGACACCAAAGTACTCCAGGCTGCAGAGATGAGCGAGATCGTTGTATGAACTGCTGTGGTTTCCCACCTCTGATTGTGTTCCCTTGCATACCATGTTGTGGCCAAGGTCAGCACTGAGTGCTCAGGTTTTGGGGAATACTGAGGAGATGTTGCTTGGAGATGTTGATGGAGGGGTGCTATGTGGGGCCAGGCTGTGGGGAGGTGAGAACATTTCTAGGTCCTTCTGGGTCTGTAGGAATGGAAATTGCTTCGCAGCAGATGTCTTGCCCACAGAAATATTGGTCTAAATCTGCAGAAGCTGTAGGAATACTGGTGAGAAATCTAACACTTGCTCAGGCCAAGGTGGATTTTTCTTTTTATTTTTTTTTTCTGTTTACATGGGTACTGTGATGTGCCAGATGACTGCCTTCCCACATGTGCAGGAATGGAGACTGTTTGGTGTCCAAAGAATTGAAATTGGTGCAAATTCTCACTTTGGCTTCTCCTATGGGGTGTCAGTTATTCCTCTTGTTGTTCCTCTTTATTTAATGTATGCTCTTTAAAAACAAAACAACAACAACAAAAAGAATTCCTGCCCTTCTCAAAGCATATGGAGATTAGGAATTGCAAGTAATCCTCTGAAATGATTGACTGAGAATTGCTTGGAAATATTTGCTGACTTGACAGATAAAACCCTGAAATAGTGCATTCTAAGCTGTAGCTTAGCATCTGTCCTTGCTATATCACCATCACTGAGGTTATACCTGCATCTGCAGTAGTCGAAAGCCAGATGTATTTTTAGACAATGTTTAAATAGACATCGTCAAAACTGTTTAATGCTGTCTCATGGGGACAAGGGTGATTGCACAGAGGACTTTTCTCTTGTACTGAGAGCTCAGTTGGGCATTGCGGGTAACACAGAGGGCGTGCTGGTGTAGGGGGCCTGTGTTAGCTGCAGTGCCTGCCACGTTACTCCAGGGATGCTGAGCAGAGCTGTTAGCTCACGTTGTGTACACATTATTGGGAGGACTGAGTTTATCCAGATTCTTCTGATCTCTTGTGTAAATTAATAAAAAAATCACAAAGTGAGGAGCTATTAGGAGATATGCAGGAAATGGTGAATCTGTCTAAAAATCACAATCCCAGAGAAGTTGAGGCCGGGTGCACCGGCTCCCCCCTGCCCCAGCAGGGACACCCGGAGCCGCTCGCCCAGCACCACGTCCAGGCGGCTGCTGGAGACCCCCCCGCAGGAGCCCCCAGCCCCTCTCTGGGCAGCCTGGGCCAGGGCTCCGGCCCCCGCCCGGCACAGAAGCGCTTCCTGGGGCCCAGAGGGCACCTCCCGTGCTCCAGGCTGGGCCCGGGGCCTCTGCTCCTGGCCCTGGGCACCCCTGGCCAGAGCCCGGCTCCGGCCTCTCCGCAGCTCCCTGCAGGCCCTGGCAGCCGCGGGGGAGCTCCCCCGGAGCCCCCTCCTCTCCAGGCCCAGCAGCCCCAGCTCTCGCAGCCTCTCCTCACGGCACAGGGGCTCCAGGCCCTCCCGCACCTCGGGGCCCTGCGCTGGGCTCTCTCCGGCAGCTCCGGGCCTCTCTCGCACTGGGGGGCCCAGAACTGGCCCCAGCACCCCAGGCGTGGCCTCCCCAGTGCTGAATAGCAGAAATAGCATAATGCAGCATGTTCTCCCTTTAGCAGAAGTCCAAACACCAAAATGTTGACCAGGCTGGAGAAGCTGGAGCTCAGGACACCTCTTGGTTGATGCATTCTGAGGGGTGGGCTGAGATACCCCCTCTCCTCCTCCTGGGAGGTGATAACTTATTTTCTAGGACATCCCTCACTGGAAGAGGGCAGAAGTTTGGGGAGAAGTCCTGCAGAGACCATCTCAGATGCTTTTCCAGACACAGCACATACAGCTCTGCTTTGTGTGCAAGGAATAACAGCGCTTGCTCATCCAGAAATGTCAAATAAGTCTTCAAGACAAGGTCCTGTGTAATCTGCAGCAGCCCTGAGATTGCTGGAGCCTGTTTTGAATCAGAAATGCTCCACGGATACAGCTGTACTAGTGTTTTTCTGAAGTGCTGATCCACTTCCTTCCTTTCCAATTCCTCAAAAGAAAACAAGTCAGTTGATTTAGGCACTGGAATACACTGCTGACTCTGCACAAGTTGTTTGCTCTTCTTGTCTCCTTATTATTAGCTGAATTACCCCCAGAGTTTTGGCCACAGGGAAGGTACTTCTGGAAAGTCTTCAATGCAAGGCTGTCCAGAGGTATAGAAAAGAGTGGAGGGACAGAGTTGATGCTTAAAGACATCATCATCAGATATGATTTTCCAAGCTTGTTGCTTGGAGACCTACTGTATTGGCTGTATAATAATTTAAATCCATGTTTAAATGCCTAAGAAAAACAAAAACAAAAACAAACAAAAACAAACAAAAAAAAAAAAACAAAAAGAAACAAACAAAAAAAACAAAAAACAAAAAACACTGTAAGTGTCAGTAGAGTTTGATTTTTAAGAGCATATCCCCTTTGGAAATCCATAAACTTGGTCTCTGTAGTGTCCTGTGCCAAGGAGTTTTGCAGGTGGGCTGCATGGTGACCGTCACTCCTGGTGCTAGACCTGCCATTCTTGGTGGAACCATGCTTCAAAGGGCCCAGCAGGCTCTTTGCCTCCTGGGGGGAGCTCTGGGCTACTGTACACAGCTGTGTCTTATGGTTCAGTCCCCAGACAGACCCTGTGCAAAGGCACCAGCCTTAGCTTGGTGCTGCAGAAAGCTGTGGAGGACTTTTGCCTTGTGGTCCTTGGGACAGGGACCCAGAATGGCATGGACAGGGCAGGTCCATGCTACTGCTGCAAGTGTGGCTTCAGTTCCCATTTATCCTGACCTTGGCAGTCTGAATCACCCATTTAATCCCTATGCTTATTCAAAATTGGTGTCAACAGTGTGTCTGAACGGAGATTAGAGGCAGAGGAATGAGGCTGCCAGCAGAAGTGTGGCGAGAAAATGGAGGTTTCTCCAGAGCTGAAAATTACTCTGAAATGTTTATTCTTATTATTATTATTTTAAGCTTTGTATTCTGAACTAAATACTGGAGAGCTGCCTCTTGTGCATCAAGGGCCATAGTGCAAAGGCTCCCTCATCGCTGAGCAAAGCCATCCCAGCTCTGTTTGCGTCCTGCATTGCACTGGGTGACAGCCGTGGCGTGGCCCAGCTGTCTGTGTTGCTCTGGCTGATCTGCACTAATGCACTGTTTGTTGAGTCGAGCCTGTTTTGCTAATAATAGGCAGCTTTGTGGGAGATAAGCACCAGACTGACCTTATCTGTGCCCGTCACGTTTGGCCTGAGGGGAGCTTATTAGCTTGTGTTTCATGCTGTGATGTATGTGAGGGGAAATAAGGAGGGAAATACAGTTTTTAAACTATTGGGAGAACCTTTGGAGGGGAAGAGCTGATTAAAGAAACCCCCAGGCATGGATGGTGCACCTGGAAGCACCACTGAATGTGGTTTGTGCTGGCACAAGTCTCATCCCATGTGGCTTTCCCACCCCTTTAGTATGGGTGACAGTGGTTTGGCATGTGCAGCCTGGTCCCCATTTCTTCTGGGACCTCAAGGAAAAAATTAATCTCTGTGCCTTGGGGCCATAACTAGACATCTTGTCTCCTTGGCTGCTGTGCAACCAGGACTGTGCCGTAGGGCGCAGGAGCCTTGTTCATTTTAGGCAGGAACAGGCTGCTGGTTCTGTGATCTTCTTCGTAGTGATCCCTGTGAGATGAGCTGGAGTCCTTGTGTTGCAGGGGTGGATGGATGTGGAGGTACAGAAACAGTTTTCTCGTGTAGCATGAGAGGATTGCGTGTGTGTGTGAGTAACGACACACAAAATTGGTGCTTGGAAGTGCTGTACATAGGCACTTCTTTGACCCCTTTCGGGGGAAGAGGAAGTGGTCAGCATCCAGCATCGCACATCTAAAAGCAGTCCCAGAACCAGAAGCTGGTGTTAAATTCTTATTAACATCAGCTCACTACATTTATTTAAAGTTGCCTGCTCATGCTTATATTTTAAAAGGCGGTGTGGGAATCCTGATTCTGCTTCACGTGCTCTTTCAGTGTTTGTGCCTTCTGGGTATGGATTTAGCACAAAATGGGGCTTTTCAGGTGTTTTAAAAGCAGCCCACAGAAATACTGGTAGGAAAGCTAATGCAAGGGCAAACTTTCTGGGAGATGGAAGAGTGTTTGCTTCTGCCTTTCCTTTGGCGCAAAGGCTCAGAGGATGTTTGTCTGCCGAGCTGTGCATTGGTTTTATTAACTAGCAGTCAGGCATCTCCTGCGCTGGTGGGATCGACTCTTCTCCTCTCCCAGGCATTTGGATAAAAAATGCTTGGGAAGATTACAGCAAAGAAATGTTAATGAATATTCATTAGGGCTGCTTATAACTGCTTTATTCCTAGTTGCACTTGCATTTCTGTTATCTTGCTATGTCTTTATATTTTTGCCTGGAGCTGCAGAAGGTCACAGTGACATGTATTAAGATGCCAGCCATTGTCTGTCTCTGGTCACACAGTGGCAGTCCTTGCTGGCCATTGCCTGGTGAGTTCTTTGTTGCTAAAAACCACTGATAGCAGTGGGGCCTTTTGTGGCAGAGGAAATTTTGGAGGTGTTCAAGGATCTTGTGGTACTTCTGGTGAGAGTTAATCACTGGCCTGTGTGGATGCTATGGGCTGGCGTTGGTCCAGGGGTGCCAGGTATTAATCAGTCTTCCTCAAGGTGTTTCTTGGATGCTTGGGATGACATGATTGTCCTGCTCTGTTCTTTGTGGTAGAAGCTCCATTAGCTCTTAGCATTGTGGAGCTTTATTTCTGCAAATGGAAATGGTGGGGTTAGAAATAGGGTGCAAAGTAAAGGTGGGGGCCATGCTCAATGTCATCTGCTGCCCCAAACTGGGAGGATGGCGGGAAGGGGCTGCACTTGCAAGAGGTGGCATGTGTGTGACCATGCTGTGTGGCTGCGGCAGCCACCACCCCCCTGCCCCCCCGCCCCAAAAGCCAGCTGAGCTGTAAATGCCTGACGTCAAGTGTCAAGTTATGGGTCAGGCGAGGGCACTGTTTACATCCTGTAATTAACGTCTGTGCAGTTAATCACCGGGACTGGCAGACCCGGAGACGCTGGATTGGAGTTGCACTCTCCGTTGCGGTTGGATCCCTGTCCCAGAGATGGCAGGAGGCTAATAACAAAGATGTGTCAACTTGGACCGTCTGCTAATTCATCCTCCTTCCCCTTGCAGCATGAGTTTGCAGTGTATAAATCAACCTCTTTATGAATCAGTGCTTTGACTTTAATTTCTTCCTCCTTTTTGGAAGGAGAGTTTTTCTCTTAACATGTGAACCTGGGGGGCAGATTCAACAAAACTTGGCAAAGGCAGAGCCTTGAACGCAGCATTTTTGTGCGAGCTGGTGCTTTGTGGGGCATTGGAGCTGCTTGTGGGAACCCAGGCTGAGACCTTGGTGGGTAGCACAGCCACCTCTTTGACTTGTGGAGACTTGAGTATCTTAATTACTGTTCAGTGTAACTGAAAATCTAATATTTGGCAGATAAGTGTGTTCTGAAATATGCTAATAGGTTGCTTGAGTGATAAAGCTTGCAAAGCAGGAAATGCCTGTGATGTATTGATTTGTCTTTCCTTCCCCTTCCCCCCATCTCTTGGTGAATGCCATTCTCATTAATGCTGTGGAAAAAAAAAAAGACAATCGGTTGGCTTTCCTTGGTTCAATGCCAATTTCAGAGGATGCAATTTCTGTCCCTCACGAAAGGATGGAGACAGCCGTAGGAAACCAGGAAACAGGGAGGGTGACTTGAGGTCTCCTCTCCCGGTGTGTCCATTGCAGAAGGTGGACTTGAGATTTCCCTGGGCTCCCTCAATCCTAAGTGAATCTCAGGCATGATTAAATGCAACCGGCTACTCTCTTAGCAGCTGGTCTGTCTTTTCTGCTGTGAAAATGACTTTGCTATAAAGGTTTAAACCCTATTTTGTATGACTTGCTTGCTCCTTTTGATTGATCGGTATTAACTTGCCTTGGAGGTGAAAAGAAATTCATATGCTCTCTCATCTTACTCTAAGCTGTGTATAAAGAAGGCTTTAATTCTGAATCTAAAAAGGCTAAAAGTGATGAGGAACAAAATACAGCTTTCCTAGCAGATACGAAAGTGACCTGCTCCTTGTTAAAAACTGGGGTGGTTAAGACTCTAAAAACAGCTGTAAGAGTAGAGATGCCATTAATTAACATTTATCCAAATATGCTAGGGAGCTGGCGTACATAGTCATCTCTCTAAAAGCATTAGAGAAGGGCTGATGTCTTTGCCTCCCACAGTGGTGAGGAAGAAGCAAGTTCTGGTCTAGAAGCTGTGCAGTAGGACAATGTTGAAGCCACTTGAGTCCTGTTCTGTGGGTGAGCTCCAGGGAAAGGGAGGATGTGACTCTGCCCACTGAAAATAGTACAGAGCATCTCTGGCATGGGTTTTTGATAGCTTGTGGTGGTGTTTTTGGGATGATGCCCCGAAGGTAGCCCACCTGCGTTAGTGCATGAGCACATCTGCATTAGCAAAAGTTCTCTGGAAAAGGCCGGGAGAGGATCATAGCTCCTTCATGAAGAAGCGGGAGGATGGCTGAGAAGCTAGTTATTTCTATGCTGGATTGCTTGAAGAAAGGCTGGGGTGTTATAGAAAAAGAATAAGCAAGTGTCTAACCCGTTGGGACAGACTGGGATGAGCTCTTGGCTCAGATTTCCACCACCTACCCCTCCTCTTTTGAATTTGGTGTGTGGTTATGGGCATTTTCTGAAATTCTCAGTCTGAGGTCTACAAAAGCCTGAGAATTTCTGCCTTCATTAAAAACTTTGAGTCTTCAGTTCTGGAGAAAAGATTAAACAAGTACAGAGCAGAGTGACCCAAGCTGTCAGCTCTGCTTCATTCAGCAAGTGGCACAGCTTGTACATGTGATTTCCTGCACAAAAAAATATCGCTGTGCCTCTCCTGGAGGAATATTTTGCAGTGTTCCTTGAAGGATGAAGAATAATGGGGAGCAGGATCTGTATGAACTCAGGTTTATCTGCCTCACTGGTGGTTTTGAATGGACGTGCTGTTGTGTTCCTGTAGTATCGTAGCTAAAAAGTAGCTGCTACTGTTATGAGAAGAAAAAAAAAAAAACAAACTTTAAGGTACGTGTCCTATCACTCTGCAGTAAATAAAACTAAACAGATTACCCCTATCTTCTTATGCTGCCAAAGGCAGGAAAATCTTTCCTTATGAAAAATCTATGGCTATGTCCACTGGTGCCTGCAGGTTCCCACTGCTTCTGGCATCTAGGACAGAAACTTCTCTATCTACCTCAGCTAAGCTTTTTGATCAAAAACAATAACCTGCAATAACTGGGGCTGGTGATCTAAGCAACTAAAAGCTTCATGATTTGGGGTTTGGGGAACCCAGCAAAGAGATGAGTTACCATGAGGGAGGCATCCTGCTTTTCTTTCCTTCCTCACCTTCTATCAGTAAATTGAGCGTGGTGGAGGGGTTCATTTGGAGTAAGAAAAGCTGAGCTGGTTTCAGCTGTTTGCTGAGAGCAATGAGGGCTTTGACTTGGTGGCATGGGAGAATCAATGGCTTCAGAATTCATCAAATGCTCATACTCTGGCTTGGTATCTAGTACCCAAGGGCTGCTCCTCTTTGCCTTGCAGGACTGGGTTTTGTATGGGGAGAAGTGAACAGCTGGTTCAGGGTGACTTCGTTAATTCCCTTTTTAACTGGTTATATATCTCTGTAAATGTGGAAAATCAAAAATTAGATTAGACTGGGAATTCTTTTTCACTGACGTCAGGATAACTGTGTGTGTACGTATATACATATGTACATGCATGTGTGTGTACGTATATACATATATTGCCAGCTGTCCTCTCTTCAAGAGGTAGGGGAGCTACCTGTGGAAGCATGGTTCCATTTGCAGTTCTTTCAACCCTTTTCTGGATGTAACACTTTTCCGGGTCAGTTTGAAATTTTTTTCAGTATGAGGTTAAATGCCTGCTTTTGGGATCCTGTAAAGGTTTCCTTTATGTGGAATATCCAAATCAAGAAAAAAAGAACAAGCTCCCCTGCCTGATTGAAGCTCTTCTCTTGATTTGTCTTATTATTAAAAAGACATCAGAATGCATAACATCAATGCATCAGTTTTGGGGAAAGGCTTCTCTGCTATTTGATTCCTTGTTCCAGTTCTCTCCTTTCCACTCCCACCCACCCAGATGAGAAAAACCTTTCACCAACACAATGCAGTGTTGGTGATGAGCTGGGTTTCTTGACCAGTTCCAGTTGAAATGACATCATTAATGTCTCTGCTGCTTCTCTCAGTGGATCTCCCACCATCTCCCTGGAAATGGAGGCAGCAGTCTGTACTTGTTTCTCTTGAATGCTGTGTGACTGGCCACACAAAGGCTGAGGTCAGCTGCTTCACTTGTCAAGCTACAGCTCAATCCTGTCGTGTTCCCCCCAGTTTGTCACATCCCAAACTCTTAGTTGCTTACACCACACTTTTTTTTTTCTCCCTGTTCTTTATATGCAAGTTGGGGATCTTCCTCCAGACCAAAAAATATGAATGTAAAGTTAAATATCTTTGTTGTGCAACACCTGATGGGACTGATCTCCATGGGAGCACTATGCTGAACAACTCTGAACTAAAGGTGTCCATGTGGTGCTCGATTCCTTGCAGGAGGGACTATCTGGACTCTGATTAGAGCATATCAGCCATGGGGCATTGACTTGCTCAGAGCTGGTTGAGAGTTTTCAGGCACCAGCAGAGGCGTGCATGAAAACAGAGGCAGCAGTGTCCTGCCAGCAGTCTTGAATGATCTGCTAATTCCTTGTCTGCTCTTCACAAGGATACAGCAGATGCCACCAAATCTGATGGGAATTGGCTGGTTAAGTTGTACGGTCAAATGGGTTTGGCTGGCAGGGCAGCAAGGCTGCTGAAGCCAAATAATTTTGGGTGATAAAATACTCCCAAGATTCCTGTCTCGTGCTGTTCCAATAGCAATGGTACAGGTGAGTGTAGACCTTGGGAGCTCTTTTAAACATCTGTTCACCATCTGAAACCAAAGCTGCAGGGGCCTAGCATGCTTGGTCACTTCATCCGGGACATGAGAGCTCTCTTCCTCTTGGTTTGAATTGAAGTGCTGTTGGTGGACAAGGCAGGCTGCTTACAGCAGGACATGAGAGGAAGGCAATGCAGGTTTAAGCATCTCTTCAACATCCTAGGTACTGGTCTCAGTCCTGGGACTGTTTATTGGCTGCTTTTGGTGAGAAGGATGAAATGCTTTACTCAATATCCCAGCTCATTCTTCTGTAGGGTGGGAGAAGGAGACCTTTGTAAGCTGCATGCAATGAAGGAGGAGAAAGTTGTTCTGCCTGGTGTACTGAACTGAAATGTAGGCATGTTTCCATGCCTGCTCTGACTGCAGCCCTGCAGAAAGGGCATGGGAAAGCAAATTATCCAAGTGGCATTTGAATGCCCCAGTCCCTCGGGAAGAGGACAGAGAAATGAGCGATCATCTTGCAAGTAGTGCTTTAAGTGTCTGCACAGGTGGTGATGAGCAGGATACAAATCCTCTACCTGCTGGCGGGTTACTTGGATGTCCGGGTGGCCAGAAGTACCCTGAATACATCGTATGTGATTCTCTTTTATTTAAACATCATAATTATATTGGAGATGCTTTTGGAGCCTGAGGTAATGACATCAATCAATGAGGGGTGAGAGCTCTTAGGACTGCAGTGATTGGCATACTGTCCTTCAGGATAAAAACAATCTTTCCTTAATCAACACTGACAAACAGCCCCTTTAAATTGGAACTATCTGATTCCTGGTAAATTGTGTTTTTCCTCTATTTTCTTCCAACACAGTCCCCGAACAGTCTTTAAAACTGAACTACATCTGTCTGTCCAACAATCCTGTGAAGCTGATAATCCTTCTCTACTTTGTCCCTTCACCCCCAGATATTTTTGTGTACATAAACAGAGTCAACAAATTTGTCTTGCCACCACAGGGCTCTGTGGCTGTTTCAATCATAAACCCAGCTTAGCTCTCTGTTCTCTCACTCTTAGCTGCATGGCTGTCTTTCCACATAATAAATTGCCAGCATTTATTGGTCTTCTGACATATAGGCTTCCCAAGGGAAAGGAAGCAGGCAGGTTGAACAAAGCCTTCTCTATAATTGGAGTTTGCAGTAGGCTGTGGACAGAAATGACAATTGCTGGCCAGTACAGCTAGGATTTTATGGCTCTGTCTATAACAACATTTATGCTAACCATGAGATTTGAGAGATGCTGAATAATATACTTTAGACTGTATTAAGAGCTTAATGTGTGTAATATATGATAGTATTTGCAGGAACTGATGAGAAACCAGCGTGTTTCTGGAAATGCATTGCTGGACGCTTGTCTTCTGCTGGGGTGTGGGATTGTCAGTGCTGCTCATGTTCCCATCTCTTGAAATTTGCCAGGTAACTTGCACCCTCCGTGGGCACCATGAGCCTTTATGCTAGCATTGGAAATGTGCTGAGACTTGGAGCTATTTGAAAACTGCTACTCTCAGTGCTTCTGCTTGTCCTGATTTCTTTTCATCTGGCTGCAATAAGCCAGGAACATCCAATAACTTCTACCTGAGCTCTGCTTTGGTGGCAGCAAGCACCACATGCTGTGCAAGGTGTCCTGTGTGAGCTGGTTGGCAAATGCCAGCTGCATCCTGTGCCCTGGATGAAGCAAGAGGTGACTAAAATGAGCCGGACCTTTGGCTGATGTGAGAGGGATAGCCCTCGCTTCTTGGTTGTGTGTGTTCTCTATCACCTTGTGCTGAAACAGCTTGCTGCTTTAATTAAAGTATTTTGCAGTGACACATCTATGGGACTCATCTAACCTAAGCTGATAGCTAACCCTATCAATACATATTTCCATGTGAGATAAGATGAATTTCTTTCTCTGAAAGGCTTTCTTCTATAGAAAGGAGTGCAGGATAGCTCGGGAGGAAAACTCCTCATGACTCCTTTTAAAGACCACTCTGTTTTTGCAAGTACATGAAAAATGTAATCCTCCTGAGATGAAAAGTACAGTAGGGTGAATCTTGTATAAATGCTCCTCGTTCTGTTTCACCTTTGGTTGCAGTAACTGGGCTAACTAGACTCAGTCTCGCTGGGATGAGGAGCAGCTGAAGGCCAGCGATGTTCCTGCAGGCTGACCTTGCAGCAGTTTGGTGGCTCTAGGGTAGGTAATCCAGCACCGAGATCTGGTTTGAGAGCCTGAGCTTGTGTAGTAAGAGTGTGAAACTTCCTTCAGTGGAAGATTTGCTGGGTGAAACTGTCCCTGTTCCTCCTTTCTGGTATTTTCCTTGCATCTCCAGCCTGTTGCATAAGGGGAGGGGATGGCTCTCATGTGGGTCCTGGTCAGGGAAGACACTGCTGTCCATGGGTGTTCAGCTGGGGTTGTAGTCACGCCAATGTGTCCATCACCTCAATGGCTTTGTCCATGCCGCCCTTCTCCTCTTGGAGGCTGGTTTTGAGAGAGGCTTTATGAAGGCACCTGACCTCCCATCTACCTGGAAGGCACGGCTCTTCCTCATCCCTGAAGCAGAACTAAGGCAGGCACCGGCAAAGGAGTTGGAGAAATGTTGTGGGCATAAAAGATGAATCCAGGCCCTTCAGTGACCTCTGCCCGTCCTGACTTCATCAACTGCTGGACCAGGTGGCTGTGGTCTCGGTGCCCAGGCAGAAGGACGATTCCCCTGCCTTGCAAGGAGCCAGCACGGAGGAGCCTGCGTCTGGAAGAGGCATCGCTGCAGCAATTTTGGCAGGGCTCCTGCTCATGTCTCGTGCTTGCAGAGCAGCAAGAGCAGCTGCCTCTCCAGCAAGGAGGGAGAAGTAGGTCAGAATTTGCATTCTTTGCCCGGCTTCTCGGCATAACATGCACACTTTTTTTCCAGGTCCTCTTTTTAAATGAGCTGTTCCTGTATGTGCGTGTTCCTTGGGCTGCCCTGAATCAGAGGGTGAAGACATAAATTCAGATGTATAATTGTGCTTTAATGTCTGTCTGCCCTCTGAGAGCACTTCTGGGAACCTCCTCAGACTCAAAGGCTGATCCCAGCATGTAAAATCTGAAATGATTGCCTGGGGCAGTGTCTTCATTTTGGTGGTTGTGTTTTTTGGTCAGGATTTAAACCTTCTCCTGTAGGTTTTATTTTGCATGACAAGAGCAAGTAATTGGGATGAAATCATCTGTGCTGCAAACGTGATGGTGAGATTTCTTTTCAGCGCTTCTCTGTGGATTCTGTTGGTGGTTTGCATGGTCCTGGTGGGGGAGAAGAGAGGGAGATGGAGCACAGCAGGCTTGTGGCAACCGGAGCAGCATCCGAGCATTGCTGAAGCGCGGCGGGGCACTCGGAGTGTTTTGTTGTGATTTTGCTCACTGCAAGAGAAAGCTTTGATGCTTCTGAAATGCAGATGTGCCAGATGAGGTCTGGTGTGAGGGGACGTCTTGTGTGTAGGGTGGGACAGGAGAGCGGGGTTAGCTGGTGGGCTGCATGGGGGCACTATCCTTGTGTGAACTTGCAGGTTTTAAGGTCCGAAGTGTCACAATCCATCAGCATGTCTTTTTTTTTTAACACTGTCCAGAGATTTGCAGAAATCGGCTGCACTCAGTCTGAGCTACTCCTCATAACATGATGGCAATTTGTCTTGTCATTTTGGGAATGGGGGCATCTCTTTAGGATTTCTAGCTCTCACTGCTGCTTCTTGTCCACAGTTCAAAAGCAGCCTGTATTTCCTGGGTGACTCAGCATCTCTATCAGGTTTTTCACTAATCTGACTAAAAGAGGAATGTAACAAAACTTCCTGAAATTGGGTGCTCAGATAAGTGATTTTTTTTTTTTTTTTTTTTGTAGGGGAGGGTTTCAGCCTGTAGCTTGAGCATGTGATGGAAAGAAAAACCTGCTGCACAATTCCGGTCTGTCTTCCGCTGTGTAGGTGATTTTTGCTGAGTTTTTTTTTGTGGTTAGGTGCTCTAGGGGCCTGTGTGTGTTTTTCTGCCAGTGTGAACTGTAAAGCGAATTGCTGTGTGGTCTGAAGACAAGTGTATGGGTAAAAGTGATAGAAACTACATTAAAGCAACGCAATCATTGTTTTAAAGGACTTTCAGTTTATTTTTTGAGTAGGGACAGTACTTCACTGAGACTTTTGCTTTTTTTTTTGTTGTTTTAGCATGTGCATGCATCTAGCTGGAAGTGACTCATTTTCTTTTTCCAAGGAAGTTTCAGGGTGATTTATCTGGCATATCTGCTTTGCTCTAGTGAAACCGCAACCCGAATGTGTCTAAGGCCTGTGCAAACAGCAGGTGGTGTCACATTTATTCCTGTTTGTGGCTCCTCTGCTAATGTTTAGCTGCCACAAAGTGTCAGCAGCTTTGAGACCTCTCTGCACAGGAATGACCTTTTGGGAGCTCAACTCTTCCCCATCCCGCCCCGCTGTTTGATCTCTCTCCTTGGGGCTTTGCATGTTCAAGTACTGGCAATGGGAAGGCTGCTTAAAAGTAAATATAAGATGGTCTGAGTCTTTTTAAAAAGTGTTGGGAGAACATAATTTGAGTGCAGGTTTGGGAATTGAGATAATTGCAATGGAAGCATCTTTTGATTTCTTTTTGTTCTCTTGTAGCTGCCATCCAGCCCGCTGCTCACATTAATCCGTGTGGATGTCCTATTGTTCCCTTCGGGTGCTAGGTTTTTAATTGTGCTGTTGTATTTTAAAAGCCTCACATCTACACACTGAGAACTGCTTTTCAGAGTTGTGCAACACGTGGGTGTTTAAAAGATCATCTGGGGAGGAGAGGTGTTGCAAAAAGGCACTATTGTCTTTCTGCTTGAAAATACCCCTGAGATGAAACGCATCCTGCATGTGTGTGTGCACGAATACAGCTAGTCCTCCCCACCCCGGGCACTCAACTGTCACTGTTTATCTGGACCTTTAAGGTAACCTGGTTTTGTGGCTGTAATACACTGTGTCTGTCATGTATTCCTGTTCCCAGCAAGCAACGGGGAGATTGTGTGCTGCTTTTGCAAGTGTGGGATGTGGCTCCTGCCCATGGATGATGTTGCAGTCACACGAGTGCTGTAACAGTCTTGCTACTCATTGCCCAAAGTCACTGTCACTATAAAAAGCTTTTTCTGCTGTGTTGTTGCCTCTCACCTTCCCTTCACCTCCAGGTATGGTTTGAAGAAACTACTTTTATTCTGAACTGTTGAACTTCTCACTTCTCTGTTCAGTTGCTGATGCCCAACTGATATTTGTACTTTGGGTAAGTGTCTTAGTGAAGAGCATGCTTTACCTGCACTCAGCAGCACCCAGATTGCTACAAAGAATAGCTCGATGGCTGCTAGATCTATGCATACATCTTTGCCTAGATCTGGAATCTGTCGTCTTGGCTTTGCATGGACAGAGACAGGCAAAACATCCGAGCTGCTGTGCAGGTGAAGTCATGGCCACCTCCTGTTTCCAGTTTTGCTGCGAGTTTCCAAATTGTGTTAGTAAAATCATCTCATGAGGAGAATTTCAAAGCCTGACAAGATTAAAATATATAACGTTTCTTCTGCCTCTAGGACCTGATTTCAGCTAGAAATTGATGATGAGCTTTGGCTTTCTTGTGCAACCTCCTTTTATAAGGAGTAGGATGATGAATGGATACCACTTCAGCTTCTACTAGGCAATAACTGCAGCTGGAAATACTTTCAGCTAATAAACTGCATTGTAACTTATGACAGCATTGAGTTTTTGCTTTAATACAAAGATGGAGACTGTCTTCAATACGGGTTATGTCTTCTAATGTAAAAATATGAAGTCAGTAGTGCGAGACTGCCCTGGAGAGTATTTACTCTGTAAAGCAGGCGAAAAGCTACCGACAGCTTCTGTCTTTGGAAGCCCAGTGCTTCAGCATCCTTGGGGAAGGGTGCTTGTAACAAAGTATGAACGAGCAGTAAAAAAAAATAAAATGTGAATCTCAAAATTCTTGCCAAGAATATTGGCTGTCCTCTTAAAAACTTTTTTGTTGATTCTGCTGTGCCTTGCGCTGGAGATGTGGCAGGAGGGTTACCTGTCATGGTGGTGACAAAGGTTAATGTAGTAGGGCTGGTAGGGGAGAAATGGAGAAATGATGCTTTTTCTTTTAAAATTAAACGCCAGTTTAAATGGTACCACGAGATTGATGTTTTTTCTGGATCTGATCCTCTACCTGCTTTTTTCCCTTATTGGTGGTCAGCTTTACCAGATTGGGTCATCTATTTTGTCACAAAATAAAACAGTTGGCCCTGCAGCCTTCAGTTTGACACCTGACAGGCTTGAAATCTCTGTGTGCCACCTGCTAAACTCTTCGGGGGGGGGGCGGGGAACAGGCTTGTTCTGATGTTTAAAAAGGTCATCTCATCATGCTTGGTTGGTTCCTAGAGTGTAGGGAAAGGCTCGGGCTACCAAGCAACCTAGATACATGTTTCTCGTGAAACCTGCCACAGAATAGGGCAGACCCAAGATGTTAATAGCTGGGGGTAAGAAGTGACTTTTAGTGTACTAACTGTATCAATGTCCCTTTTTGGGTGGGCTGTAGAGGAAGTTGGCAACCCTGGTTGGATCTCCCTGGTGCATCTTAGGTGCTCCTGAGCATGTCAAACCCTCCTCCTTCTAGGGCTTTGTTTTGGTCATTTCCACTTGATAGCATGAGTGGGAGAAGAAAAGGGAAAATCCTATATGGTGAGTCCAAGCAGTTTCTGTAATGGCAAAGAGAGTGTCAAGGATGAGATTATGCTTTTATATACATGCTGGCTATAATGAATAACCAAATGATTTGCTGTGTCGTTTGTTCTCTGATCTGTGTGTGTGCTCTGCTCCTTCCTCCAGCGAGTCCCACAGATCCTGGTGGGGCTTAGAGCTGATGCTCTGAGGGATGCCACTGTTTGCATGTTTTGCTCATCCTAAACTAATGTTGAAAACAGGAGGAAGCACTGGAGATCAGGGATATTGGCCATTGCAAGATGCAGATATTTGTAAAATTATCTCCCTTTAAAATTAAATAAAGATATCTATCCATCCATATAAAATCCCCAAATCTTCATTCTTCTCTCTTTGCCTTGACAGCAAAGAACTAAGATGCTGTGTACAATACCCTCAAGATTTTCTTTAGGAGCCTCACTGGGCTGACTCAGGATGGATGTGTCCTGAGATGTCATTTGCTCTGCAGAAAAGGTCTCTTGAGGCAGATGACACAAGCTGGTGGGAGCTTAGATTTGATAATAACAATGTGAAGCATTTGCATCCTTTTCCAACAAGCTTGGGAGATCCCACTACTTACTCTTCATCATGTCTACTTCCTGAAGTCTCTGAACAAGGAACTAGGAAGTGGGGAAGCTCATGTGGAAGCTGGTGGCACAGGGCTGGGGTTCCCCAGCTGGGGGTCATCTCAGTTGTTTTGATCTCATGACAGAAGAAAGCAAAACTGTTTCCCTGTATGAAGAGGTATCTGAAATATGGTATGTTCCCCTCCATCCTACTTGCCTAAGCAGGGTAATGTGAGCTCAATGACACAACCACCTGATCTGTTCTGAAAGCCACACAGCTTTATATTTTGGAAACTTCTCTATAGATAAACGTAGAGGCACTGGTTTGTGGTGGGGAGAGCCTAAACCACTGTTGTGAGCACTAAACACACCCCCAGGGCATCCATCTGTGTGTTTTGTCTTCTGCAACAGGGGGACAGTTGAACTGGTTGGCCTTCCTCCAGGGCATGGCAGAGAACGACCCCTGTGGTGACCCTATACCAGGGTGTCAGGCAGCCTGTTTTGTGTGGGCTGGGCATAAGGTCAGGTTTACCCTGGGTCTGCTCTGCAGACAGCAGCGTAGCGTTGAGTTGTATCACAGAATCTTTTGGTTGGAAGAGACCTTCAAGATCACCTAGTCCAACCTAAGACCTAACACTGACAATCCCTCCATTAGACCATGTCTCCAAGCTCTGCATCCAAGCGTCTTTTAAATACATCCCGGGATGGTGACTCGACCACTTCCCTGGGCAGCCTGTTCCAATGGCTCACAACCCTTTCAGTAAAGAACTTTTTCCTAATATCTAACCTAAACCTCCCCTGTCGCAACTTCAGCCCATTCCCCCTCGTCCTATCACTTGACACATAGGAGAAGAGAGCAATCCCCACCTCGCTACAGCCTCCTTTAAGGTACCTGTAGAGAGCGATCAGGTCGCCCCTGAGCCTCCTCTTCTCCAGACTAAACAACCCCATCTCCCTCAGCCGCTCCTCATAGGACTTGTTCTCCAGACCCCTCACCAGTTTCGTT
>VXAA01005560.1:276171-324302 GCA_013399115.1 Anseranas semipalmata | reverse complement strand
GCCCCAAGTGCAGGACCCGGCACTTGGCCTTGTTGAACTTCATACAGTTGGCCTTGGCCCACCGGTCCAGCCTATCCAGATCTTCCTGCAGAGCCTTCCTGCCCTCGAGCAGATCAACACATGCACCCAGCTTGGTGTCGTCTGCAAACTTGCTACCCATTATCCTGAAATCTGATGCAATCTAGCTATGTGTTGGCTGTGGGCCATGTGGAGCTCTGATTAAACTGTCAGCAGGGTTATCTCGTGCCACTTGGTTGAAGTGTTTTGGACAAGACTGGACTTGGAAGTCACTTTCTATATTGTCTAAGAACGTGAAAGAAACTTCTCTTGAAACCCAATGGGAAGGAACCTGTGCTAGGGAAAGGCACTTGCTTACTGAACATCCCATTGCCAAAAATAGCTGGCTCTACCCCTTTCTACTATTTCTGTAACTTGTTTGTATCTGTGGTTATTTCTTTGTGTATGGTGGCCAAGTACCAAGGTTGGGCTTGTCGAACTTGCATATCTGTTGCTGTAAATAGCCTGGGTTTTCAGCTGTGAGTTTGAATAATGACAGCTTTGACATGTCAGCTTAGTTGGGAGAAAACCCATGGGTTTTAGGATCCTTTGTTTAAAATGCCTACTTTGAGCTGAAAGAGAAGATTTAAGAGAAATCCCATTCCTGTAAAAGCTGAGCCACCTGTTGTGGAGAGAGGCTTCGTGAGCTTGGGCGTGCTGAGCAAGCTGCATATGCTGGGTTCAAACCTGTGGGCTGAACAAGTGATGGGTGGCAAAGATTTCTCCAGCAAAGGGAACAAAACCTTATTAAGCTGTGAAAAGAAACACGAACAGCCCGTCGAAAGACAGAGCTAGACGAGACACAGAGCTGCCTCCATGTTTTCACTCTAGAGGGATGCTGTGAAGCCAAACAGATTGAGGACCAAAGTGTAGGTGTTGTGTGAAGAAGATGCTTGCATAATGCCCCGGGAATAGAAATGGGTGTGTGATGCTCTGCTCTCCTCCCTGCTGCTGGAAGCAGGTGGTATCAGCTATTTACAAAAAAAANAAAAAAAAAAAGCAGGTTTTAACAGGCTTCAGTTGATACTAAAAAGGACAAAAAAGGGAAAAATGTGGACTTCTCAGGGGCTTGGCAGAAGATTGAACAACAAACTACTCCATGAGAAAATACATAGTATTCAAATTAATTTTTATGATATATTACTAATTACTGGAACAGAGTGTTTTCTAGCCAAGTGAAAATGTTGTCACCCTTTCTTAAATTCTGCTGAGGAAGACCCAAGGTAAGGGGTGAGGGCTTTAAGTCTCACAGCCTACTCAATAGCTTGCAATTGCTATGCTGCTAAAGAGAGAAATGGATATTCTTGGAAAGCAGCATGATCCAAAACCCCAACTTTCTGCAATATGTAAAATTGCTTAGAAAGCTAAAAGTTAATAGCCAGGATTAAAGAGAAGATGGTGATTTACAGTGATTTGGCCAACATTATTAGCTTGAGGGGTTTATGCTTGAAAAAGTTTCCATCCTGACCAGACTCTTTTGGAGTTTGTTGCTGGCTGCAAACCTCAGACTGTTTTAAAACTTGGTAAAGCACTCTGTTTCTCTACTGGAAACATGTATTGAGAAAGGGAAGAAAGAGGGAAAACACTAAATTTTTCTAATTCCTGTTTCCAAGTCACTTCTGAATACAATGCAAGTAGTGGTCACTTTTTCCCAGGTCACTGGGTTGTGCTTTCGCTACCTAGAGGCAGACACACTAAAATTTCTCTCTGCAAACCTCTTTCCTGTACGGAAGCTGCTGCTTGAAGACCTGAGATTGGTGAAGTAGCTGCTCGGCAGCTGGCTATCAGGAAGCATGAGCTGTGCCTTCTGTGCTTTTCTATAGCGCCTTGTTGTGTGGTGGAAGAATTAACATGAGGCTGTGGATGAAATACTACATTTCTTGTGCTTTCAAGAGTTTGAAAAGACTTACTTTCTTTGTGGCTGTTAAGCAATAGTTATATTAGCAATAGTCAATTGACCATATCAGAAAAGTTAAGACACTACTTTAGGTACAGTTTCTGTTATTCCACTCCGGGCCTCTTCAGGAGAAACAATCTCACTTTCTGGTTAAGAAAGTGCTCTGTGGTCTAATGCCTAAAATATTTGGGTTTTGGGGGGCTGATTGATTTGTTTTACATCTCTGAAATGAGTAAGGCTGGGGCTGATAAGAGTTGCGGAAGATGTGTTAATACTGCCAGAATTCAGGTCAGAGAAGAAAGTGTTTCCTTTCCATTGTAACCAGAGGGACTCTTGCATAACTGTTCTTGAACCAGCTTAAGAGGTAGCAGAGCTGGAAAAAATAGACAAACATACTGCTGATAAGCCCACAGGATCCAAAAATAAGATCAGGCTACTGGGAATGAAAAAGGACCTGTTGGAGGTAATGGTCTGCTAGATTGACAGAAATTCAAATGACTGTAAAATCAACCGTGAGCCGAACAGAGCTGCTGTCATACATCAGCTGGACTGTATCTTAACGTAAAGATACCTGTGTTGGTTTATAAGTTGTGTCCTAGCTAGGAAAACAGTTTTCTAGTTCTAGCAAGTGGTGTGGAAGCTCTTATGTCTCTCATGCCTTACTTAGACCATGATGCTCGCATCTCATGGATGCAGGGGAAATTGGAGGTGATAAACTCCTGCAGTGACGAAGTCAGGCTTCTGGTTTTTAGTTGAAAATAATTCTTAAGGAGAAACAACGGGACTGCCGTTTTTTTTGAAACAAAGGCATCAAGTACATTTGATTTTTTTTTTCCCCATTTGTCTTTTTTTTTTTTTTTCCTCTCATGGATGATAGATTAACCTGCTAATTTGTTATGTCTGTGCAGATGTCTTCTGCCTTGTGCTTTCAATGATCCCTTGAGTAGTGGCAGGAACCTGGTCACTTCTATAAATGGGGCAATTGTGTTAGGCCCTGTAAACACCTTGAAAGGACAGGAAAATGGTTGACTCTAGGAGTAGTTTCTTATCCCAGAGTACCTGGAGAGGAAGGTTTCTTGGCTTAGAGCGCTTGAGGGGGATTTTATGAACTTGGTACAAACAATGGCCTTTTACTGTTTTTCTTGTTGAATAGATAGATAGATAGATAGATATAGATATATAGATATATATAGTGTGTGTGAGTATACTACTACTATAAATATATATGATTTCCTGCTCCTCAGGTAGTTCTTTATCCTGTTAATGCAGGGTTTTATGTTGCAGCCTTGTGCAAATCTGGATAAACTGATTCTTGCTAAATGCAATCCTTACGTTTCCCTGCTGCGCATCTTCCCATTAGCATGTGTGGACAGCTGGGATTACTCCTCCTCCTCTTCCTCACTGTGTAACTAGATGCCCCTTTCCCTATCACTAGGTACTCAAGCATCATGAACAGCCTCCCTGGTGTTTGTACCTCTCTCTGGTTTATTTCCCAGTTCCATCTTCCTCTCCACTTCTCCAGTCTGACCAGTTACCCAGCTAACAAACACTCTGCAGCATTCTGCTACAGTCTCTCATCTGGCAGAGAGATGAATACCTCCTTCTCTTTTCCACTCCTGTACGTACACTCCAAATATGCTGTTCTAGTCTGGAAGTAACCATTTCTTCAGGGAAGAGTCCCAGTTCTATAGCTTGCATTTTCTTTCCTTCTTGGCCAGCTCTTTTCCTTTGGAATTAAGAGTCTTCTGGTTTATCCTGTCTGGATACTGGTGGCACTGAACTCAGGTGTGCTCATCCAGGTAAGAGTATTTCTTGTGCTGATTGCTCTTGAGTTTAAGGAGTGTGTAAGAATCATTCCAACAACAAAGATATTGCTAGCTGATGGTCCTGTTTTTTTTTTTTGTTTCTAGTGTTTATACAACCTAATCCTGAAATTTCTCACTGAATTTGTACTTGCAGAGATGCTTTATTAGGTACTTGGTACTTTCTCTTAATTTGGTTAATAAGCTAGTATTTTTTCAGGGCCTTTTAAGTATGTTCAAGAGGTAGCAGGTATTGACTTGGTCTTCCATCCAGCAAGTTATGTAATGCGAGCTGCTCTCAAAGTTTTTTTTCTATTTAACCAAAAAAATTTGACCTGAGAGCAAATGAAGTCTGTTTCTTTGGGACTTATTTCAAATCTTTAATCTTCCCACTTCAATCCTTTCAAGTCTCCAGCTGTACGTGCTGAGTAGTCTTTGATAGTGGGCTGGACTGGAACGGCTCTTCCCTTGGGGGGGCTCATGTGATCCTTTTCCACCCAGCAGCAACTTCTCTTGGAGAGCTTGCCAGCGCACAACTGCTCTGCGTTGGAAGAGGCTGATGCTCCAGGGCATTGCTGCCTGGGGAGGGAAGGAAGGGTAGTGGAGAGCGGAGGAGAAGAGTACAGAATCAGAGAGACTTACGCAAGCAGACCGAGTTTTCTTAGAAAAATAAGCTGAAAATAAAGATGTTTTTAGCTCTTGGATAGTGTAAGGAAATCTGCTTGTTTTCTGTGGACAGTAGCTTTCCTCAACGTTCCTACCTAGACAGGCTCTTCATCTGAACTGTTTGAAGATGAAAACCCGCTGGGTTTTTCATCAAGTGGGCTGCTAGAAGTGAAGGGAACCGGGCTGAAAGAAAACTATTTAATCCTGGAAACTGTGTTTTTGTGCAGCTGACCTGCCCTTTCAAGTTACACAGGCACATTTTCCTGGGAACCTCTTAATAAATAAACCCAGGGTGGGCAATTAAAAAGATGCTTTTCTGTGGGAGATGTTTGCTCCAGAAAGTCCTTCGCTTTCCTTGAATGCGGCTGCTTTTTGGGCTGTATTCTAGCTGTGAGGTGCACGATGCTCCTGGGTAGGTGCTTCAGCCTTGCAGACTAGCAAGTGTTTCTGTTTTTCTTGATGCTTGCATAAGGGTGGCTCATCAAAAGATCTGCAGGAAGCTTTTTTCTATTTTTTTTTCTTGCCTGGTGCTGAAAGGTCTGCTTTAGGTAGTGCCTGTGTCATCTTTGTGGTGACATCCATGTCCTTCTTGGTAGGAAAGGAAAGGTCATCTTGTTGAATGAACATGTTCCCTCTGGTCAGGCTTGTTAGCAATGACTGAATGCTTGCATAACTGATCTTTAGTCCATGGTTCTGAGCACACAGCCCTGGTAAAAATCTGTTGTTGTTTTTCCCCTCACCTACAGCATTGTCACAGGGCTACTAAGAAAAATCAGCTTTTTCTTTTCTCTTTTTCTGAGGCTGTTTCCTAGAAAGCTTAGTGTTTCATGGGGAAGGGAAGAAAAATATTGGTGCAGTTGCATCTTGGCCTCTGGGCTCCTGTGGGACTTTGCTGCTTAGCTGCTCCAGATGTTTGGATAAGCTGCTCTAGGCTGGAAGCAATTCCCACCAAACTACATAACTATGTATTAATGGACCCCCTGGGGTCTTGCCTCAAGACCATGTTCTCTGCAGCATAAAGCTGAGGATCATAAGCAATGACCTAAGTGGACATTAGTGCTTTGAGGCACGTCGGAGGGAGAGCTTTGCATCAGCATCTCCAAACCACAAAGCCCATTGAAACCTCACCAGGGTTTGCTCTGGATATCTTTGCCTGACTGACATCAATCACCTGCTCGTTGTGAAGGAGGAGGGGGAAAGCTGTAAAAATGGCTGTAAGGATGGGCAGCAATGCTTGATGTTGCATGAGTTATAGGATACCCCTGTTCTTCATGATTTATTGACTACCTCAAGTCCAGTTTAGCTTTGCTTAGAGCTTCACTAGGGGTGGGGTGGAAGGAAGAGGGCTGTCCTGCTGTGAAGGCTGTTTGCTACAGATGTCATTGTTTCACTCTAATAATAATTATCTTGGATCTGCCACTCTGCTCGTCACTGTTCATAGCATGCTGAGTGGTGGTGCCATTGGTAACTGTCTGGCAGGGCATCATTAATGCTGGGGAGGGCTCTGGAATAGACTGGGTTAATGCTCGTTGTACTAAAAGTCCTCAAAAATGTTTGAAAGCCCTTGGACTAATAGGTCTTGGATTTGCATCAGTAAATGAGTTTATGAATCCCTCATGACTGGTCCGTTCCATAAGGAAAACAAGATAGTAGCTGATGCAACTGTCAGATGGAGTTCTGTTTTTTGTTTTTATTAGAACTGGACTCTCCAGGCACGGGTTGGAAATGATTATGAATCTGCTCTGTTTACTCTGGGAGTCACCCTGTGGATGGAGGGGTGGTTCCCTTCATGACTTCACGCTCTGTCCCCTTTCATTGAAGTGCCATTTCTAATGTCACAGTCACAATGACCTTGACCAGCATTTTGAGATGCTCTTCTGAAAGCAGAATGTGCTGGAGAACATTTGACTTGGCAAGCTGTTGCAAAGAGAAAATTCCCTTCACCTGAAAGATTTATGCTGCTGCAAACAGAGTAAAATCACTTTGTCCTTATTCATGTCTTCCTAAAGATCAACTCCTGGGTTTTGAAAGAATACACACAGCAGCAGTCAAGACAAGTATTTACCTGGAATGAGTAAGTGCGTGATCTGCTGTTGTCACCTGTCTTTCCTTACCCATGTGTTTCCCTAGATGCCATTTTCATTCACCGTGTGGCGTCTAGATTGAGCTTGTAAATCCTCTGGGAGGGGAACTGTCGTGTCTGTCTCCTCGCATTGAAAAGACTGATTTATATGGAGCTGGAAAGAATTCAACCATAACTGGAAAAAGGCTTTAGGGACGCGAGACAAACCTGTGTTTACTGAGCATCTTTGGAACAGGAGAGGGGTAAACTGGACTTGAGCCCTTCCTCTGTTGGAAATCAAAATATCTGCTGTGAAATAGGGTTGGAGGAGGAGATGGGCTGTGTGAGTGTCTAACTTCTGATCTTGTGTTTGCTTCGGTGTGTGGTTGTTTGTTTGTTTTTTTGAGTGAGCCAGAAGCTGTAGTGGAGGTGATGAAGTGGAAAGAGCTGATTGTGTGAGCCTGCTCTGACAGCTTGTCAGAAAGGGATTGTCTTATCACGGGCTGGATAGCTGCAGGGGGCAACGTGTTAAAATCGGAGTTGCTTTATAAGAGCCTTCCAGGATGTGCTGTAGGTTTTCACTTGAAAAACCTGTGTGTGTGACATTCCGGAAGCTGGGGCTCCTGTGGGGGTTGGCACTTGGTATTTCATTTCATTTGGAACAGTCAGCTCTATCGGGTGGCAAGGGACCACAGGAGGGCTCTGCTCCATCTCGCCCTGCCCAAAGCAGGGTCAGCGCTGAGCTCGGACCAGGTTGCTCAGAGCTTTGTCCAGTCAGGTCTTAAAGATCTCCAAGGATGGAGCTTGCTCAACCTTCCAGAGATACCTGTAGCACTGTGAGCCTTCCTGAATCAGAAGTGGTATCTCTAGGTTTGAGAGACATTTATGCGTCTTCCATGAACCTTTTGAGCGACTTTCTGTGCTCGTGTCACTTCTGGCATTTCCAGGCATGAGATAGCAGCTCCCATTTTCAGCTCATATCATGTGTGTTCATGCTCTTGTTTTTTTGCTGAGAACTTTGATTTTGTTCTCTCTCCCTGCCTACATTATGAAGAGGAGTTAACAGTCCTTCTGTATCCATCTCCTGATGCAGCCTGACCATTCTTGGTCATCTCATGGGCTTTGTCAGTTAGCTCATGGTTTTTTTCAGAGTGCTTTATCCAAAGGTGAATGTCTGGAAATCCTTTCCAGTGTTCGATGGTCTGTCTTGATGGCAACTGGACTGATTTGGAACAATGGAAAGGAAAGGACAAAGTGCTACAGTCAGAAACTCTCCAAAATCAGGGAGGTGGGGTTGGCTTCCTCACGTCGTTCATGTCACCAGATTCTGCTCACTATCTTCTTTTTTGATTACTTTGGCCATAGGACATCCAGTGTGTTTGTAGTGGGAAGGAACTTGCTGTGTGATTAGAGTCTTATCAAGTTAATTTATGCGCTCTTGGTGTACGCAGCCAAAACAGTATCCAGCTTTTAGGACAAGGGAGCTACAGAGGAGCAGCTAACCGCTATGGAGCAGCGAGTGTTTGCTTTGGGAATGGAATTAGAAATAACATCTTGGGAGAAGCAGAGGGAAGAGATCCTGTGTGTTCAGGTCTCATTGCCAATGTGATCGGTGAGGGTATTTTGGTGCAGAGCTGCGCATGTTGGCTCTGTGCAGACCCCTTACTTGGGAGGAAAGGGGCAGCCAGTATATGGGATCGAGTCTACTGCTTCCCTAGTTTAGCTTCTCTGCTGTGTAAGAACAGTTTTGAAGAATGTTTCTTGCAGCCGCATGGAAGGAATCAATCACAGGAAATAAAGAGCTTGTAATCCATTTAACTAGGACTTTCCACCTCTCATTAAGCCAGAGACATTCATGCTTAATTCTCTGGATAGCAGTTGCACAGCAGACGTGCACGGTATTGATTGTAAAATGAATCTTGCTGTTTTTTTCCCCTTACTGTTTCAATTAATGTGCGTGCAGTGGGTGTGGAGGCATTTTGCTCATTCTCAGATGAGTGCTATTGGCATGGTTCGTGCAATTCTCTTCTTTTCCTGCTGGCGTGAACCAAACTTTCAGCAGTGCAGCAGGGAACATGTCTTGGGGAAAACAGATGACAAGCCCTCTATAGCAATATGTTGGGCTGACTTCTGCTCTAGCTGCTAACACCTTCCAGAGGAGATTAAAACTGCCCCTCGGAGGGCCGGCTAATGCAAGTCACGTGTGATTATGGTGAACATTTCAGGGTGTGTGTAGGAACGGGTAATCGGGGAGGGGGGGAGAAAAGCTTGTCTGTAAAGGAAACTGCATGGCAGGGTGTGCATGTTCAAAAACACTTCTGTTTCCATTTAGTCCTCAGCAAAAACGCATGCCGAGAATGGATAAGGCTTCATGTAAACTTTTGTTCTTCAGCTTGGCAGAGATGGCAGAGCTCTTGGAGCCTGTGGAAAGGAAAAACTGTGCAATCTTTTAAATTTCTTAAGGAATTAAGAGATTTCATTAAAAAAATAAACTGTGAAGGAGCTCACAGATGTTCTTCAGCATTTGACTGTGCTTTCTTGGTCTTACTGTTGTCTCCCACTGGCGACTTTCCTCTCTTCTCTTGCCTTGGCTGTCTCTGTGCTCAGAACCTGCTGATGTGGTTTCATCTCCCAGACCGTGCTGGCACCACAGTACATCCTCTCTTAGATGATCTTTAGGCAACAGAGGTTGAGCATGGGGTGTACTGGTCAAGGCACAGCCTCCCTCCCCTTCCAGCTTCCCCCAGACCTGTTTGGCACTTCGTGGGGTGACTGTTTCTGTGACTCAGATACCTCTTGTTCCACATCTTCTGCCAAGATCAACAGCCGCTCCTGCTGGTGCTGTCTGGGTCCTTGTGTTGTCCTACCCCAGTTTACCGTTGAGCTGTTTTTTTGTTTTTGTTCTTACTGTTGAGCTGTTATGCTCTTGTGGTGCTAGTGTGAATACTTCTGGCATGCTGTTCCAAGGTGACTCCACCAGGCATGGTGCCAAGGCAGTGCTTGCCACTGCTCCACAGTGATGTGCTGCAGCGGCTTTCGGTGTGATCCACACATCTTCCTCCCTTGCAGAGCCAATGAACCGAGACAGACGTGTACTGGAGTCCCTGTGCCTGTCACCTCACTTGGGACTGTGCCTAGCGAAAAGCCTGTGCACCCAACATATCTGTTGGTGAAGTATGTAACCCAGAGGTTCTTCCCCATGGTCTCTCCACTGTTTGCCAGGAATGGCATAAACGGTTGGCTGTTGTGACATGGAAACACCTGATGGCTTCCTGGAGGCTGCCTTCCCTCCTTCTAAATGCCACTGTGCTGGCTAGCTTGAATACTACTTAAATGCAGGATAACGCTAGCAAAGTGACTGGGATCTCTTCTGGTTAATCTGGTTCAGGGTTTCAGAGCCCTCACTTTGAGCAGAACTAGGGGTGTCCTCATCACTCTTAACCCATCAGCACCTTCTGGTGCCCAACTGAACTTACCAGTGTGTCAAGCCCATCTTTACGAAGGACAAAAGAGCATGATGTCACCTCCTTCTGTTCGGTCTTCCTGGATGCTACTGAGAAGCTCTCTAAAGGCAATACTGGAAAGGCCTCCTTGGAAAGTCCAGTTGGCGTGTGCTTGGACAGTAAAATTGCAACCTGGCATCTGCTGAAGTCCACTGGCTTCCTGGCATTTTTTGGCTTGGAAGCTAGCATGTGCTTACCAAATGCTGGCTCGGTAGGACTGGGCTATCCTCTCTCACAGTGTAAAGATTGTGCGGTGGTTTGGCTGCTGTAGCTTTTTATGTGGAACTGTTTGTATTTCTAATAGGGTAAGTGACCCTGATGTAACACTTAGTCTTAGTTTTCTCATCCAGAAAGCACTATATAAAGGAAATGTGCTTATAGAGCTAATTAACTCCTTGGAATGGGAATTCGGGTACTGCTGTGGAGTCCTTTATCAATCTTTCTACTCTTTTTTTTTTTTTTTTTAAATCTCTTTCAGCCTTGCTTAAAAATCAATTTAACATCTATGTTCCAGCAATGGAATAATGTTTTTGTGCCTGCCAAACAGTATCCTATCTTGTCTAACAATTGCCAGCCTTTCCTTGCAAGCACAGGAGACACCCTCCTATGGGCAGCCCAACTTGTCCTTTCGCTATAACTTATACTCAGAGGTGGAAGTAGACCTTTAACATACTCACCAGCTAGCCTAAGCATGGTATCAGCTCTATCTATGTCACTCTATGCATTTTCCTAGCTTGTCTGAGTACTTTCAATCCTCCCCCTAGTTGCCTGTATTTTCAGTGGCTTACAGTTTCTCTGCCAGGAAGAATCAGGTTTTATACCTCTTGGGCTGCTTAAAACTTCTTTGCTACTTCTAAAAGCAAAGAACCTCATTAGACTTGCAGATGTGAGCAATTGATGAGGCACTAGCAGGAGCTGTTGCCCATCTCTCCACCAACCCCCAGAAGAACAAATTCTTTTCACACTCAAGGAAGACTTTGGCAGAAGGGACCAAGAAGTGTCCCATGCTTCCTCTTAGCGAAAAGACCTCAAGTCCCATCGGCATTTTTGCCTACCTCTTCCAATGAATTCAGAACATGTTTGTGGTTTCACGTGATTTTTTTAAATTTTATTTATTAAGAACAATGGATGTCTGGGGAGGTAGGGCTCACAGGGCTTTTTTTTCTTAAAAAAAAAAAAAAATAAATAAAAGTCATAGGGGTAAGCCAAACAAGGCAAAAAGGAAGTTGTGTTTTGAGGTCTGTCTTGGTGAGCCAGAGGGTTTATTGCATGGGAGCTATCCCTGTGGAAGGAAAAGCTTTGAGCAGGGTTCGTGTTTTGACCACTTGGATCCAGCCATGAGGTGGAGGCTTCGGACAGCTGTCTCTGCTGGATTAGCCTGCTCTCAGAGCTGTTGTGCTGTAGCACATCAACCCTTAAACTCCAAAGGAATTAATGTGTGTCCTGTCTGGACTTTTGCTTCCTGGGGGGCTGGGAGATGTTAGAGATGTCTTGTTTATCACCTGTTATTTTATAGCCTGGAGTGCCTCCACGTATTAAAGATCTCTTTTGTGCAGAAATCTCTTTGGTCTACTTCACTTCTTGTTTCTCTCATTCCGGAGATGTCTAAGCAAGACAGCAACCCAAGTAAATGTGTGGGGTGTCCTCCTGGCTTTCTGTCTGACTTTCTGTTGGCTTTCCAACTTCTGAGTGTGTACCAGAACTTATTTGAACTGGTTGCGCTGGTTTCCAGTAAATAGTCACTTAGAAATCAGGTGGGCACAGCTCATGGAGCTCCTTTCAGGTATTTGTCAACTCTAATCTGTACCAGCTAGGTCTCCATTTCTGAATATTTTGCCAAGAAGAAACCAAACTTATAAACTTCTTTGTGCTTTGTCCATCCCTTGTGGACTAAGACAAAGAGGTAGGTTGTGGTTTATTTTTTTTTGTCTTAGACATCATAGCTGGTGCCTGGGATTATTGCAGGATGCTAATCTGGTAGGATTAGGGCAGAACTCTGCTGTGATGTGCCAGTACAACCTGAAGTCAGGCAGTGTGTGACCACTACCTCTGTTACAGACAAAAAAAACCAGTGTAGTCTTACTGATAATGGAAAGATCTGTGCAACTGGTGCTGGTTGCTTCCTAGCTTTGGAGGAGGAGGAAAAAACCTAGCTCTTCTGAATGGCTTTGACTATAGCAGATGGTGGATTTTCAGAACTACACTAGTGTAGTGTAGTTCTAGACTTGCAAGGCTTTATTGTAAAGGCTCAAGCTTGTGCAGAAAGCAGAGATTGCATTTGGTTATTGCTCTGTAAGGAGTTTGTACAGGTTTTTCCGGTGTCCTGTTCCGCTTCTTCAATCCTTTTAAAATGTTAGGCACCCGATGTGCACTTAGTTTCGGGAAAATGTTAAGAAGCTAGATTGCAGAGGGCGTTAGCATGTACTGTGCTTATTTATTTAGTGAGATTAAAGTAAAAGTTTTTCTTTTGTAATCCCTTTGAAGTGTTTATCTTTTGAAGTCTGAATTCTCATTAACTGGAAGTGTACAACCCCCAAACTACATGCTGCCCTAGTTTCAAAGTGTTAATTTTTTTTTAAATATAAAAACAATAAACAACAGGTCAGACCCATAGGGGCTACACGTCAGCCAGATCCTGACTATTTGGGTCATCACTCAACGCTTTGTGAATCAAAGTGGCTCTGCAGGGTGTCTGCCTGGGTTCGGATGTAGTCATAGGGTTTTTGGCATCACCAGGCATCAGGGAAACAATGCTGTTCCCCTTCATAGGAGTAAGAGTTCTCTGATAAATCAAGCCCTGTAGGCCTTCCCCCCTCCCCCCCCTACTTATCTTCTGTCATTGGAACGGTAGCATGTGGCAGTCATGCAGCAATGAATGGCTTCACATTATCCTTTCATTGTTGTTTATTTGCCAGGGGAAAATCTCAGCGGCAATGGGCACTTTAACATCTCTGATGCTTTTACTTGTGCAGAGACTCTTCCGTGTTGTCCAGGTAAAAGTGGATGTTTGTTCCCTGGGAAAAGAGGGTAGGAGACCTCTAACCCAGATAGAGCAGGGAATAGCAGTGTGTTGGAAAGAATGACCCCACTGGCTCATCAGGAGGCCTTCAGGAACTGGGGGGTCAGCCCAGATGTACTTGAGCACCCTCTACCACCAAGATGCAGCATCTCAGTGATTGAAGCTTTTCATGGCTTTGAGGTCTTCTCTTGCTGTTTGTGCCTTGAAATTAAATTTTGATCTTGCAAGTTGAGACGTTCTGGGTCTGAGCCAAGAAAATGTGGAAAGTACTGCTCAGTGCATATAGATTTCCTCTTGTGGGAACGGCTGTAGCAAACATCCCTTCTATAAGAGTTGTTCTATTATTAAACAGATGGGGATATTGTCCTTCTTCCATTTCTATCTTCCAGGCTGGGGAGAATGAAATTGCATTACTTTGTTTTGGATGAGTTCAGCATATTAAAGAAAAGATTGCTATGAAAACCGTGAAGAGTCTGTGAAAGTCACAAGGATTTAGATCAGTTCCTTTTAATGCTTTAAATCATTTCAGTCCTGGCTGGGCAAAAAGGATTTCTTTTTGTGCATAGAACTGGAGGGCTTGCTCTTGAAGAGCTTAACTTCTATTATTTAGAAAGTATTTTAAGAAAATCGGGATTTTCCAGTGTAATTAGGGAAACAATTGACCTGAAGGCTTACAAGAATATCAATAAGGATAATTAGTTATCAGTAATGTTCTGATGTCATTGGTATAGGTAATTACTTGCTTAACAAGGTTTTAAGCATAACTAGCTTGATAGAAGTTTTAATAAGAGATGGAGATGTTGAAATTCTACAGAGATTCTTGATAAACAGTGATCCCATGAGTCACCAAAGAGAGGAAAAACACTTCTTTTAATGTGGAAAGCGGTAGAATCTGCCAAAACTCTTTTAAAATGGGTTGGTTAAAAAATCTCAAATACCACTGGAGTCTATATTTCTTGCATTTATTTCAACTGCAAGTGGGGAAAGTTTACTTGGGCCTGATTTTTTGGGAGACTGCACTTTATGTGCTTGGGGCCTGCTCTAGTTTTGCTTGTCCCACTGCTGTGATGGCCTTGGGCATTGCTGGTATGGGGGAAGAACACGGAGGTATGTCTGTGCTGATAATGGCATTTCTATTCTATCCCCATTGCTCTCCCAAGAAATCCGCCTCTCTGGAACTGCGGGACCCCCCTCTCTTCAAACCCCACAGACTACATTTTCCATTTGCTAGGTCCTTCCAGCCACATCTTGATGGATGGAGATGTTGTGGAAGACCACAGGTGTCCTCCTCTCCCTAACTGCTTGGGTTTGCATACTCCAGCTTCTCCCTAGACACCAGGATTCATAAGTTTCTATCAGAACATCCTCAGCTCTGTTTTAGTTTTCTTGGATGTGCTGATGTAACTTCAGAGCCCTTGGCAGGCTCAAGCAAGAATCGCATACTGTACCGTACCAGCCTAAGGTACTTGTGAGAAGGTTGTAGGTAGCAGTCAAGGTAAGGCAGGCAGGAGTCCATTGCTCTCGTCCCTTCCCCAGGCTCCCCCAAACCATGAGGGTATTCAGAATAGTAATGCCAATAATGCTGCTGGGTGTGCAGTAAGCTGCTTGTCTCTGGGCTATTAAAAAGATTTGTGCCAAGATGCTGAGTGAGATCAGCCTGACCTGTGTGAAACTGGGTTGATAGATAAAAAGTGAGGAAGGATTACAGGGGAGGCCTTGGGCTGTACCAAGCCCTGTGAGAGGGTTAGGTCCTTTAAATCTGATACTCCATGGCTTCATTCACATTATTTACTCAGTGCACTTAAGGATTTGTGCTGTTGCTCTTCCCTTTGCTAAAATAATAACATTGAGATCTAGTAGAGATAGGTTAGTGATCAGTCCTGCTTGCTCTGTTCTCTCCCTGCTCCAGGTCTCTGAGTATTCCTGTAAGGCTACAGGGATGGAGGAGTTAACTCATACAGACAAAAATCCAATTTTTTTTAGGCCAAATCTCCCCAGAGAGCTTCCCTTTTAAATTTGCAACTTGTATTCTTGCTCTGTTTTGTTCCAAAGCTGTTTGGAAAGGAATAATGTGTCGCAGGCTGTAACGGATACCTACAGCCCAGTACCTCAGGAATGCAGTGTGTTTTAATTAGGCATCCTGGAGCCTTCAGAAAGTGTTCCTATTGCATTTGCAGATGGGCTCTTCCTTGATCCCCCTTTTTGGGCAAGCTGGCTGGCAAACCTAGTTATTCAGACCTAAGAGGTTTGTAGCCATTGGCAGATGATGGATCTTTAAAAATCAAAAATGATGGGTTATGTGGGTTTGTTTTTTTATTTTTCCCCCTTCTGGTGTGTGTTGCTGGATTTGAATAATTAATGTATGTTGTCTTGCTTCCTGTTTTCATTTCTGTATGTAATGCTAACCAGCAGAGGTTTGAATCATTCATAGCCTGCTTTCTCCACCTCAAAGCTGTAGATGTCATGGGAACACTGATTGTAAGGTACGGACTTTCTGCTTCTCTCCATTAAATTTCCTTCTGGAGGCAGAAGGAAAAATTCAGTCCATGATCTCAGCCAAGCAAGGATCTCTGGACAGATGGTATCAGGGTGGTGATTTTATCAGTGTGATTTGTCTTGAGCAGCAGCAGCATCTTGCTTGCTGTGCTTCGGTCTCTTCCCGTACCTCCTGCTACTGCTCAGGTGTCTGTGTATGTGCGGTAGGGAGGATGGGTGCTGTGCTTTGCATTTGCTTTTTTTGTTGTGGGCTTCTGTGCATCTCCTAATGACATTCATGGAGAAGAGGGAATGATTTTAGGCTTGTAGGTTGTGCCTTGTGTAATTCAAGGCAAAGGTGCTCACATTGCTATGTTTAGGAATGGCTTTTTCTAAACTTATGTTGGATTTCTTTTGTGCTTCTCCTGACTTCTCTTATGGAGGGCAGCCTGAAATGGATGGAAAAGCTGCTGCAGCCCAAACATATGGGCTCCCACACCATCTGCCTGTGCTGCAATTCAGCAAGAGGATGAGGACAAGAGCATCACTTAGTGGGTTATGGACCTTTCTCAGCTGTATTTTCCCTTGCAGATCTCTTCCAAGTAAAATCCATTTTTACCCTCTTCGTTGTTTTTGGTGGGCTTTGCTGCTTCTAAAACTTTCCAGAGGTGCCTTCTGGTGACAGCATTGATAGACAGATATGCTTTTTGGCTGCCCTCTTGCACTGAAAGCACTTGTGCCCTCCTGAACTGCTGTGGGAGGCTGGTGGATGCTCTTCAGAACTGGACAGAAACCTGTTTGCATCTACTTTGGCTGCTGGTATGCCTGGTAGGATTTTTCTTTAGGAAAAAGTGTCGATTGCTAGTCCCTCTCCACCTGTGAAGTGCACTTGTACCTTCTTAAAGCAATGCTATTTGATAAGGCATTGGTGCCTCCACCAGCTGTGGATGTGCAGCTTACCTTGGTGGAAGTTTATGCCTTTAGCTGATAGCTTTGCTGGACATCCTGCCACAAGGAGGGGGTGGTGGAGGTGTTTGTATCTTGAACTGGTTGATTCAGGGATCCTGGTGATAGCCCTGAGATGAAAGTTCTTCATGTACTTGCTAACGTGTAATGCTTGTCCAAACTGCCCTCTCAGCCTTATCAGTTGCCTCCTATGAGTTGTGGTGGAGGTGCCGCAATGCCTGACAACTTCAGATACAGTCAAGGGGCTAAAAATGCTGAGAGGTACCTGAAACAGCAGTTGGATTTAGTGACCAAGGCAAAAACTTGTTACGGTAGACAAATTTAACACATGAGATGTGCACCTTACAAGTGGTTCAGGAGAGCATGTGCTATATTGCAGGTTTCTAGTAGCAGGTAACAAAAGGGCATGCTGGTAAAACACAGGACTCCTGGGAAAGGTGTCTGGAGACTGGCTGGTTGTGGGTAGGAACTTTTAGTCTTGTCTAGTGCTGAGAGGAGGGTCGTAGAGATGGGGTTTTCAATTGGTGGATCTCTAAACGCTTTTGATGTTGCTAAAGAAATATTAGACTGAAGCTTTATCCAAGCTTCCCACACTCAATCTCTTCCCCCCCTCCCCTGTATTTATGAGAGTTTGGGGTCCCAGTTGCATTTCCAGATAGGCTTCCATTTAGCTAATCTTTTATTATTATTTTGGGAGAGGTGAAACATGCGATCTGTGTCTCAGACCTGTCCTAAAAGACTTTCTCTGGAAGGTTGTTAGTAGTCCCTTGTCTTGTGTTACCCTTTGAGCACCTGTGGACCATCCCTGTCAAACAGCAGCACTGACTGTCATGTTTTCTTAGTTTGTATCCCCCTTTTTGTCATCCATTTAGATTACTATCTCTTTTGGTACACAGGTGTGTATGGATGGATGTAGCTCTTATCTCTGGAAACCCCTGGTACATTTTCATCATGCTATAATGATGCTGACTGAGTCTCCCGTCTTTAAAACTTTGCATTTTAAAGCAGATGAAGCTTCATGTAGGGACTTAATGATAAATGCTCTAGCTTCAACTTCCCTAAAGGAATGGTGGATCCAAGACTTGCATAACACATGAGTTTTATTACTGCTGAAGGGCAGTCTCTGTTCAGGGGCTCCTGGCACTTCAAGATGAATTGGGTTTCTGTTTGAAAAGTCAGGATTTGCCAGCTTGGACACTGCTGTATGGCACCACTTCTCCAGGTGTCTGGGCTGGAGAAGAGCTAGTGGCTTCCCAGAAGAGTGGAATGATGAAAAGCTCAAGTGTAGCACTTCTGTTTGAGTTTGCAACATGATTCCTGTAAGTTAGCAAACAAAATACCTGGTCAAAGCTTTTAAAGATGGAGATGGTCTGTTTGTTCTTATCTTGCATGACTAAATCAGAAAGACGTGGAAATTGAGATGCTGTCCTTTTGAGATTAGTTCATGAAGGCTTTCTCAGAACAACCGTGGTCTGCTAGGTTTTCAGGTTACTAACATGTGGCTTGGTGGTGGGGTTCTTAATAGGCTGTGCATGAATTTTACGTCCTGCTTGTGTCCTATGTCTTGTACATAGCTTGCTGTTCCGGAACTTCAGGGCAGACATCGTGGCTTTGTCCAAGTCTCTTAAATAGCATCTAACTTCACGTGTCCTCAGTGTTTCTGCCCCATTCCAACTGACAGTTGTTTCTGCCCGCGGTGTGCTGCTGGCGTGTGGGGAAGGCAGCCTGGGAAGCTTTTGTGGGGACAAACCAAAGCAGACAAAAGCTGAGGGAGGGAAGGGAAGAGGCAACTTGTGCAGCGACTAAAGCTGAGTTTTATAAATAGCATGAAAGAAGATGAAGTGCAGGCGGGGAGGTGACCCCAAGCACGAGGCCACAGGGGTGGCACAGCCCTTGGGGCAGAGGAGTTGGGAGAGCACAAAGGTGATATGATCAGCAAATAGCTCGTTTCCGACTGGATGTGTTTGTGCCTCCGTCCTGTGTGTCCACCCCGAGGGGATGAATAAAAACACGCGGGGATCTAGGTCAGCTACCAACCGATATGCAGACAGCAAGTCCTGCGCATCTCGCGTCCTCTGCATGGGTCAGTGCCCTGCGCAGTGCTGAGAGCCTTAGTGGTTTCCTGAAAGGACAAAGCTATGTTCTGATGGAAAGAGAAAGGCAGAGGAGCTGCAGGTTCTGGACCCTGGAGGCACCACAGTAATGGTCTGGTGGGCAGCAACCAGCCAGCAAGATCTGTCTGCCTGCAGGATGCTGAGCCCTAGTTAGGGAAAGCCAGGACAGGGCTGTCCCAGGCTGTCAGCATGAAGCATGGAGTGTAAATGGGCACAAAGGACAGAAGCTGGAGGGGTTGAGCTGTCTGTATCCTTGTTGAAATTTCTAGATTCTGCCACAGTGTTTGCAACATTTGCAGCACCCCCTGTGCACTGGCTGTAATGAGAAGTAGGGGGTCAATCTAGTTCTTAGAGGCTTCCCTCTATGGGACATGGCAATGAAAGGTTCTTAGATGGCTAGCATACCTCTTTAAGCCATGTCATGTCTTGGTGCCAGCGAACATGTTGCTACTCATAGCTGTAGCAGCTTTTTGCAAGACCTGAGCACTGGGGATCCTGCATATAAGGAAACAAAGCGGTTACCCTATAGAAGGTGCAATTTGCTTACTGCCCACGTACCGTGCACATGACTGTGCATGCTCTGGAAAGGCAGTCAAACACTTTGCAAGCTCAGTGGCCGTTGAGCATCATTCGTAGAACACTGACTATCCAGGCAGAAGCAATGTGTGGGGTTGTGGGTGTGCAGTTGTGCACGAGGAAACTGGAAAACCCCTGGTGGGAGCTGAGTACAGCTGAAAGAGCGGTGTGACGCCACGAGACTGGCAAACGTTTGCTTTGAGGTTCCCATCCCCAAACGCTTACTCTATGAATTAGTAATGATGAGTTGGTCTGTTCTTGATATGAATCTCACCAGAGACAAAAGTGAGCATCTAAATATATAATAATGAAAAAAAGAAAAGCCTTGTGACGCACGGAGCATGTAATCGATAGAGTGAAGTACTTTCCCTTGAAATAGTGATGTTCCCACGCATGGCAAATAGAGCAGTCGCATCGGAGTCAGGCTGGTCCTTTGGGAGTGGATGCTGTTTGGTAGAGGGGGCATCATTCTGGGTGAAGGCTGCAACCAGCTCTGCATCCCTGTGAGTGTTTGCTGGAGATGCATATGAAGGTAGGGGGTAATATCTGCCTTTTTGCAGTGTGCACAGAGGTGTTAGCTCCTCGTCTGGGTCTGTTTTGCAGACTCCATAGGATGCTTGCTATAAACTGATTTAGCTTGGCAAGGTTTCAACTTTGCAGAGGTCTTTGAATCAATTTTAAGGTTGTGCTTGCAGAGGGTATGGTTCTTTACATTTCAATCATTTATATAAATCTAATCATCTGGGCAGCAAGTAGTATGTCTATTGCTCTTGTCCTTGTGTGGCTTTTCTTACTGATAATTCCTATGAATGCATTCTCTTTTAGTGGTGTGGGAGAAATAGTGCAAGGAAATAAAGCTTGCAAACTAAACTTCTCAGTCTTGTTCAGTAACAGGCTAGAGATGTTAGCAGGGCTGGGAATAGATCCGATTATTGTTTCTTCTCTCTCAATAGCCAGAGGACATGGTTAATTATTAAATTGCTTGTTAAACTATTAAAATATCACTTGGCACTTTTAATTTCCTTCTCCCCTCCTTTTTTTTTTCCTTTTCTCCTCTTGCTGAAGGGCGCTCCCAGGACCTGATGGATTTCTGATACCTTGCTCCTGAGGGGCTGGAAGGAGCATGGTTAAACACCAGCCACTGCAGTACTACGAGCCGCAGCTATGCTTGTCGTGTCTGACGGGGATCTACGGCTGCCGCTGGAAACGGTACCAGCGGTCACATGATGACACCACCAAGGTGGGTAGCGGACGGTGGAAACCCAACCAGAAGCTTTGAATGCAAAGGAGATCTTGGCTGAAAGTGCTGGATGCTCGTGTTTTTTGTTGGCTTGCATAGACCATGGAAATCCCTGATCCCATGGCTGGCGGTCTGTGAGAAGTCCTCACCCTGTGGTTGGCATAGCAGATGGGCACGAGTAGCTGGTCTTGGTGCTCAAAGGTGTTTGAGCGGTATGGGTCTGGCTAAATCTGTCCATATTTTCCCTTCTGGTGTTGGGGAGAATTCTGTTTTCTCCTTGGTCCTCTATCATTAGTGTGCTTGCTGCATCTTTGGCCAAATACGTGGAACCTGCATTTCTGCATAGTCGTTAGCTTCTGTACATGTGGAAACACCTTTGTAGGTAAAGGCAGCAGGAGTTGAGAACCAGCAGGGGATGAACAGGGGAGCTGTTAGAGGTGACTGTTCGCTCCCCTGGCCAAATGCAGCTTATAAGATCTCTGGCAGAGGGAATTCAGGCAGCTGTGGCCAGACCTGTGTCTCCCTGGTCGTTTGGAGCTGTGAGATGGGTCCCCAGGACACCTGATGTGTTTGCGGGAGGGAGTGTGGAAAAAACTGCTGTCAAAGCTGTCATGTTGCATCTTTGGGATAAGGGCTGTTGTGTATTACTGCTCTTCTGTGCTCGTGTTGTCTTTTTTTTCCCCCTTTTTTTTTTTGGTGTGTGTGCTTATTACTTGAAGAAAAAATCACAAAACAAAACTTAAATCTCGTTCTGGCAGTGGTCCCAAGAGATCCTTTCATTGTTTTTTGAGGGCTCAGTTTTGCTCTGGTGACAGTTAGCTATTTCACTTTTAAGTCTATAACCAGCAATCTTTCAGGCTATGGAGTACTTCTCCGGAAAAGAGACTGTTAAGGAGAAAACACTTCTGGGCGGCAGATAGCATGCCAGAGTGCTCCTGTTCTGAATTGCAGCAATTGCTGGTGGTGCAGCTTAGCTGGGAGCTCCCATGCGAATTGAAAAGTCATGGCTTGTGTTTGTGCAGTGTAAAACAAATTTCCTTTTGCAAAGTAGAAATGTTTGTGCTGTTTTTCCTCCTCTCTGTCCGGCCAGCTTATTCTCAGTGACTGTTTTTCTGAGCCAGCAGAAGTTTCCTTTGAGCAAATACCCAGGCACATCCGCAGTCGAGGGTGTAGTTGGGTTTCGAAGACTTGGTCAGGAAAACAGTGGAATGTAATGCCTTGGCATGCATGCATGTACTAATTTAAATACTCAAAATGCTTTATTCCTTATGTCTTATGAACCAGAACATCACGTTTCTGAGCTAAAAATCCATAGAAAAACTGCCATTGACATAATTTGTCATTGAAATCTGGCTCCACTTGCACTGATTTTCTTTTACTAGAAAATATCAGTGGCAGCTTTCCAATTCTACTTGGAATTTCTGTTGTTTTTCTGGTGCTGGAAAAGAATTTGCTGTGTTTAAAGGTACCTTGGCAATGCTTAAAAATATGTCCAGTCTCTGAGTCTGTTTAAAGTCTCCATGGGGTCTCAATTATCACTTTGAAAGCACAAACGGAGGAAACTCAACTCTTGCTGGAGCAAGAGAAGAACATCTAAAATTAGCTGCAGATTACAGAAATCCAAGGTGTGAAGAATCTGTTCCCATCTTGCTGTCAATAAACTGCCTTTCAGGTAGTCAGGTGCTGGGATGAACAATTGTAGTACTATGGGGTGGGAGTAAAAGGTGCAAATGAAGGCTGGTTGTCCTCTGTTGGAGTGGTCTCTTTGCATGTGCTTCAATACTGACACAGTATTTGGGTGCATCTTTGAGAAATTAGCTAGGAAAATACCATACCATAACTTAGGTGCCTATTTGCTTTACACAAAGGCAGTGGCATATTGATGACAATAGCTATTCTGTTGCCCTGTATCCATCCCTATAGTAACTCAGCCACTGCAAACCCAGAGTAGAGAAAATTGTAGTGTAATAAACCTCTTCCTAACCGTGGTTTCTACTTTTTTTTTTTTTCTTTTTTTTTTTTTGTTCATTTATTTAAAGTATGCAATGCTTGGGAAGTCTTAATTCTTGCAAAAATCTAGAGCTACCTGGGAAGGAAAGAATTGTGTGTGTGTGTATGTTATGTTTATACTCTTTAATTAACAGAAAGCAAGGCAAATATTCAAAGAGTGACTTATCTTAGCCACACTGTAGCCTACAATGCTTTCTATTCAAAAGATCAAGCTTTCTAGAATAAAAGGCCGTTGCTTAACTGTGGGCTATGACCCAGCCTTGCAAAGAGCATCCTTGAAATCTGCTGATGATGATCGTGAATGTTTGTTTTCTGAACTGTGCTGCTGCTCAACGGCCAGAGTTTTAATGATCCTTCTCCTCTTCTGCCAAATTTATGTGGTTCAGGCTTTCTACTACACACAAATTTGCATGAAAATGAGAATTTTAATTGTAAGCTTGAATTCTAAGTTTGTTTTGGGAGACTGGTTGCTGGAATTCTGATTTTCTGTTGCCTTCATAGAATCACAGAATGATTTGGGTGGGAAGGGGCCCTAAAGCCCCCAAGTGCCACCCCTGCCACAGGCAGGGCCCCCTCCCAGCATCNCTCCTGTCACCGCACCCCTGACCAAGAGTCCCTCCCCAGCTGTCCTGCAGCCCCTGGAGGCACGGGAAGGCCGCTGGGAGGTCTCCCCGGGGCCTTCTCTTCTCCAGGCCCAACACCCCCAGCTCTCAGCCGGGCTCCACAGCAGAGCTGCTCCAGCCTCTGAGCACCCTCGCGGCCTCCTCTGGGCCCGCTCCAGCAGCTCCATGGCCTCGTGCTGGGCCCAGAGCTGGACGCAGCGCTGCAGGGGGGCCTCAGAGAGCGGGGCAGAGGGGGACAATCCCCTCCCTCGCCCTGCTGCTGCGCTGCTGCTGCTGCAGCCCAGGGTGCGGGTGGCTTTCTGGGCTGCGAGCGCACGTTGCCGGCTCATGTCAAGCTTTTGTACACCAGAACCCCCAAGTCATTCTCCTCAGGGCTGCTCTCAGTGAGTTCTTCTCCCAGCCTGGATTTGTGCTTGGGATTGCCCTGACCCAGATGCAGCACCTTGCACTTGGCCTTGTTGAACCCCATTAGGTCCATATGGGCCCACCTCTCAAGCTTGTCCAGGTCCCTTTGGATGGCATCCCTTCCTTCTGTTGTATCAACTGCACCACACAGCTTGGTGTCATCTGCAAACTTGCTGAGGGTGCTCTTGATCCCACTGAACTTGTGTACTTCATCCGAAATGACCTGCTGCTGGCTATTACACCAGCAGAACAGCTCTTGCTTCCAGGGTAGAGTCCAGGGCTGGCTGCAGCATCTTTTAAAATCCATCCAGAGCTCTTGCAGGATCAGTATCCACATGGGAAATGTTGATGGGTTGCATTATATAAACACGAAGTTAGATCTATCAGCTTGTTTTGTTCGTTCTTTTTTTTATTGATTTCAAAACCATGTTGTCTGTACACAGCAAATATCACACCTGGGAAATCATCCTGGGTAGGACTGGGGGAAGAGATGTTCTGCAGAAGAAAATTACGATGATAATTTTTATCTATCCAGCAAAATGAAATATAGCTATGTCCATTGGCTGGCTGTTTTTTGTGGTTACTAAATATTGAAGTCTTGAGAGTTTTGCAATCCTATTTAATTTGCTGTCAAAGGGAATAAAATACTATCGCTATTTGCAAAGGGCTTTTCTGCCTTGGTGACAGGCTTGACTGATAACCACACTTCCCAGTCGTGAACCTTTTTGAGATACAAATGGAGGTGGACAAAATGTAACTGGGATCTCTTCTCGTCTCCCCCATTCCCACTGAAGCCTCCCATGTTGTCCTGGTTTTGGCATATAATGCCATCTTTTTCCTCCCCAGAATTACCAAGAATACAGAAGGCTAGGTGCCTGGTTTGGTTGCATACAGAAGGAAGGGCCATCACCTGGGAATGAAACCCAAATTGGCAGCTTTGGATCCCAGATGACTGAAGTTGCAGGATTACTGTGATTTCTGTTCTTCAGTGTCATCTAAAACATATTTAAATGGTGGTCTCTTCATCTACTGTCTGTGAATGGTGCCCTTCATAGTGCTTGTACTTTTTTACCTCCTGTTATGCTGCGAACACCCTTGGGATGTTGTGAGTGAAAAGAGCAGTGTTAGCAATGAAGTCCCATACATGCAGAAATCCCACTGCTTTTTGAATGCCCTAATCCTAGAGGTGTTAACCTGAGTGTCTAATAAACCACATCCTTATTAAGAACCTGGAAAGATGGCGAAACTGGAACTAATGAGGTGCAAGTCCAAGTGCAGGAGTGGATTTCTTTGCAAGCTTTTGGGGCAGTCAGGGCTGTTGTCAATGAAACATGGGGTTCACAGGGTTGGATTTTTGGGCATAACATTAAGGTTTTGTTGTCCAAAAAATATGACTTGTTCAGAATCCATTATAAAAACAAACAAACTTATCTTTCAGTGTATCATAGAAACAAGTTATTTAATGTGGCTTTGCAGTGGCTGTTGCAACATTTCCCTTTCTGCCTCCATCCTCTTCTGACAGCAATATTCACTAATTGCAGCAGAGACGTTTCCTATCGCTGTTGCTTTGTAGGCATGCTGCTCCCATCAGTGAAGAGCTGTCAAGTCCTGAGCAATGCCTTGGAGTGCATCAGCTCCTCTGCACCCAGCAGCAGATGCTCCGTGGTTTGTGGAGCTCAGGAGCTGTCAGGTTATGCCCTGACGGACTGCGGTTTTGGGGGGGTTTTGGTACCTGCTCAATAAAAGGGCAGTATTTGCTAGATATTACAGGCTCCTTGGAAACACCTTGGGCCAGGAGTGTTGCTCCATCTGCCATCCCTCTCAACAAGCAGGCTTTATACCTTTGCTGGGGAAAATACTCAGAAGTGTTAGGAACACCTTCCTGGAGCTGCTCTGACTTAGTGCAATAACAACTTAATAGGGCTTGGCAGAGTGCCTCGAGCTCCCTGACCTGAGGCCTCTGCAGCAGATGGGCACATCCAAGTGGGAGGGAAGTGAGAATTTCCCAAGACAACCAGTTCTTGCACAGCACCATTCTGGTCTCATCCCCCACTCCACCAGTATAATGGTCCAGTGTTAATGTCTGGAATTGCTGATCTTCAGGTGGAATACCAAAGCCTTTAGACCTTCCACATTTATCTTGCAGTGTGAAGTGTCATAAACCCTCTACAAGCTTGCCCCCCCCCCCCCTTTTTTTTTTCTGTAAATGGGTAAACTGAGGCACAGAAATCAAGGTGATCTGTGATGACTTGCTGGTGGCCAGAATGAATCCCAGGAGCTGCACTAACATGGACACTTCTGAAATCTCACCAGTACCTGTGAATGTACTTAGGGGCTTCCTGATGGCACTGGGTGTTGTCTGTTGGTTTTCAGGGGAAAAGCAAAGCACAGGATCTCAGCATCTTGTGGTACTGGGGCCAATGCCACCAGGAACTGCAGGTAACTTGGTGGGTCATGGTTGTGTTTTCTGAGGCTATAACTTGGCTGCCTGTGGCTTTATGCTCTGGGTAATATTATAAGTAGCCCATGGGTAAGGCTGATGTTTTTAGAGGTGATTGAGTAGCTCTCACAGCAATGGTTGGAAAATTTCTAATGCTTTGTCATTACTACTTTATTCAGAAATTTTGAAGCGATCCATGCACAAGCTCCCTGTGATAAACAGCCAGACAAGCCCTGCTTGGATACACAAAGGTGCCTTGTGACTTTTCCAACATTATGGGCTTCCAGGGTTTTATTCAGATTGTGGCATTTCCTTGTTATAGCTGCCAGATGTGCTGCCTCCAACTGTTTTTTCTTTATGCATTGTACTAATTATCTGGGTGAATAATTACATTGCTGGAGCCCATTATTCCTTCCTCCTGCTTGCTCTTGTGCCTTTTCAGGACAGCATAGCAGATGGTGCTGCTTCTGTCCTTCTTGAAGCCACTGCATGCATCGTGCTTCCTTAAAATGTGATTAGGGAAGGTGAGCTCAGCATTACTGAGTGTCAGTAGGTTGTTTGCCCACTTAAGATGCACCAGAAAGTCCCAAAGTGGCCAGTAAATCTCCAAAAACACAGGATAGCAAACCAAAAGAAGATTGTAGGGATGAACCTTTATCATTCCCAGTTTTCATCCTGGGTTGTAGGGAAAAGCAACCTTGAACTAACAGCTTAAAACAGGGCTCAGTAGTTGGCATGCATGTAGTACATGCAGACCAGTAGATCCAAGGACTGGTGGCCAAATGCTCTCTGTGTGGGAAAAGGAGGATTTGGGCAGTTGAAGAGGGAGTGGGGAAGAAAGATGGGAACAGAACAAAGAAGTGAGGGAAAGGTATATGGATAAAAGGGGTTTTCCAAACCTTTTAAATTAAAGATGCCCAGACAAGCCAGGACAAAAGTGGACTTTACCTTTTTCCGATATTCAAGAAATTTCCATGAAGCACAGGTTGCTTGGGCTTCCCAGGAAATCCATTATGTGTTATCGGGGGTTTAGCCAAGCCTTTCCTGGCAAGTCCTCAAAGTGGTGACTTCAAGCTTGCTGTGCTCAGCTCAGGGAAGAAGAAAGACTGAGAGCAAGTAACATTGATGTCTTGGAGCTCTTGAGGATAAGCACTGCAGGAGGAGGAATTATTTAAGGCTCATAGAGTTGGCCGCGAAGACCCTGATTTCTAACCTATTGCTGGAGTGAGGTTCTGGAGAGAGAGGGGATGGAGTTTGATGTGGGTTTCCAGGGTCAGCTGATGGAAGGGGCAGGAGGAAGCTGCAGCCCATCATGTTGTGCTCTGTGCTGGGAAAGCTGATCGGAGACTTGCAAGCTGTGGCTGTTGCCAAAACAGCAAGAAAAATGACTTCAGATGTTGTGCTTTAGTTTGAGACATATTCACCCTGATCATTTCCCTTGAGATTTTTCTCTGAATTCCTCCTTGGATGTTTGACTGTGCTGGTGTTTCCATGACAATCATCCAAATTTTGGTACTTGGAGAAGAAGCTCGATGCATCTATTGCCTCCTGATGCAGTGTGTCCCATCTGGGATACTGCAGTACAGGCTTGCTGAACACACGTATTTGCTTTAGCTTTTTTTTTTTTTAAGAGTCTAGAAAATGCCAAAGTGCTCTGTATTGTCTAGTGACCAGTTATATACATGCCAAAGGCAGAACATACATGAGCTGATGCATCCCTCTACCCCTTCCTACCACCCAACAAGTAATTGCACAGGGCAGTGCAATTATATTAGGAGGCAACACTTTAAGAACAAACCTGGTGAGGAGCAGAGCTACCCCCAGTCTCTGCTCACAGTACTGATGCTGCATTACAGAGAGTGATGACACTGGTCTAACTGGTGAATTATAAATGCTGTAGGTAGTGTTAGGGCATGCACTGGCTGCTGCCAAGCTATCAAAGCATCCTCCCGTATGGGCATGTGCTCTCCTGTTGTGGTCCCAGCAAAGAAAAGGGGACTGCTGGGGCATGTGAGAGAGGTGGGGAAAAGCAGAAATGCCCAGAGCCTGATGCATCTCCCTGCTTTTCATTTTAACATCGGCAGTGCTNAAAAGTGGAGAGCTGCTGTAAACATAGGTTAGAAACCAGACTGCCCCTTATGATTTAAACAAATGCTTTGTGCAGATGCCCTCGTTGGCGTGTGGTATGCGAGGGTAAGGTGGTGGGTTGGTTATGGCCCATGGGGCAGCTGAACACGCTCACTAGAAAGCAGCGGCATTGTTGGAGGAGCTGCACTGCTGTTCCTCTGGAGATGGTGTTTTGATGGCACGCATCTCCTATAATCCTCTGGTTAAATAAATATGAGGTGTCTGAAATGTGCAGATATGGGAGGGGAGGCAGGGGGAAATACATGATACTTGCAACGTCTCTCCCTGTCTTCAAAGTATCTAGTGCTGCTCGTGTAGCTACAAGATGGTATAAATTAGTTATCAAACCATTCCTAATAAATTGGGTGTTCGCTGTTAAAATTTATTCCCTTCAAGTAAAATGGTAATGATTCAAGATGGTCCATCTGCTTAAAAACATCGTGTGTCTTTGAGCTGAGGCTTCTGATGGCTTTTTTTTCTTTTGTAAGAAGATGAAGCTGTGAGAAGAATGCAGAGCTGTGATCCATAGACATAATGGATTGCTGTGCTGTCTGTGATATGTGTATTAATTCACTGTAGAGTGAAATGCTCTTGTAATTCCTGCTTGGCAAGAGTTGTTAAATGACTTGAACAGATGATCTAAGCCACAGTGGTTTGATATACCTGTGTGACTATAGGCTTTGGAGCTGGGACTTTGCTGGGTCTTCAGTGCTAATCCCCAGATGGCTAAAGGTCACTAATTAGGCCACGCAAATTGCTTGCTTTGCTGAAAACTGCTATTAGAGGAAGGGTGAATTTGCCCTTTTTGGTGCAAGTTCAGTCTGTTAATGTTCATGACCGTAGGCCTGAGGACATGGGAGCTTTTGATGAAAGATGTTCTTTCAAGCCTGTTTTCTTCTGTGGTGGGCTCGAAGGCATCAAATGCTGAATTCTGCAGTGGGACATGACCAGTGATTCAGAGCTGAATCTCCATGAATGGATGTATTGGATTATGTTGGGGTGATGGGCTAAATGCAGGAAAATCCAATTGTTGGATTAAGTATTGACTTTTTTAACCAATGCTTGCAATCAAAAGCAAAACTACCCTGTTCAGTGCTTTACTCTCATCAGTTAATCACCTTTAAATCTACCCTTTGAGTTCTTCGTTATACCAGGAGGCTGTGAGGTGACACAGGGCAGAGGACTGGGGAGGGAAAGGGTTTGAGATGCTCATAGCTGCATGTGGACACATCACACTGCCCACATTGCAGGGTCCGGTGCCTCCAGCTCCTGCTGTGGGTTTTGCTGAAGTCCCTCGGGTTTGTCATCAGTGCTACCTTGCAGGAATTGTGCTGTCTGTGTTTATGGTATTGCTCTGCCATGAAATCTCCTTCTCTTGGCCCTGGGAGATGCCCAGGAGACAGGGAAAGGTGCAGTGAAAAACCTCTCCTGGGGTTGCAGGTTCTCCTGGGAGCGTTGAGATTGTTCAAGTGTTTTCTTGCTCGGTGATGTTGTTAGGATTCAGCTGTTGAAGCACATTAAAAGCTTCATCAGCAGTGGAAATCTCCTTCAAGAATGAGCAGGATTTCTCTTAGTCTGGGCAGAAGTCCCATGGTAGACTGGCATGGAGCAGAGATGTCTTAGAGGCAAGCTGGATCTCAGAAACTGGCGTTAACCCACCTGGAGCTTGCTTATTATAGAGGCCAATGTCCTCAGACAGCTCCTGGATGTCTGAGGCTGGGATGGAGCTGCCACAGGGCAAGGCTAATGCTGAAGCCATTGCCTGCTTAGACAGGTGAGTCTGCAGAAAGACTATTGCTGGTCATATCTAGATCCTACCATGGATGTACAAGCCCAGAAAGCTGGTATATTCATGTCTGCTTGACCAAAAGTCCAGGATGCTGGGCTGCACTGTAAATAGCAGTCTATTAAATAAATACAGTTCCAGCCTTAATGATTTTTTTGTGTGTGTTTTTTCCCCAAAGCCATTCTTCAGTGTGAAGTCTCCATTGACTGCAGATATTGTGGTCTCTGTAAATTCCTTCCTGCTTGCTCCGTGTGAAGGATGTTTCCTACTGCAGTAATGCTTGTTTGAAGGATGGGAAATCCCAAGCCCAGAAGCCCTAGGAAAGCCCCAGGGTTTGACTTGCTGCCTGGTGCAGCCTAATGCTGTCAGGGTGAGGATGTTTGACTAGTACTAAATCTCTGGCTTATTCCCCATGTAGGCAAAATACCAGTGGGAGGGAGCCTGCAAAACCCATTGACTGTGTGCCTGAGTTAGGATTATGGGCTCAGACTGGGTGATTAACATGCCCTGTGATTTATAATGCTTTATAGGTGTCAAAGGTTTTTACTGCAAAGCATCTGCAAAATGCATTTCAGGCTATAAACGGCAAGCACTGAGCTGGAGCTGCATCTGGAGAAAGTGGAGAGGGAGGCAGGTGGGCGACGTGTGGAAAAAGAGATGGGGAAGGGGAATCTTTGGGCCATGGTCCCTTGGAGCAAACCCTGTGCTTGCTAACAAGAGCTGGAGGTTATGCAGTTTGGGTTTTGCTAGGGCTTTTCTCCAGGGACTTGGGAACGGCAATGTCCTTCCAGCCTGGAGGCAGTGGTGCGCAGCCACTCTTGCAAAATCTTCACCGGTTTGAAAGATGCTGGGTGAGAGACGAGGCTTGGATGCTCAACCAGCACGTGGTTTAACTCATCACCACGTATGGGAGAACATCCCCCAGGTGTTCTTTTTCTCTCTAAATTGGAGAGGTATGGATTTGAAGGATGGACTGTTAGGTGGATTAAGAATTGGTTGGCTGGTCGCAGCCAAAGGGTTGTCGTCAATGGTTCTATGTCTGGGTGGAGGTCGGTCACAAGCGGTGTCCCTCAGGGGTCGGTCTTGGGACCAGTGCTCTTCAACATCTTTATCAACGACATAGACAATGGAATCGAGTGCACCCTCAGCAAGTTTGCAGATGACACCAAGCTGAGTGGTGCAGTTGATACAATAGAGGGAAGGGATGCCATCCAGAGGGACCTGGACAGGCTGGAGAAGTGGGCCCAAGAGAACCTCATGAGGTTCAACAAGGCCAAGTGCAAGGTGTTGCACATGGGCTGGGGCAATCCCAGGTACTTATACAGACTGGGAGAAGAAGAACTCGAGAGCAGCCCTGCGGAGAAGGACTTGGGGGTCCTGCTGGACGAGAAGCTGGACATGAGCCGGCAGTGCGCGCTTGCGGCCCGGAAGGCCAACTATGTCCTGGGCTGCATTAAAAAAGGGGTGGCCAGCAGGGAGAGGGAGGTGATTGTCCCCCTCTACTCTGCTCTGGTGAGACCCCACCTGGAATACTGCGTGCAGGCCTGGGGCCCCCAGCACAAGAAGGATGTGGAGCTCTTGGAACGGGTCCAGAGGAGGGCCACTAAGATGATCACAGGGCTGGAACACCTCTCCTATGAAGAAAGGTTGAGGGAACTGGGCTTGTTTAGCTTGGAGAAGAGAAGGCTCCGGGGAGACCTCCTTGCGGCCTTCCAGTACCTGAAGGGAGCGTATAAACAGGAGGGGGAACGCCTGTTCACACACGTTGATAGTGACAGGACAAGGGGGAATGGTTTCAAACTAAGACAGGGGAGATTTAGGTTGGATATTAGGAGGAAGTTTTTCACTCAGAGGGTGGTGAGGCACTGGAACAGGTTGCCCAGAGAGGTTGTGGATGCCCCATCCCTGGAGGCATTCAAGGCCAGGCTGGATGTGGCGCTGGGCAGCCTGCTCTAGTGGTTGGCAACCCTGCCCAGAGCAGGGGGGTTGAAACTAGATGATCTTTAAGGTCCTTTTCAACCCAGGCCATTCTATGAGTCTATGATTCTTCTGGGTGTCCTCAGACACAAGTGAAAGCATTGCACTGGGTGAAATCCCACCACACTTTGCAGTGTGTTATTGAGCTAATGCCTTAGCATTTCCACCAGGCTGTGGGAATTCATCTGGCTTGTGCTTTGTCATTGAAACTGATGAGGCCAAATGATGGTACGTTGATTCCCTTAAATGCACACGTTGCTTTGCTTTGTGGATTTTTCTTTACATAAGCAAATACTTCACTTTTCCAGTACAGTACCTGTGGAGGGACTGGGGAATTCCAGCACTTGCAGTGAGGAAGGTAGAATGTTTACCGAAGGCTTTCTAAAGCAGGGGGGAAAGGATGTCATTTTTCTGCTTACTTTCCAAAACAAATAAATATATTTTCCCTCTTGGCAGTGTATTGCTGTCAGTGCTAAGGTTCGGCTTTTTAAATTGAACTGGAAAACTGGGATATTCTTGTGCACTTTCTCCGCAATTGATCTCCTTTTCAATGTACCTGTCTTACCTGCTTCTGTTTTCACTGGGCGACACATCCTACTGCTTCAATAAAAGCTACAGAGACGCAGCACTGCGTGAAAGAGCAAGTGTTTGTGTCACGGTGTGGTTCCCCCACCCTGCTACACAACACCATACTGCGACTGTTTTGTGCTCCTTTGCAGACTGTGGTAGTTTTTTTTACATGGGAAGGTCTTTTGGAAAAAAAAAATGGCAGGGGAAAAACACATCCTTCTGCAGAACTGTAAAGGTGCGAGGAATGGAGCCATGCAATAAGCTTTGCTCAGAAATCTTGGCAGAGAAGGTAGGTTTTGGAGCTACTAAGTTCCTACAGATGCTGAAAATGAGCAGCTGGGACGAGTTGAGAGAGGGGAATGAATTGCTCCCCCATGGGGGAGTCTGTAGCTAAGTCGTCTTTTTTCTGGCTTGCCACATGGCCCATGAGCGTAAACCCAGCTAGCATAGGGTGGACATGTACCCAACCACTCCAAATGTCATCCACAAATAGTAATTGGCTTTTCCTTCTCTTGTCCAGCATAAGGACTGGTGTGTCTCAGTGGTCTCTGGTTTAGACCAGAAGTTGTAATCTGGATCTAAGAAACCTCCCAATGAAAGATCTTGTGGTTTCCTGGAAAACTTCCACAACCTGGCACTTTTTTGAAAGGTCATGCTGAAAAATCCCACTGTGCTGCTTTCTTTTAAGCTGACTTTTCTGAAAAATAATTTTCTTGGCAGTTGAGCGTGCAGCTCTCCTCAAAAGTTATATATGTAGCTCTAAAAGAGGCACATCTTGCCACGTCTAATGATGAATGGTAATTGCATCATGTTAGTCATATGTGGACATAATCAGGATGAACTTGTAGGTTCTGGTGCTATGTTCTGAGTGCTTTTCAACGGTTTTGATGCTATTTTGCAAACCAGCATCATCCCATGTTGTGTTTGGCATGATATGTTGGAGAGTGGGTCGCATTATTTTCAGTTTAATCACGTGTCCTCTGTGACCTTAAGAAGTATTGCAGGGATGGCTTAAAGTCTGCAGCAGCAGTCCTCATTTGCATTGATGGACATGATTTTGCTTGAACAGGCTAACAGTTCTTTGCAAAAGTGGATTACTCGAATCTGTTCCTCCCTGTTCTACCACTTTCTAGGATTCTGAGCCTCCAAAACTATTGGATATCTTTTTGGAAAGGGTGCCTAGAAACCATGTTTAACTATAGCACAAGATTCAAGTAAGCGGGTGACGTTCAGTGGCATTTCTTCTACAGAAGCTTAGATGATTTAATGATCCCTTTGGTTTTTAAGATGTATGTGTTTTATTTTGTGATGTAAAAAGCTTCTAAATTGAGGGCAGAGGTTAGCTTGCCAAATAAATCACAGCTGTTCATCCTAATTTGGAAGGAGAGGCTGCTAGAAGTTCTGGAACAGAAAGGCTTGGAAGTTAGAGTGCTTTTGCATGATATCTTTCTTCCTTTAATACAGATGTTCACATTCATGCCTCCTATTCTGGGAGTCTGGCCAAGCTTCTGCATAGAGTAACTGCACGCAGTTCCTGGTCCTGTCCTTCACCCCAACATCATCCCAGAACAGGTACAGCCTGAGATTAATTTCCTTGCTGGAGTTTCCAACTCGTTTATTAATAAATCAAACAATGGACTGCTTCAGACACATGGCTGGCTTTTGCATTAAAGGGGTAGATAGAGCGTATTTCCCTGCAGGGCAATCGGTCTTCATAGTTTGCAAACTAGTCCCATTAAATTAAAAAGCCACCACAAACCGAAACTCCGAAGCTTTCTTGCAGCGTGTGGGTTATTGCAGTGATGCTTGTTCAGGGGATTGATTCTGACGGTTGTGGCTGTGGCTTCCTTCATCTTTACCAGGAAAAGACTGTAGCAGTTCAGCAGTTGTTGTTGGGTTTTTTTTTTTTTTTTTTTAATGCCTGTTTATTGCAAGCAGTTTTGAGAAGCAAAGCTCTGCATCAGAAGAGTCTATTCCCCAGATAGCTTACTACTCGAGCAAAGAGTTTTGACGTCTATAAACATGTGGTTGACTGCACTAGCAAAGGCTAGTTGAAGCTAGGAAGCTCACAGCAAAGACTTGGGAGCACAGATGGGTTACAATGATGGTTTGGGGGATTGTTCTTGTGAGCTTTTCTTAGTGGAAGTTGAGTTTTCTTAATGAATGTTGAACAAACACCCAGAGTGGCTGCCAGAGCAGCTCTGCCTCCTGACCCAAAGGCCTGTGCTCTTGGGCATGTGCATAAGGATGTGTGAAATCTTGCTACTAGATGTTAGTAACTTCAGAGCTTGGCTGCAGGTACAGCAGCGTCATTTCTGCTGGGCTCTGCTGGCAAACAGTCCTGCCATGATGCTTCACTGTTTGCTGCAGGTTCCCCGAGCTGCCACCTGCAATTCAGTTCTCAGCCCAATAAGTGCATTTAATGGGGCAGGGAGGGGAAACGTTGCTGTGCAAATGGGACTAAACTGACTAATAAAGTTAAATCCTTGGCCTGTCCTTTGTTTAATCCTGCAAACAAGATTTGAGCTGGCTATACCACAGTCTGTGCGTCAGCTTGGTGGCAAAGCCTGAGAGCTCATGGTGTCTGAGCTAGGACTTGTTCAGGAGCTCGGGTATCCTGCGGTGCATACACATTTCCGATGCTTTCAAATGTCATTGAGGTGTGGGTAAAATGAAGCCATACACCATGACCACACGCATGCAGGTGGCTTGGTTTCTGGTAGGTAGCTCTATGACACACTGGTTAGGGGAGAAGAACTTGAAGATATATAGAGATGTGGCTTTCATGGCATCCATCTTGGGCTAATCACAAGACAGTTCAGTAGTCTGCCAGACAGTCACTTTACAGTCTGTGGGATCTCCGCAGGGATCCAGAGTGCCTCAACACTGAGGTGATCAACTTGGGCATCAGAAATACTTGTGTTTTTATGAATTGGGACCTCTGTGTAAACCTGTTGGCTTATTAGATAAATAGATTAGTAAAGCTTAAAAACGTAACTGTTTTTCACTGTTGGCCATGAAGTTGAACCAGGATTTGTCTGCCTTTTTGTCTTGTGAGTTCCTCTTGAAAAATTTAGGAGTCTTGAATTTAGGGATGTTTGAATGCAGATTCAAACTCTCCTGGCTGTTTCCAGGAGATCTACTGCTAGGCTCCCAAGCGTGATTTCAAGGGTATAAGTGACAGCTGGAGATGTGCAAGGAGAAGCTGTGCTTGTCTGTGGCTGGAGGTTTTAATAGGCTTTTTAGTGGCTGATACTTGTAGCTCATCTCAAGCTTGAAAATTTTTTATCCCTTCATGCCACCTCTGCAATGAGCTGTTAACAGAGAAGAGCTGATGAACTGGTCTGAACCCATAATTTGTCATGTTCTCCTTGACATGTGGTTCTGAGCCTTTTTTTGGCAGCATGCTTATTTGCACATGACGTCAGCCAGCACTTGAGAATCAATTGACTTCAACGCAGTCAAAAGAGGCCCTTTTTCAGGGACAATTATGGGAGGGGAAAAAAGGAGGAAAAAAATGAAACAAAAACACAAAACCCACCTTAAGGCCTTATTTGAAGTCTTCTCAACTCGAAGCATTCTGACTGCTTAAAAATTGAGTCACCTGTGGTTAACTTCCTTGTGTGCTTACCTGAAGCCTTGCTGGCCAGTTGCAAAACTGAAGTTTTGTGTGGCAAAAAGCAGGACCAGTTACCATCAAATAAAACTTGGGTGGTTATTCTAATTGCTTTAGGTGTGCCGAAGATGGCCCATGCTCAAAGGAGAGCAGCTCTCGCCTCCTTGCTCCAGCTGTTGGGTGTCTGAGGCTGCTGGGCAGGGACTGTGCTGTGATTGCTCTTGGCGCAAGGGTGATGTGGCTAGAAGAAGTCTGATGCTTTTAATCTCACCCTGTGCAAAAGTCTTCCTCCTGGGCTGAAATTCCCAAAGTCATAAAACTCGCTCATCTCAACAGGATCAAATCAGTGTGATGCCTAGCAAAGGGACATGATGAGAAGCTGGGTGCTCTCCTCCCTACCAGGAGAAAGCAACCCCTCTCCTGGTCATGATGCTTGGGGTGATGCTTTTTTTGGTGTTGTGCAAGACTCCTGTGACATCAGCCCCATTGCCAGGCTGAACACCACAGGTTAATGGTGGAGGGAGAGCATGTGTTGGCTTTTCCGGTCTGCTGGTTTCACCGCAAAGCCGTTCTTTCATTCTTGCTAGCTGCTGTCTCTTATCTTTTTTTTTTTTTTTGACGCAGCTATGCTGGCCTCTCTGGAAAAACAAACCACCTCCTGGTTCCTCTAATTCAGAACACGCTGCTATGCCTTGCTTTAGGGTTTGCTTAACAAGCCTAGTTTGTAACCACCTAAACCGCCGCAGAGCTGGAGCAAACCACACTGCTGTGAGCTGCGCCGTGCTGTCTTGGGGTTTTCCTTACCAGTAAGGTCACGAGCTTGAAGCTGAATTGGGTGTGGTGGTGTAGCTTTTAGCTGAGCGATATCTGAAAAGGATATCTCGTTTCATTGCTTTGCTTCTTGAGGTCGATGTGGATTAGCGTGCGTGTGTTTGCACGGGTTATTAGCAATGCACCCGAGTCTGAACGAGCTATTTTATTGCATTTGTCTGCTGCCATCAGGGTTTCCTGCTTCTTCAGCAAGAAGTGAATGATAAATGGCACAATAGAAAATGAAACCTGCCTTGATGCTGTTGTATTATGCTTCAGTACATTTTATCTGTGCTTGGTAAATGTGGCACTGCTGTGGCTATAAGGCACTGAATGGGCTGTTTTGTGATGAGCAGACCCCAGCACTTACATTATAGCCATGATGGCTGACTTTTTTTCATCTGACATTCAGCCCTTGAGAGGTAAAAAAAATAAAATAAATTCTGCAAGTAAAACTTCTGCCCAGTCTCCAGATGGATGCTGGCTTTGGATACTCAGCTGCTGCTGAAGCTTGTGACTTCATTTGCTTTCCCTCTGGCAGTGCACTGAACCCATTTAAATCTCTTACAGGCAAAAATAAGTAAATCCCTTCCATATGTCAAGTATTAGAAAAATACATGATTTCTTTGACTTGCACAAAGCGTCCCGTTGTCTGGCAGATACAGAAACAAGTGCACCCTTGTTTCGGTGAAGCAGAGCTCTAACCTCATGCTGGTAAATCTGACATGTCACTGTCCACTGTTTCAGATGGTCTCTGTTCACATTAACTGGGCCTGTGGAGGCTGGGCAGGGCTGGGATCTTATCGATTTTCCCCTTAAAAGCAAGAGACTTCAGTTTCCTCTGCTGTTAATCTCTTATTACAGTCTTTCAGGTCACTGGATTGCCCCCAAAGATGGGGGAGAAAGCATTTTGTGTATTAGCTCGTTCAGTGGCTTTTGTTAACAGATATGCCTTCACCCTCTGGATCCCCCATCACATGGGATTAATGAGTCTGTGTATTGGTGGGGCAATGTCTCGTGAAGCAAAGAGCAAGCATGTAGAACTTGCCAACTGGGTCAGACCAGAGGTCATCTTGCCCGGCATCCTGTCTCTGCAAGGGTCTGGTAATTGGTGCTTGAGAGAGGCAAGAGATCACCCTGCTTGTGCTCTGTGCTCCCTTCTTCTCTCCCTTGGCTTTCTGCAAGCGGTGGTTGTATGCAAAATGTATCGTTGCTCCATAAAACTGCTTGTGCTCATCTGGAGTCACCTTGTGCCACCAGCTTGCTCCAGAAATACTGTAACTGGAAAATGCCTCGTGGTCTGGAAAATGATCATTGAATCACATTGAGGAATTCCTGGGAAATTGGGAGCTGGCCTGTATCTGAATTGGGGTCTTCACTGGAAGATCTGTTTCTGCTCGTAGTCCTTACAGGGTGGGACACTGCCCAGTGACAAATACATGGAATGAGACATGAACCTTGGAGTCTCTGGGCATCTCCTCTTCCCAGCGCAGTGGTTGGTCAATTTGGCCAAGAGGAGGATGAAAAGGAGATAGGCTGGACCTTGGGTGGGAAGGGGAGAAATAAACGGGGGTGGAAAAGTGCAGATAGAGCCTCAGCAAGAGCTTTTGGAGCTGCTGGCTGAGGGGCTGCAGCCTGTACATTCGGTGGGCCCATATTCTGGGGTCTTCATCCTGGCAGAGGTGGTCCATGTGTCAGGGACCCCTTAATCTCCTCCATGGGTGGTGGTCTAGTCTTAAGTTCCCTGAAATGATGGAAGCAGGTCAGTGTATCTGGTGGGAGGGTGCCCCTGCATTAGGGGGACATGAGGGTGGAGAGGTGATATGGAACAAGAGAGTGGATCAAGCTTTTGGTCTGACCCAGAATGGGCTGGGGAGAAGTGCTCTTCTGCCATGAAGATTATTGCTGTTCTTTTGTTCATCCCACTTTAAAAATGAGGGGTATAGAGAGGCTGCAACTTGCCTGGCACCCCTGTTTTATGAGGATTAAGAGTAGCCCAAGGGACAGACCCAGCTGAGCTTGGCTGCCTTCAACAAGAAGTCTGATTAAAACACACTTGGAGATCCATGGACCTAAGAAATAAAACAACCAGAATACAGCAAGAGAAGGATTGAAGTCTGTATGTGGGTGATAAGAAATTTGCTTGGCTAATCTTTATCAAGACAAGAAAGTTTTCTATTGGACAGTTGTTTGAGCTAATGAATCACAAAAGGGTGAAGGAGGTGAAGGAACTACAGGCTGCCCATCCAGCTGACCGTCAGCCTTGCACCAGGTAGTCCTTAGCAGGAATTTTTGTAGCTGAGGCATGGGAAGCTGGCAAAAGAAAGTCGAATTGTGTGGTGGTACCTCTGATAGGAGGATCAGTTCTGGTGGGAAATTTTGCTCCTTCCTTTCCTTCATGGCTCTTCCCCACCAAGCCCCTTTGTTCCTTATAGCACTTTTTAGCTAAACAAAAAGGATTGAATTTCCAATCTGTTTTGTGCTTAAGAGGCTGAGTTACTTTTGTAATTGCTGTCCTAAAACAGTGAGACTTGTAAAACCTCAAGATAAAGGCTGGGGAGGAGGAAAGTGGGTAGAAAGGCAAATAAATGAGAAGTGAGGAAGCACACGTGTCTGATCCAATAGCTGGCTGCACTTTTTGATTTCAGTTATCTGATGTCTATCAGCTCTCCTGGAAAGTGAGCAGAAAAACATTTCCAACTGAAGGTATCTTACAGCTGGGGGGCAGGGAGGAGCACTTTCTAGTGAGATTACTTTGGATGGACGCACTACTGCCTTAGAGTAATAAAATGGCATTAGGGTAATTTTTGAGCACATTTCCTCTGAAGACTGGAGAATTTTGAGTGGTTGGAGCAGGAACCCCCTTACGTATACAGGTATTTTCACATACCTGTTAATCTAAGATATTGTTGTGCTGCTCTGAGCCCTTCTCTGTGCAGCGGTGCTCAGGCAGAGCTTACCTTCATGGGAGTAAAAATAAATTCAGGATCATCAGTTCCTGGCTGTATTTTTGCTGGAGATGTGCTGTTAGTCTGTAGACTTTTTTTTGCAGTATAGCTTAGTTCTGCTCAGGGATGCCATGCGAAACACCAGCTTCATAATATTTTTAGGGAGCATGTGTCTTATTGGGTCTGAACTGTGTAAAGCACTTTTTCTCCCAGCTTCCAGTTCATATATGGCTTGGTTTGGTTACTTTGCATCATGGTTGCTCAGAAGCATGAATTGAGCACCCAAAATGCAGATGGCTTCATCTAAATCACTGCAGTTTGTTCACGCCTGACCTGGACCCAAGCTGCAAGCTGTTCATGAACCATTTGACTTCATTTTCTGAGATAGCCCGCATTGGTAAAGAACATAATGTGGGTGCTGTAATGCGTGAATTACGTGAAATTAAACCAAAGTGTTTATTTCATGATGAGCTTTTCCCGGTGATCAAGCTTTGGGATCTGGACTCTTTATTTTAAATTCTGTTTTACTGCTCAGCAGTAAACCCATATCTGTCTTTTAACCAAAGGACGTAACGTGCTGATGTCCTGGGATTACATACACCTTTTTGCTGGGTTGTACAAGCTGCTGCTGCTTTCAGCCCAATTCCTTCGGGATGCCATGGCAGGTGTGGTGCGATGCAGCTGGTTTGCAGTAAGGTGTCATGAGACTTCTGCCGTGGTGGCAGAGGTGGATGCCAGGGCACAATCAGTGCAGACACCAGGAGGTTCCGAGTGTTTAAAGGTCTGGTTTTGATGGAAATGCTGGCTAATAATGGTGACAGCTTGCATCACGCAGGAGGATTTGGTAGCTGAATAGTTCCCAAGAGGCTGGTAGTGTAAATACACCCAGAATGAGACAGACAAGTGCTGTCTGCCAGCCTGGGTCCTCTTTGTAATGCTTGGCACAAATCATCATCACAGGGCACTGTTTTTCTACCATCGAACATGTGATGTGGGGAGCTTGGCTCCTCCAAGAGTGACCAGCCCATTTTTCCTTTGGAGTAAAAATTCCCTTAGAAGTAACAAACTTGGTTATACCTTTTTCTTTTCTTTTCTTTTCTTTTTTTCTTTTTTTTAAAACTGTGTTGCTGACTCTGGAACATAAGCCTAAGCCTCAGCAATATCCCTTTAAAATTTCCAGCCAACCTGGGAAATGGCCATTATTATTTTTCCTTTCCCATCTTCCCTGGCAGGCTGGAATGGGGTTTTGAGTAACTCCCCGCTCTGTAATTCAGTGGGTATTCTTGCTGGGTTTAATTTCATCAGCTCTAGCATTGGTTCCCCTACAGGAGCCTGTCACTGTTTCCATAATAAACTGCAATATTTATGGGTGGCAGATAAATCTGTAAAAGTTTTCCTTTGTGTGTGTATGAGCCTTCAAGCAGAGAGCTGGGAGGAATTTTATATATTCAATTATATATTCAGAACCGAAGGAAAAGGTTACCTGTTTCATATGTGGTTGTTTTTTTTTTTTTTTTACTATTATTTCAATAAAAGTTAGAAATGATTTTCTGTGTTTTCTTTGACTTGCACTGCTAGTGATTGTGGAATATGGAAATTCATTTGAGAGGAAGTATTTCTGAAGTTATGGTTGTTTTTCAGCAGCACTTGTTGAAAACTTGGGTTGCCAGTACTTCAAATTTTATTTCTGGTTTTGTGATGAGAGATTTTTGTGATGGGGACAGCCCGCCCTCTGCAAATATATTAAACCAAATGGGAGGTGGCCTGGCATTTCTTATAAAAAGGCAACTGAGAAAATAATCAAGTAAAAATAGTCCTTCTGCCCACCCTGGGCTAAAGTGACAGCAAACACCATTAAAGCAACCTGTGCTTTTATGTCAGCATCCTACTGTGGTTTCATTGGGATGGACCTGGAGGGATAGCTGGAAAATGAATTTATTTGGGATTGATGACACACTCTGCTCAAAGCTGTCTTTTAGATAGTTACTCAGTGCATTGGGTAATGTCCTAAAATTGGCTAACCTTGCAGCCCGGGTCTCTGCTCCCAGCCAGGCGCCTGGGAGGGTTTTGCATGGAAGAGGTGCAGACAGTCTTTCAGCCCTTGTCCAGAAACTGCGATTTATGAACCCAGCAATGTTCAGACACAACAAAGTAAAGCAACTCTTGTGCAAATAAACGCCTGCTCTTGCTGTGCAGCCATCCCATGACTGGGGAGAGGATTGGGGAAAGGGTGGGTATTTGTCTGCATGAGTTGGTGTTCTCCCAGGCAATTCCCTCCCTACAGCTTATCGATAACTAAAGCACCCAGCTGGGCTTTCATATTAATGAGGACAACGGCCTTCTCTCCTCTAACAAACGTATCTTTTGATATATAGGGAAATGTTACAGGAGAGGATGTCCTAGATAAACTATTTACCAGTGAGCCTGTGGCTATGCTTAAGGGTTTTAATTGTGTTCAGTGGGAATAACTGGTGAACAGATTGATGTGTAGGCCCAGTACTTGCTTTCACAGGCTTTAGATTTGCAACAGTTCTTAATTAAGAAGAAAATGGGTAATCTCAAGGTGTTTTCCTTAATCTCAAGGTATGTTTTCCTTTTTCCCTTCTTCTTCAAAATATCTTCCCCCAACCCCATTTTCCTCCCATCTCCCTTCCTACAGAGTTGCAGTAGGCTCCTGCTCCAGTCTCAGGCCTGCTGAGGGGTGTTTGTAGCAGAACAGCATAAAACTAGCCTGAACTTGGGGGAAAAATTGGCGGAACAAGGAAATGGGAGCTGGGTTCTGTCCCCAGCTCTGTGTTGTGCATCTTTGCAAAAATCCCTTCCTAAACTGAGGATGTGCAGTCATGGAGCTGTATCACATTACCTGGTACAACAAAGGTGGTTCGTCAGGGGTCAGAGGGGGTATTTCCCTTAGGACTCTGTACAAGCAATCCATCCTTGGAGATAAATTTGTGCTGGGAAAAAGGGATTGTAATTCAGCACTGTGTGACACGTTCATCTGCAAGCATACTGACAGTGTTATAATTCAGATCTTTTACTGTTGCACTGCCTGCATTGCCAGCCTAAAGCTTGTCCGGGTGGTTGTGGTGCCATACAGGGGCACCCTCTCCCATGGGAGGTAGGTGGGGGCTGTGCAGCAGATCTGGCAGGGACCATCATAGGAGATGTAGCCTGGACCATGGCGCAGGACACGCAGCTCAGCCCATCACCTCTGAGATGGACTGGCCCCTCTTATGAATAGGGTCATGGACCTGAAAGGATGCCAACTACTGCCAATGCATGAAGTGATGGCACAGCAGGCAGGGTGGGGAGTGCTTTGCCTTTAGCCCCCGACTTCTAGGCTGTGGGTAGAAGTGATGCAATGGATTTATCCTGATTTCATCCCACCAAGGTTTGATCAATGGGTAGGACAACGCTCTTATAATCAACAGTCCATATTCTGTCATCATTGTTGGATAATGGTAAGCCAAGCATCTGCATCTGGTGATTTTTTTCAACCTAAATTCTGCATTTGACTTTCTGGTTGGGTCTGGGACCTGTCTGTGCCCTGTGTTTTTGCTGCATTTGTTAGCCAGGCCATTGTGTGATCAAGAGCTTGTTCCTCTGAGGGAGTTTGGTGATATCTGTGCTACTTGAACAGCAACTGCATTGCCCCAGCCTCTCCCCAGGGTACTACAAATGGGCAGAAAAGTCATTATCACCAAGGTAATTTGTGTCATATAGCCTGCCTTGTCTGATGAAGCCAGAGGTGAGGGACCAGCTGATTTTACAGTTGATTTATTAATATGAAATGCAAACTCATCTGGCTCACCAGTTTCCCAAAATCAATGTGTCCTTCAAGGTTATGTCAGGTTCCAGCAGGGCAGGGGTGATGCTGAGCTGGTGGCTGGGCTGGAGAGGCTCGAAAACCTCCCCTGCCTGGGTGGGTGTGCCTGAGCTGGTTGTATTTCAGAAAGTCAATAGATTGATGTGAAACAAAGCCACCTCGGAGTCCTTGCTACCAGGCTTGTTCCTGCCTGGGGAAGCCAGGGCACTACTGGGAGCTGCTGCTCTTTATTGCTGCTTTTGCTCTGGCTTTTTGAATAAATTAAAGAATGGTGTATTTGCTTTGATGCTTATCAGAAGCCTTACCAACTTTTCTGCTGGTTTGCCAAGAACATCCCTATCCCAGGCTGCAAGGTGTTTCCTCGGGTGCTGTTGCCAAATCTGCAGCCTCTGTGAGATTCCTTGGGGCACAGGGAGCTGCTTGCTTTGTGCACGGCTTTTCCGAGCTGAGACCTGGAGTATGATGGCAGAGCTGAGCGTTATGCTAATAAACCGTGATTCAGTGCATTTCATTGTGTTTTGTTGTGTGAGAAGACCGAAACTCGTTGAATGAAAAAATTGTGCTTGTTCCTAGGGTGTTTTTTTTTTTTTCATCTTATCTTTCTGAGCAGCCTGGACTGTGTTTGTGCTTCTTGCTTTAATATTCTGTTTTTTTCCCTTATTTTTTTTTTTTTTAATTATAATAAAAGCCCTGAATGATAGATCTGGTGGGGAGCTGGTGAATACATAGGCCTGGGATGTGGCCCCTTTCTTGCCAGTCATTCTGTCTTTGGGCTTTCAAGGTGGCAATTAATCTTTCTTCATCATCTGCTAATAGGGCAGGGCTGGCCTCATATCAAGGAAGTGGCATTTAAGACTTCCACACGTGCATCTTCAGAATGGTGAAAGTGCTGAAGGCGTGATGAACTAGTTAGTGGGCACGTACCATTGTTTGGGGAGCAATTGTTGCATTGGCCAGAAAGATGTGCTTTTGCCCATATTTAGGTGATGTGAATTGAAGTTGTGAGTGGCTGTGGGCAATGCCACCCACGATGAGGTTTGAAAATAAGGTAGGAACATATGTAATGCATCTCACCCTTGGTAAGCAGTACGTGTTGATTTGTCTGCTTTTCTAGTATTTTAACTAGAATCTGTCCCATTGGATGTTTGCATACATGTGAGTTTATTAGGATTCTTTCTGTTTCGTCCTGTGGTGTGTGGCCACATAACTGGCAGAAACCTTTTCCTCCTGAGATCTTGGAATGGAAGTGCTTAATACCCTCCTGGCATATACAAAGTGAGCACAGGTGGATTCAGAGTGGCAGGAAGAGGTGATTTTTTGTCTTTGAATGTGACACCAACGTGGTGATGCTGCAAAGGCTGTTCAAAAGCTGCTGGAGAGTGGAGGGGCTGCAGTGGGAGGCTGATGTGCACGAACACGTAAGTTATGTTTGGGGTATGGTGTCCTATAGGGCTGGGAGATCTGCTGGCACAATTCTCTGGGCCCGATCTCTTCAGATTGAGACCAATTCTCCCCTGGGGAAATGGTGTGGTTGAACATGCGTTTCTGTGCTCAGATACAGGGATCGGTGGATAAACTTCTATGCGCAGTAGCCACAATAAATTATTTAAAGTTATTCCTTTCTCTGTTTCCTAGAAACTTCTGCAAGATTCGAGAAAGCACTTTTTCCTGCTCTAGGAAAAGCTTTCCCATGCTGGTCTTGTTGCTTAGAAGTAGACCTGTCTGAGAGCACCTCAGCAGTTACTGGTGGGGAAGAATGATGAAGTGACCATCTCTTTGCTTTTTTCCCCCCTCCTTCTTTCATATTGGTTTAATCTATTTTTTTTTTTTTCCTAGCCTGGCTTTGCAGGAATACCTTTAGGGAGTGTGCCGAGAGGCCGGAGCCAGGCTCTGCTCAGGGGGCCCCAGGGCCAGGCCCAGAGGCCCCGGGCCCAGCCTGGAGCCCAGGAGGTGCCTCTGAGCACCAGGAAGCACTTCTGTGCTGGGCGGGTGCCGCAGCCCTGGCCCAGGCTGCCCAGAGAGGGGCTGGGGGCTCCTCCTTGGAGAGCTCCCAAAGCCGCCCGGACGTGGTGCTGGGCCCCCTGCTCTGGGTGTCCCTGCTGGGGCAGGGCTGGGACCAGAGGCACCCAGAGCTGCCTCCCAGCATCAGCCATTGTGTGAAAAGGTGAGGGATTGGAAACTTTGCTTGGGGGGAAGGTGTTTTTGTGCGTGGGTTTGGTTTGGGGCTCTGGATGATGGATGCTCGCTGGAGGCAAAGGCATCTTGTGACCGACTCCATTGTGAATCCGCACCAGCCTTGGAGAACGGGATGCTCTCATTCTGTTCCTTGTCTCTTTGGCAAAATGCAAGTCCTCCAGTCTAAATTACAGAGTCCCTGATTGCGAGAGCCTGTCCTCATTAACATTTCAATTGCCAATCTGTGGCAGTTGTCTGCCTGCTATAACAGCGCTATGGAGAGAGGCTCTGGCTGAGGCTCCCTGTAGTTGTCTTGGTTCAAATCTTCCTTTTGCTGAATGTTTTTAACCAGTTCTGCATCCAGTTAGCATGTTTTTAATTCTGTCTCCTTGTGTTCAAACAAATTGGCAGAGTTTTTTTTAATCTTGGACCATTATTAAAAGGATCTGTGTGTTGGGTGATGGCAAGAGGGAATTCTCATCTATGCCAACACTGGACACATTTTAGTCCCTGTCTGCATCGACCTGTTGGGATGCTTTAAGGTATTGAGTCAGCTGACAGCTGGAGCTAAACAATTATGTTTTGCAACAGGGTTAAGGTCTAGAAGAGTTCTCTGCCCCCTCTGTCTAGGTGTGATTCATGAGATAACTCACTACCTGTGCTCCTGAGTTGTTTTCCTTATCAATTATCACTTGTTCTCCAGCCTGTCATTACCTGCTGCTGGAAGCGCTGCTGTCAGCAAGGATAATGTGAGCTGCTGGAGCTGGGTGCACCGGCTGCCCAGGGGAATGTCTTTGCCTCTGTGGTTGCTGGCAAAGATGGATGGGTTCACCTCGAGTCAGGTGCTCTGCCACTGCCTTCAAAATGATGCTGAGCAAGCATAAAACCTGATGGATGGTGGTACCCCGTCACTGCAGGCGATGGGGCGATGTGGTTTGCAGCAGCCCCAACAGCTGCTGCAGCGAATTGCTGGCTGCTTTTCCATGAGCTTTGCTTCTGTGCTATGTGTAGGATGCTCTTGGACCCCTTTTATTTTCAGGACCAGAAGTGGCAGTACCTGGCTCACACCCATTCTGCTTATTGCGGGCTATTTTGTAAAGCACTACGAGACATCTTTGGAGATGGAGACTTCTCTTCCTTTCATCCCTTCACTCCCTATGACTTGTCTGCAAATGAGAATAGTCATCTTACCCTTAAGATGCTGTCCTTGGAGCCTGCTCTATCTTCTGGCAACCTTTGCTTTAAAAACGACTCCCATCAGCAACACTGGATGTTGTACCAGAGGGAAATTTTGGAAACAACTGCTGGTGTTTGCACATAAACTGGTTTATGAGAGGTTAGCAGTAAAACTGCTCTATGAGAGGTCAGCACTCAACTTCTTATTAGTCCAGTGCCTCTGTGGCTTGAAAACAAATAAAATTTGATATTTTAAACACTTGCAACCAATGCTTAAAGCTATTAGGGAGTTAGAAGAGGCTGGAATGACTGCTGAAGCCCCCATTATAATCATTAGCACTGATTGAAGTGTTTCACAAAGGTCCCTTGTTATGCTGAATGTAAGTGCTTAATACAGCAAGCAAAAAGCAATGATATGCTGTAATAGTTTTTGAAGCAGCTTCTGGACTTTCGTCCTCCAGAAGTCTGCGGTGAAGTTGTGAGGTTGAATGTGGTCCAGTGACAAAGGTCTCCCAAACCTGGGGATGATGCCCAGTTGTGTCCTCTGGAGGGATGGCCATGGATAAGGACAGTGTCCCTCCTGGGAACAACCCCTTTGAAGCCTCCAGAGGATCTGAGGTCAGAAAAAGCAACAGCAGGAAAAGAAAGACCCCAGCTTCGCCACTTCTGCAATGCACCAGCAATACAGGCTTGTTCAACATCTAATGTTGTCGGGAATGAACTCTTTTCCTTGGCAGTAAAATTACATGTTGCTTTCTGGTTTTTTTTTTTGTTTTTTTCATTTATTTATTTACTTAGTGCACGCCTTCTCCTTTCCTTCCCTGCTCTGTGTCCCTTTTTCTGTAAACTATTTTTTTTTTTGCTTGTAGTGTCCCCTTCTCTGCCAAGGAAATAGCCCAAATTTCTCTCCTAAGAGCTGCCATGCTAAGTAACATCAGACTGTTCAAATGCAAACTTTTTTTTAAGTCGGATATCTGTTTTTTCCTAGTGCTTGCTGAGGACAATGAGTTCTTGTACTCTTGTTCCTGATGGTGCTGATTTTAAGACATCAGACAGATTGTTTTTCCCCTGCTTTGAGATCTATAAAGAAAAGAACTAGGTGGCATTCATGCACTTCTCGGAAACAGGCAGAATGTGTTCCTTCTGCTGGGAAATGTTATTAATATTTTTCTACTTAAAGTGTATGAGCAAATTCTTCAGGACCAACGTGCCCAGATGCCACTGGGCAGTAGGTATTAAAGTTGGATGGAAACTCCCAGGGGGGA
>VXAA01005560.1:169893-266703 GCA_013399115.1 Anseranas semipalmata | reverse complement strand
TTTTTTTTTTTTTCTTTTTAGCGAGCATTTAGCTACTCTAACCTAGGAAATCTCCCAAGCAGTGGTTGTTTAAGATATGTGTGTAGTAGGTTCTGTTGAAAGAGTGAAGCTGAAAGACTTAGAAGAAAGATGTGCTGGTCATGCTGAGCCTTTCCTAATCCACATAAGGAGAACTCCACCTCAGATGGAAGATTTCACATGGTGGAGTAGTGAGATGCTCACCTCTACCAGTGCAAGCAAAAAGATGCAAGAAATCCCCTTACATTTTGCTATATCAAGCCCTGTGACAAAGCAGTGGAGATGTGATTTCATTCACTACTGACTTGTATATGCCATTTATAACCCAAGCATATGCATAAAGCATCTGTTGTGTGACACTGACCTAAACTTTTGATAAGGTGGAGTATTATGAGTATTATTTTTTTAAATACCTGCCAGCAGAGAACTCAGAGTTCAGCCCCCGTCTCCAAGCCATTGTGTGATTCTGACATATTTATTTTATACTCTTTCTTGCATGGCAGTGCTATGGATATGCAAGGAGAGCGCTTTAGTCTGCCTAATGAGCAGAACGCAAACTTCTGGACCGCAAGAGTTGTCCAAGGTATCAGTGTGAGCACCAGTGAGGAGGAAGCACTGGGCATCATCTTCCCAGCTGTGTAAATGGCTGTCAGATAAATACTTTCTGCAAATAGTCAATTGGCACTGAGCAGAACCATCTCCAAGTGCCAAACTGGTCTGGGCTGATTCTGTTCTTGAAATTGAATGAACCCCTGGGCTTTGGGCTGAAAGGCAAGTGAATTTGGTTCACAGTTTCCCATTCACACAACCTATGCCTTTGGGTGTTTCCAAGTGGAGAGAGACTTTTCCATTCCACTATTGCTTGTTCCAGGTATGGATGTGTTGAGCCAGAGTGAATTGTTGTACTTTGAGATGTACCCAAGAACATGGTGTGAATAAGTGTAAGGGACCAGCAAGCCCAATCTGTTCTTACTTAAATGGCCCAGTGTCTGTTATATTGGTGACTTGGCTAAAGTGGATGTCTTAACTCCCGTCTCTGGCAGCAATTCTCTTGCTGGAAATACCAACATCCGTATGCAATTCTCCCTGTGGCTTCCTAATTTGAGGCTGGGGGGTCATGTTCCACCTTTTTCCTGTCTCTCACCTCCTGCAAGCTCAGCTGTAAATTAGTTTGGGCTGTGGTCACAACCTTCTTCCAGGCTGCTGCCATGTGATTTATTAACACTATATAATTTTTTTTTCTGGCACAGTACAATCGTTGCATTAGGCAGATCTTTCATGGGGGTCCTGGGCTGGAGAAATGAGCCCTGACGTTGTTTCCTTAATGGATTAAGAGTCGGCAGTGAAGCTTTGCTCATCAAACATTCATGCTCTTTTTGCTGGTGGAAAAAACACTTCTAATGCCAGGCAGGAACTGGCTCCATCCTTTTATCCTCTCAGTCCTTTGTGTTACTCCCAGGGCTACTGGCCACAGCCAGCAAATGCTCTCGGAAATGCCCCCTGTGATATGAGACAGTAATTGAAAATTCAGCTGTCTTTCAGGTGCTGGCTGATGGTGCTAGCAATTGCTGAACTTTGAGCATCTAATGGAGATCATTTGGGGCTAGAATGTCAAGGGAAATGACAGAAAAGCCTTTTCTTGAATAATTCAGGCAGAGTTTGAATGGAGACTGGTGGGGAGTAATCCTGCACCTGCTGGGCTGGGAATAGAAGGAGCGTGTTACTGGAAATCATAGTCCAAGTGCATGTGATTGCTGGACAGCTGTGCCCATCAAGGAGATGGGGTTTGTGGTCACCTCGCTTCCGTGACCAAAGCTCACAGCTCGAGATGTCTTTGCCTTTTCTTTGTCCTGAGTTTCCTAATGAAACATAACCGGTTTGGTATTAAACGCGACAGGAAAATACAAAAGATCGCGTTCCTTAGGGAGTTGGGAGCTACTGCCTGTGCACAGCGCTTGGTGTGTGAATTGCTTTAGAGCTATTGCTTTTCATGTTATTTCTCTTCTAATAGCTGCAGCATATTTGGTACTGCGCTAAGTCCAAGGACAGTCTCCTCTTGAGCCTGTGGGCTTGAACAGCGGGCACTCCTCCCACCTCCGAGCATCCTTGCCTATTTTTGGATGGGAAGGAACAAAGAGTTCTTCTGCATCTCTGCAAACTACCTGTGATATTTTCTTAGCAGGATTGAAGTGTTAATAACCTGACTGCTGAAGAGTGATTTTTATCATGTGTATTAAAAAAAACATCAGAAATATGGCTTTGCACATGCTATATTTAAAAGTTCCATCAGTCCCACTGAAATGGGAGTAGAGGTGCTGTAGATAACTTGGATAATCCAGGTTCCTTTGTCACAGGAAAAGTTTGGATGGGCTTCCTGCAGGCAGACAGTTGGCAGCCTTGTGGTTGGCTGTGGGTTTGTAACTCAGGCTTTACTTTTCCATTGTCCCATGCTTTGTGTAGGCAACACCTCTGCTGTTTTGTTGGTAGGAACAGTAAGCAGAGCAAAATGGAGGTGTCACGTACCTAGCGTGCCTGGGAAAACTTGGAGCTGTGGCTCTGAGAGACCAAAGAGCTCAGGGGACCCCAAAAAATAGCTAACAAATAAAACTAGAACTATGGCCTCATTGCACACCATCCACTCCCACCAAACATCTAGCTCTATAAGCCAATCCTCTACTTAATGGCTTTGATGTCAAAGCCCACAGAGATGACAGATGCCTTTTCAGTGACTGTGCAGATAACCTTCCTGCTGTGGGTTTTATTGCTTGAGCAGTTACACTCTTGCATGTAGAGAGCTGGTTTGGAAAACTCGTTTTGGGGAGGTGCTATTTTAATGTGAAATCCCAATTTTTTTTCCCCCTCCACCATGCATTTGTCTCCCCTTGTTACTCTTTCATGCCCAAGATATTTGTTGAGGAGGAAGAGAATTGTTTCTGATAGCAATGCGGTCTGCAGCCCTTAGAGCATCTTGACAACCTGCCAAGGGTCTGTTCCATCCTATAACAAGAAATGAAGATTGAAGAGCTGCTTTTAAACTTTTGAAGTGAAAAGATGCCTGTAGCAACCTATGTGCCCAAGCTGCCTGCTCAGCCTCTCTGTGAGGCTTTTACACTTGAGGAAAGTACCTTGGAGGGTGTCCATGTGTTGAGCTGTTAATGCCTGGATTGGCTTTGCCTCCTTGCTTCTCTCCTGCTGCTTCCACTGAAGTTTCTATCAAGGAGAAAGATGCCCGGTGAGGACTTCTTTTGGCTGTTTTAATGCCTACATGGGAAGGATTGCTGGATGCAAAGGCTTTAGGTGAGCTTTTGAAACTCTAGATACTAAGTCCTACTGTCCCTTGCCCTGGCACTTCAGTATCTACACTTGCTTGTTAGACATATCGTTGGCCCGTCTGCAGGGTTACCTTGTGCCTTAGGGATCTTTATGCAGACCATAACCTACTGCAGATTAATCGTGGTAAAAGTACCGGTCAGCAGTGGATACAGCAGCCCATGGTCATTGCATGAGGCTGTGCTGGGATGGCTGGGCTGACACCCCCGTGGTTCAGATTGTGTTCCCATCTCTCTTGGTGTCCAGTGAGAGATGAGAATAAATTAATGGCAGATGTGAAACAGGCTGTAACTTGTTAGCCAGTGGGGAAACAACCTTATTCCCATTAATTATCATGGGGAGTGCTAGTGAAATGCCAGCCAGAGACATTGGCTGGTACATCCATCCATCCATAAGACGAGGGTCTACCAAGATCTGAGCTGCAGGGGTGGGTTGCTGCTGTGATCTCCTCTTCCTTTCCCCCCTCCTGTTTGCACAGCTTCACGGGCTGGGTTCTCCTCCTGCATCTCTGATTCCCAGCAAGGGACTAAGCTGTCGGGAAGGCATCGCTGCCTTTCTGGATCGTTGTGACTTGGAGGTGGGTTTTATGGGTTGCAGCACGGTGCCTAGCAGATGAAATCCAGCATGTAGTGGAAATAATTCATCGCTATTCCTGCCCCGCTCTGTGCAGGGAGGAGGAAGAACGTCCCCGAAAGGCTGGTGCACTCAGAGCCTTGCAGCTGTCTCTGCAATCGCACCCTTGCTCCCTTAGCTGCAAAAACCACGTTACACCCAAGGAGGCCCGTCCTGCTCTCACTGAGCCATTTGTCATGCTCTGGCGCTTACGGCATTTCTGGCTCCTCTATAAAGGAGCCTGTTTTTATGCCAATAAAAGCAACTTTGTGAGCAGTTAATTATTTTAAAACTTGTGGACAGTTGAGGAAGTGAGTAATGAATATATATATATATATATATATACGTATATTTGTCCTCTGGACATGGTAAATCTGTGGTAGTGTGTGGGAGAGCTCAAACTGTGCTGTTATTTATCACAGAGGGTGGATTGTGACTTGACCTATGTCAAGGAAAGACATTCCTTTGCTGCATGGGAAAGCTCGTGAAGGATAGTTGAATGCAGGCTTTATACCTTGCTACAATGCAGATTGTGCCTCATTTGGGGCTGAAGCAAATGACTGCCTTAGTCTCTTCTGCAGCAGGAGAGGGGTTATGTGTGGTAGTAGCTTTTGGGGTGGTACTGTTGACGCTGTGGGCAGTGTCTGTGTCATGATCTATTCTTGCAGTTGGAAATATTTTTTATTAGCATGTGTCTGGGATGCGAAGCCAAAAGCCATGTTGTCTGTTGTATACAAAATCTCAGGCTGATGCTTTGGCAAGTTTTTCCCTGTGTGCTTCCCCTAGCTGTCTTCCCATGCACAGCATGTGTCTGGTCCATCTATCTCATGGCCAGAATGGTGGCTTTATCTTCAACTCACAACATAGCTATTGTGCATTTAGCAAGGAAACTGTGTGAAAGCAGGTTGCTCCTGCAAGATGTCCTGTGTCATGTAGGAGAGCTGCAAGATTAACACTTTTGCATGGCATGTTTCTGCAACCAGTCAGCAGTGAGCCAGGAGAGAGCCTGAGCTTCAACTATCTGGGTTATTTTCAGGGCAAACTCTTTTGAATTTCCAGGAAATACCCTGTTCAGGTTAGCTTCTTAAAGGAGAGTGGAAAAATCAGGCTGGCTCTGGTGCTGCTTTGAGAAAACTCTTGAGTACAGCAAGCTCCAGAAACAGTGGTATTGCAGAGACTTGCTATTTCTGGAACACCTTAATCGGAGGAATTGGAGTGCCTTAATCAATGTGCAGCTCTTGATGAGAGGGGTGATTATTTCCCTCTTTATGGAGTGAGAATATGAGAGAGATTAAAATGCCTTCTCTGAAATTGCAAATAATTTTATGGCAAGGAAAAGAGCTGAGCCTTCCCTACAAAGAGTGTCCTCCTCGTGTGCTTCAGCTGTCGGCAGGGCCTCCCACTGGACACCCCAGCAGAGATGTTAAGTTTGCTCTGGTTCTGGAAAGGTGAATCAGGAATGCCTCTCTTCTGTTACGTGGAGGCCCAGTACCCCATCTCACCACGTCCCCGTTCATTGCACGTCTTCGTGCTTTTGCTGCAGATGATTCTTTGGGTTCTTATTCAGCTAACTCCATTAGATATTTCAGGATTTGAAGAGTTCGTGTGCTGGCTTGCCACTGGAAAGCACCAGGACACAAAGCAGTTATTATGCCTTTATCAACACGAGTGTAGAGCAATCGGGCTCTTGCTACTGCTTAAAACAGGATGGAAACAACTTGCTTCTCTTGTCTGCAAGTTGGCTGCTTGCTTTTTAGTCTTGGTAATGGGTACTGAAAGGAAGTAGCTGCAGGGGAATCTTGTGGCTTCCCTCTAGACAAGCGCGGCAGAGCTGCTGTTATATAATTTGACTTTGCTATGCCAGAATTATGAACATCACAGAAAATGCCCAATTGCAACAACAGTGTCGTGCGATTTGTCAGAGCCAATGGAAAGCAGAAAAGGGGCCTTGCGTAAGCCAGTTCTTCAGCTTCTTTGCAGGTTTTATTAGCCAATAATTTTTGCTTAATGTCATCAGCATTTTTGTGCCTTCCAGACAATGATTTCTGAATAATGCAAGCATTTGCATATGTACTGCTTTATAGCTTTCCTTGCTGCTGTACTCAGCTGGGGTTCAGCTGACCCATTGGGTGGGATAGCTGGAGAGTCTGGCCTCACAAATGCCTTGTCGAGCGGTCATTGCCTGTTGCTTGTGACACTGATAGGGAGAGAAGAAATAGCTTATGTGGACTTCCCTGTGGGGAGATGTTCTGGCCTGTGTTTTGGCACTGCTTTTGTTGATGCTCCTATTTTTAGCTTTTTCCTCCTGCGTCTGTGTGGGCACGGCCCTCCCTTCAGGTGGACCAAAATGACCAATGTGAGATGAGTGGGGCTTTGGGGACGGCAGATGTCACGTGCATAGCCTGTCATCTTGTGTGGAGGTAGGACGTGTTGGTCTCTGTCATTCGTAGGGAGTCAGTAGGATTTTCCTAGACCCAAACTGAGTCTTATCTGGGGTGTAACATAGAAGTCCTTTTAAATCACCACCACCAGCAGGGTGAACTTCTTGGTCAGTCCGTGAACATCTGATCCTGCTCTCTGTACATCTCTCCTTTTGACCAGTTTCAACCGGAATATAAAGTGTCTTCCCTTTTGAGGGAAGAGAGACGACGTCTTCCTGATGTCGAGTGTCACCCATCGCCATGCTCGCTGTCAGGTTTTCAGCACTTGCTGGTGATGCTCTCACCCACCGGGAGCAACAAGCTGGTGTTAGTGCCCAGCATCATGACAAAGTAGTATTCTAGAGCTGGGTTTTCAGGGATTTTCTGCAAAGAACAAGATGTGGCAGAGGAAATAAAATATCCAAGGAATAGGTTTACTGGCTGTTTGTTCTCCTTGTCCTATCCTTCACCCTTGAATCCACTTGACATCTGTATTAGGCTCTTTGGGATAGAACTATTTGCTCTGAACCAGAGCATTTTACAACAAAATTCCTGTAAGCACTCCTGTAATGATAGTAATTCTCTTTAAATATGCATTCTGTATTCATTCTCTTCACTGTTGTTTCTAATGAAAGCCATGCTTATTAAACTCATAAACACTGAGCAGGAAAGAGCTGGAGGCATGTCAGAGCCTGGGATGAGACTGAGCTGGACAAACTGCATAAGCAGTCTGGGGCTGGGGCAAAAATAGGATCAGCAAAGGCTAATGCAGAGCTTTTTCCTCATGTCGGTGATTTGTCAAGGTGCGGGGTCGTTGGGCCACGGCTTTGAGGGTTTCTGGAGGTTTCAATGGCTACATTTTCTGGGCCAGGCAGAGGACCCATCTAGCCAATTGTCGTATTTCCAACGGGGAGCAGGAGCAGGCAGTTAGGGAAAGACCTTCTAAAAACCCGGGATGTGCACAAAATGATCCTTCATCTGGTAATCAGGTTTTCCGAGGTTTCTTGAGTCAGAGGTGGTGCTGAGGTCATTACATTTTAATAGCTTTCATTGGCTCTGTTCTCAGATAACTTGCACATATGTATTTTTAATCTTAAAACCCATTGCCCCAGGATGTCAGTGCTTTAATTAAAGTGAACCATAAGCTGTATGCAAGTCAACAACATCATCTGTCTGTGAAAGGGACTAGCATGAGACTGGGATGCGATAGCAGGAATTACATCCTCAGGAGGCATTGAGGACGCAGTCCTCCTGCTGCTTGATGCTGATGAGACCTCCGCAGGGATGCTGTGCTCAGCAAAGTGCTCCACTTCAGGCAAGGCTCGGACTTCTTCCACTTGGTCTGCAGGAAAGCAGTGGAACTGATTTCTTTTTTCTTTTTTGTTTTTTTTTTTTTTTTTCCCAGACGAGCCTCATCAGTAGAGACAGCAAGACCTGGACCTATGTAGACTATAAAAGAGCTGCCTCCAGTTGGCCTCCACTATGCAATGTGTGTTGTAAAGAGAAAGTGAATAGTACATTATTAGCATTAATAATAGTTTTATAATGCACCGGAGTACCCAGTACTCAAATCCATCCATCAACGCAATCAGAAGTACTGGGTGTTGCTGGTTATGTTGGCCGGGTAAGATGCAGTGGGCTAAAAACCCATTGTCAGGTGCTGTGGAGGTAGAAGAGATCATGCTGCAGACTGGGGAGCGCCTGTTGCTCTGTCCTGCTCTCTCATGAATCAGAGTCTCCCTGAGGAGTTTGGTTTACTTCTGTGCTGAATGAAAGAGAGAGGATGTAATTGCAGGAGGCAGAGCTGGTCCAGTACGTTATTATTGCTGCAGAATGTCCCTTGGGACCACTAATAGCCAGAAACAGCACTGTCTCCAGCTGCGCATTGTCTCTGCTGTGGTGTAGGAATTCCCATCATGGTGCCATTGGGATTTGCCCGTGTTTTCTGTGTTGATTGTAGATTCTGGGATACAGTTAAACGTTGTCTCTGTTCAGTGAAATGCACCTAGAGAGAAAATGGTCTTCTAGAGGAGGGGCAGAGAGCGGGGGAGTAAGAGGGGCATGCACGTAGTGTCATCCCTTCATTTGGAAGCAGGATACCTGGGCAAGCAGAACAGCCCGATTGCTCCTTAGCTTTGCAATGGTGCAAGCCCTGAAGCTTGGAGGGAATTAGTAGTCCCGCCTGACTACCCTTTCTGGTTGTGTTTTTGGAGGCTGGGAGCCGGGGTGTTTTATGGAGTGTAATAATGTTATTTTTAGAGATTTGGCTCTCTTTCTGTTGCATCTGTTGATCTACAGTTCAATTATGGCAGCCCCAGCAGGAACCCATATTTCAGTAATATGTTCTCTGCCACTTTCTTTGACCTGCTAAATTGAATTGTAAATGGAGCATGTCACAGCTTAGAAATCTCATTCATGGCCTTCTCTAACAAGGTGTGCAGAGAGCTATTAGCCTAGTCTTTCCAATAACCAAATAAGATGTGTCTGGGATTTGCAATGACTTGCTTTCAGAAGCATCTGGTTAGCTATCGAAGCCTCAGTAGCCAGAACAGCGGGAATATATTTTCCTCCTTACTTTGCTCGCGTTGTCTGTTAAATCCAATTTCTTTCTTTTCCTTCCCATTTATGAGTTTACTGGCAGATGTCTCTTATGCAAGACCATCATATGTTAACTAGGAGTAGTAAACTGGCCAAAACCTTTGCAGTGCCTATGAAACAGACAGACTGGCTCAAATTGTTTATGTTGGCAGATGTATCCTTCTGGTTAGCCCATCTTCTTCTGCCCTGACAAGGCTGTAGCAAATGGAAAAATGTCGGATACCATATGCGATTTGAAGTACTAAGCAAAGAAGGGGAGAAAAAGATAGGAATGAAGAGTAAAGCAAGAGGTGGAGAATGTGTTCAAGTGGAGCTTTGCACCCAGTGTTTGTGGTCTTGGTTGTTAGTTGGAGAGATAATGAAGCCTTTGGACAGGTTACAAAGTACTATGAGAGCTGACTGATGCACTGTGGAGTCCTGTAGACTGCTGTCTGCTCTCTCTTGGGTTCGTGAGTCATAAATCTGACAAAAAGATGAAAGCCTGATCCCTCTGCGTCCTCTTTAAAGGCGAGGGAATTGAAGCCCAGGCGCCTTGATTCTGTCCCCAGTGTATGTAAGGTCTGGTAGGTCACCATCTACAAGTCAGGTATTGATCTGGTTACTGAGATGCTTCAAGTCCTCGGAGCGCAAGGTACATTCCCTTTGTTATATCCATCTGCAGTATGAGATTCAGCTATCGGATGCACTTTCAGCAGTGAAAGCTGATTGCATCATGGGCTGCGATAGCGACAGTGCAGCCAGCAGCTTGAGGGATGGGGTTTGCCTCTCTACTGACGTTTGAGAGACAACGTCTGAGCACTGGGTCTGGTCTGGGGCTCCCCAAAACCAGGCAGGCAGTAACAGACAAGTGAGCCCAGCGGGGCCACCAAACTGGTTGCGGCTGGAGCCTGGAACATACAAGGAGAAGCTGAGAGCTGGGGTTGTGCACTGGGAGAGGGGAAGGGGGCGTTTAATGCTGCCCACAACTGTCTGTGGCGTGGCCACAGAGAAGCAGAGGGAACCAGGCGAGAGGCAATGGATGCAAACTGCATCAAGGGAAATTCCAGTTACGAGGAGAGCTTCTCCTCACAAGCGTGGTCAAACCCTGGAGCAGGACCTGGAGAAGGGTGGGAATCCGCACCTTTGGAGACATTCAGACCTTGCTGGGACATTGCACTGGGCAACCTGACCTAAGCTGGCCCTGCTTTCAGTGGGAGTTTGGAGCCCCTTGCTGCCTCACTTATTCTATCTTTAAATGTTTATTAGTGTCTGAGTTTGATCTTTGATACTGTGGTCCAAGATAATAAGCTCAAAATTGGCTGGGATGAAAAGCTGTTCATGTTTATAGTACACAGTCCTGCTGTAAGGATTATGCATTCATATACCATGAGTTATTCATGATATTGTAACTTCTCTGTAGGAACTGAAGTATTGCACACACTGACAAAATGCTTCAGCTGATATTTGCTCATTTATCCTCAGTTCCTGGTTCTAATGGGCACAGCTGGGAGATGTAGTCATCTTTCATCTTCAGAGATGATTTAATAACTTGCTTGAAGAAGATTTTCTTTTGTTAGTGCAAAGAAGGTCCAATTGGGTAATCCGGAAATGAAGAATCATGCCTTCAATTTTTCTTTTGTATTTACTGGATAAATGTTAGCTTGCCTCCTTTCCGCTCTAAGCTAATACTGATAAATGTCTGCAGGAAATTGATTCTTGAAAATGTCAGAAAATAGTGTAGTGAAGACTCATTAGTAAACTCTTCTTTGTATCCAGGAGTGAATTTAAATGACCTGAAAACACACTTGAGTATTGGTGGTGCTCAAATTTGGGTTCGGCTCTTGTACTTGCTCTTGAGGTAGAGAGCAGTTATTTAGGACTATGTGGCCTTGATCCTTCAGTAAAATCCATTCACTTGCTAAAGGCAGGTGCAGCCCTGGGCCAGTGGATATTTCGGGACACAAGGATGGTGTGTCCTGCAGGAAGATAAAAGATGTTTCCAGTCTTGCTGTATTTGCAAGTGTGAGGACCTGGTTTTCTTGGATGTCTCTGTGAATTCAGAGGTAAAGCCTCCAGAAGGAAAATGATAAATGTCTTGTGGCAGGGAGGTGGAGAAGAGATTGATCCACAGGTAGCACAGGTCACATGGCTGCTGTGGTTAATATAGCTTGCCTTGTCTGAACGCCCTGCATTTAAACCCAGAGGTGCTTAAGGCTTGAATTTAAAAGGAATGATGGGAGAAGTAGTGTTAAATGTATAGTAATGGGGCCAAGGACAGTGGAGGGATTCAAAAGACCTCACAGTAGCCCAGGGGAAGCCAGTGGGCATCAGGACACCCCATCTGTGTGGAGTTATGGAGGTACTAATGTAACTTGTTTCAAGTCACTGCTTTGTTCTAGCGTTTTATGTACTTTTATCAATGCTGGGAACCCCTGGTTGCTCCTGGGCTATGTCCTTAGAATAGTAAGCAGATCTAATCAGGGTGCGTTAAATCAATCAGGTAGTCTAGAAGAGCTGTTGGCTGGAGATCCTAGTGCTGGTAGGTCAGAACAGATGTTGGATGATTTTCTCTGGTTATGGATGTGACCATTGATGGGGAGAAGACTAAAGCCAACTAACAATTGATCCATGGTTGAGTTTGCAAGCAAATAAAAAGCCAGTCCATTTCATGGCTAGAGTTACAATAGCAGCCTTCATGAGGCTGAGGTCTGTTCCTCTCACTTGCACCTATCCTCAGCATGTCATGTCATGCCACCCCTCCAGACTTCTGTGTTTTCCCCTTTAGTTTTTCCATATCACGCAGTCTGCAGCTGAAGTTGTTCCAACAGCATGGTTGGACAGGTAGAATTGTAGAAAGATGTGCAGGTTGGTTTCTTCGTGTGTGTGGTCAGATCTATGTGCTGTTGTTCTCCATCCGCTTGTGTCCTAACTGATGCACTGCCAGGTTCGGGGAGGGCTTGGTCTATCTTTGGTTTCGTCTGGCCAGAAATTCCAACCTCAAGCTGAGATGCCCTTCAGCTAGAATTTGCTGTCAAATGGCATATTTCCTATAAAAGGCTTCAGTTCTTGACAATTAGAATTTTTCTGACTAAGGAAGGAGAAAAAAAAAAGTCAAAAATCTCCTTCCTGCTCTAGTTTGATATTTTTTTTGAATGAACAGGAGGCTTACTGTGTTCAGGAGACAGAATGGGTGGGATCTGGCACGAGGGCTGAAAGCTGTGAATTCCCAGAGGCACTTTGGCTTGAACAAGAACTCTCTTCATGTGGGATGACGGGCATTTCTAGATGTCAGTCGGCCCCTCTGATTGCTCCTTTGTTTCCAGCTGGGGAGCACAAGCTACGCTGGGAGAGGCTCTCCATCAGGCATCTGCCAGCTTGTGTGGCACGCCGACGTCCTGGCTGGGATGGTGGCACTTGCAGAGGCATTGGAGGGAGCAGGCAGAAAGTTGAGACTGTTTAGCACCCCTTGGGCACAAAGTTATCATGAAAATCCTTTGTGGTCGTGGGGACTGGAAATGTGTTTCTATAAATGTTGATGGAAAGAGACCCATGAGTTGGATGGTGGGGAGGTATTCACACTATCTAGGTGTAGGTGTTGAAAGCAAGAGGATGCACTCGGAATCTCTTTACATAGCCAACAAAGAGGGCCAGCTTCCTCCAGAGCAAATTTAGAGCATCTAATTGTAATCCTTGCTTGGAGCAAACCTCTGGATGGCTGTACGTGGAGACCACTATAAACTCACATATGCACAGATAATGATTCTTGTCTGGGGTAGCTATACATAAATACGCTTGCTATTTTTTCAGTGTGGAGTGACTTCCTTCCACATTTTTCAGTAGCTAGTTATATTTATTAGAAATAGGCTAAATGTTTTCTGGTCATGGAAACCTCTGAACAAATACTATCAGCAGGTGAAATGGAAAAAATAATTTTCTGCTCTGACTGATTTGTTAGGGTTGGTTACTCTGCACAATGTTTATTATAACTTAATGCTCATGTGGAGAGGTGAGTCGGATGTTTTTATAGCTCTTGTTTGCACTGAATTTTTAAAACATGGTACCATAGAGCACTTGGGTTTTGGATTTATGAAGAGGGTTGAAAAAATGTACATTAACAGAAGGAAGGTGATCTCTGAACAGTTTTGGCAGCATAATCCTCAGTTCTGCTTGAAGTAGCAGTGAGACAGGGAAGGTGCCTGCTCTGCCAATAGCATTTAATGACGAGTGATTTCCTGGTGCGGTGTGAAATATAAATTAACAGCAGAGAGGAATGTAGAATTGAAAGGAAACTCAATTTATCCACTTTCCTGAAATAATGAATCTAGCCATAAAAGATTTTGGTTCAAAGCCAGGGCACAGGGAAGTGAGTTGTAGTTTTTCTATTGATTTCAGCACGCTTGTCTGATCCTTTTGCTGCCCTTCAGCCTCCCAGCCATCGTGCTGTCTTTCTGGTTGGTAGCGAACGCTGCCCATCTTTCCTCTCTTTGCTTTCCAAGTGCAGGTTGAGTCCCTGCATAATGATCTATGATGAAGGACTTTTCTTCTTGCTCTCTGTGGTTTAGGTTTGTAAATGTTAGCGATAATCTTTCTTGATTTGAGGCCCTTCAAGGTAAGGGAGCTTTAAGTCTGAAGGGAATCAATAGCTAGTTCTTTTTTTTCTTTTGCATTTTGCTGTCTGAGCCCTGCTTTCGAAGAACTGTCTTTCTGCTTTATTGAATTTTGTTAAAAGACCAAAGCACCTGGAGACTCACTTCAGTTGTGAATGCAGGTTTGTTCTTGCCTTGTTTTAAGCTCCCTTTCACTCCATTAAGGGTTTTCATGGTGCTTTGTGCAGAAGAAAATGTGGTACCCCACTTGGTTCACTCGTCTGACTCCACAACATGCTGTTTTGTGGAGGAATTTTTCCTCTGATGGGCCTCGGTGCTTTGGCGTAAAGTTGTTAACGTTTTTCTGGTTTTTAGTTCTTTAAAGAAAATTAGATTTTAATCAGAAAAAAAGAAATTTGCTTTGTTCTGCATCTCCTCATTTCCAGGCACCCGCAACCTCACCCCTATTTTTAAGGCCCCGTAGGTGGAATCTTGCTTGCCATGGTTTTGGCTGCTCAGGGAGAGCTTTGGGAAGCTACCACGACAGAGGGTTTGATGTAAGAAGCTGTGTAATCCTCACGGTTGGGTGTGAATCGAAATGGGGGCTGCACGAAATGCTTGTTTGCATCCGTCAGCTGCCACGATCAGTTACACCGGTACAGACTGGGGCAAGCTCTCAGTGGCATTTACGGCAGTGGCATTCGGCTGCCTTCACCGGAAGGCTTCTAGGGATGCACGAGCTGGAAGGGGCCCAACTCCACCCACGTTGACTGACTGCAGAACGGTTGTTTGCTATGAGCTATCCGTGGAGGAATGGAGCCCTTAATCCATCCGGCACTGGCATTTCCTCTTACTGCTCGCAGTTCAAAGCTGTCTTCTTTCTTTCCAGTTCGTTTTGAAACTCTGCATTGCTTCTGTTTGCTGGAGAGGATGCTGGAGGTGGTGGGTTTGCTTTAGAGGGGCTCCTGCAGTTTGTCCCAATGCCAGTCTCAAGGACGTTAAGCCATGCTGCTTGCATGGGACGAGCTGACAGGTTTCTGGAAACCACTGCAGGCTCAGCGATGACTGAGGTGACTCCAGAAACTTCAGTGAAGCAAAATGTTTATGCTCGGCTTCATCCATAAGCTGCTGGTAAATCAGCTTGCTCCAGTCTTGGCTTTTTCTTTGGCTTTAGCAGAGCAGACCTCAAGCCACCAGTGTACTGTTCCTTAGAAAATGCAAAGTCTTCCTCCAGCTGAGTGCAAAGGAGGGGTGAGGGGAGCAGCTTAGCTCATGTTTGAGCATTGCACGGCATTTCGGTGAGCTTTGGGAATGTGTTTGGTAGTAAACAAGCAAGCTAATGTGGTCTTGCAATGTGTTGTACCCCTCTATTTTTCCTGTATGTCCCAGACAGGGGTTTAGGACATGCTTTCAGATGGATCCAGCTTAAAAAAAAAAAAAGAAAATTAGAGAAGAGGGATACATGTAAATGCAATGACAGTCACTTCCAATTGCTGGGCTCTCACCCTTTTAAGATTTTAAGATTTTTAATGTTCCCTCGCTGTTCTGAGACCAAATCACACCCTATTCACATCATTATGCTGTGCTGATCTGCTTTTTGGGAATACGGTGACCAATTTGGTGATCTAGAGACTTGATAAGGGTTCTTCAAGTAAATTATCAAATGGACATGGTTCTTTCATCTCTAGAACAGCGCAACACTGAAATGTGTTCATCCCATAACTCCGCAGGGAATAGCTGTGGCAGACAGGCACTAGCTCTGCACGTGGCTGGTTTTGGCAGAGGATCACTTTCTACTTATAGCCAGGGCATCTCCTCTAAAGAAACTTTAAAAAACAAAACAACAACAACAACAAAACACCACGGATTTGTTGTTTAACAAATTTCTTTGGTTTAAAAATGGTGTCACACAAAGGGATGTCTTCCAGCATGAGTGCAATCAGTCTGTAGAACTGGGTGAGAAATCTCATTGTTTCTAATATAGCAGGCTTGACAATTACATCTATCCCGTAGGAGGGGTAGGTGGGATTTTGTGTGCAGATGAATTTCATCTCATCTCCTACAGATGCTGTAGGAAATAAAAATAATCTTCCTGAGCCTGTCTGCTTTCCTGCTCCACTAGTGCCAGGTAGTAAATAATGTTGTGACCTTCATCTGTGTTGGGGAGTTGCAGCAAAAGAGGCTGGTTCAGTTAACCAAAACTAATCCCCAGATTGGAGAATCTATTCCATGCTCTGTGGTATGAGATTCAGGAGTGTTTCTAACAACTTAGATTAAAACTCGCAGCTCAGGAGTAGATAAAGTGCACAAGCCAACTTCACAATTGAATCACAGGCTGTCTCTTTCTGTGGCTTTATTTCAGCTTGTTTTCTTTTGCCATCATGCTCACTTTGGAGTTGGTTATGCTCCCACCTGACATAGGGTGGGGATCTGGGAGGAACAAAAATGGTGAGAATGTGGGTGAAGCACTGTTTAAGATTTCATTCTAAAATATTCTCACTTCAAAGCCACTTCTGTCATTTTAAACAAGATACTCTCCATCCTTCATTTGGCTGTGGCCACGTCGCTGGCTGTGCCTGGCAGAGGCTTACTCCATGCATCCATTCACTTTTTTTTAGCTTAACTGGGCACATGGTACATGGCCTGTCCAGCTTCTTAGCTAGAGTTAAAAATGGTGACTCTTCACTTATTGCTTTTCTTTAACATGTTGGTGTAATGAGACTAATTCTGTTTTGCGCCATTCCATGAGACACCCTGCCTACATCTGCATTAGCAAATAGTGTGGTCCTGAGATCCATTGTCCATGATCCAAGCCTTTTGGAGGAGGTGGTGGTGTGGTCACTGAGGACTTGCTCTAGTCTCATCCTGTGGACTCAGAGCGTCTTTGTGGCTGAGATGCATTGGGTTCACTCCTGCAACATGTCTTCTGGTTTAGCTTCACCCAGAACCCTTCTCCACTGTGAACCAGAGCACAAAGAGCAGGATCAAAGGGTGAGCTACTTCCAAAATGCATCCTGTTAGAAGTGAAGTTACTAATGCAGATGTGCTCAGTTGGGTTCCTTCGCAGGACAACTCTGCTGTGTGAGATGAGCGTGGTTAAGCTCAGTTATTGATAACTAGCCAGTCCACTCAGCCCAGTGGGAAGAGAAAGGAACCTAAAAGGAATGAGAAGGGGGGGAACAGGTTTTCTACAAGAACTGCTAAAAAATGTCAGTGCTGTCGTAATTGTGAAGTCTCACAGAGCTGAAAATGCGGACATCTTTTTTTCTCAAGCACCTTCCAAATTTCTAGTGGTTCTGCTTTGTGTTTCTGTAGGTGAAGTGGCACCGTTTCCTCCACCTACTTGTGGCTGTGATTGAGTAATCAGGAAGGCATGATCTTAAGTCCTTTATTTTTGGCAGTAGAGGTTAGAAGCTGCTGCATGTTGCAGATTTCTCCCTGCCATAAAGCATGTAGGGGCTTGTAAAGCTCTTTGGAAGCGGGGCTGTTGGATAAAGGTTGTGCAGGACCCAGCCTACATCCAATATATTGTGCATGTGGGTCAGACCTGCGCTGAATCACATTGGTGGTGCTGGGGAGATGTTCCCTACTCTTCTGAAAGCCCATCCAAGCCTGTGCTTTAACTCGCTAGAATATTTCAACTTACAAAGAATCTGACAGGGTTTTCACACAATCAGCCAGGCAAGTGTATCTGGCAGGTGTACCATCATGGGACAGACCCAAAATAGCTTATAGAGAGCTTGACATAAGCTATGCTACTTGCATGTAAATGAATATATATATATATATATATATATGGGGAAAAAAATAAACTGTTCAGAAATGTTTTCTTTAGCTTCTTTATCAAATTGGTGTCATCCAGTGCATGAATACTGACCAAAGTTATCCCATAATGACCTATGAAAGAGATGAAGGATTTTTTTTGGAAGCAACGTTGATCCAAAATCAAGGATTTCTTTCTAACCTTCGCTCATATTTTCTTCAAAACATATAGTAATCTGTATTAGTAAAGAACAATTTAACTTTATTTTCTTTAATAGATACTTTTCCATGACTTCTTTTGGTGGTGTTTTTAGGGCCAGCAAAGAGTCCTATGATTGGTAGCTCGGCACTTGAGATACTTTAAACCTCGCTTGCCATGGAAAGCTTGTCCAGTTAACTGATTCGACAGTGCTGCTGGTAGGTACAAGGAGGTGTTAGACCCAGATGGGGAGGAGAACACAAAAAACAATAGGGAAAATGAGATTTAAAGGTTTGGAGATCTGCAGACTGGAAGGCATCTGGGAAAACAGTCTGCTGAAAGTGTAAGGAATTACTTCCTCCTGGGGAGCTCTGGTGGGATGGCATGGAGGTGCGAATGGGTTTTGGTTTGTGTGTTTATAGAACCCAAATGGTGCATGGGTGGGTTTTAATCCAAAACTTCTCAGGTGGAAGGGCTTGGTTCAGCTGTGCTATGGTGGCTGGGTGTGGAGGTAGCTCATCACGGAGAGACATTGCAGCCTCACTGCTGCTTTGGCGCTGTGGACGGCTGGTGTTTGTTGCTGATGCCTAGGCTGACACAGACACTGAGGCTGGCATCCTGCCACCAAAGGTGGGGCGTTTGGGGTGGAAACCCACTCTCCAATTTGTGTTTTCCCTCAGAACTCACCTCTGCCTGTAGATGCAGACGTGTAAAGTGGGGAGAGGATAGTCTCTAAGCTCATGGCAGAGAAGTTTGGCCATGTAGATTTGATTGTACTCAGTAGCTGCACTGCACAAGTACCTACATACCTCCTCCTGGTCCCTTTTGCCCCCATTTTTCTGGGATCTAAAGCCCCTCATGGGAATTAAGCACTCAGTGCCAATGAGGTTTGGTAGAAATTGAGTAACAAACTCCAGCTGAGATGAAGAAAACTTTTAACCGTAATCCCTGGCCAAGAATTGGGAGATTCTAGTAGAGAACATTTTTTTTTTTTTTTTGGCACAGCAAAAGTTAAATAATTCCAACCGTTTATTGCTTTCTATTTGGCACCTGTTATAAGATGGAGCGTACAAGGAAGAGCTGTATCACAAGACTGGTATCCAGGGTGATGCGTGATGAAACAGTCAACACACAGCCAAGTAAATCATTTCAGCCCTTCAGATGCAAAGGGAAGGCAGAGAATAGTAGAGTTTCCTATGCATCACCCAAACAGTGTTTATACTGGTTACGTTGTTTTGCATAATTGAAAAGCCATGAGACAGTTCACTAGAGAAAAGGACATTTTCAAAAGAGATTAATGGTGTGCTCGGGGTTTGGAAGGAAATTATAGTAGTAGAGTTGCTCATATACTTCTTCAGTTTTCATCCCCTCTTGCTCGTTCTGGGAGGAGAGGATTCATTTGAATATTTTCCATAACTAATTTATTTCAGTGTTTTGTTCTGAACAGACTGGATGCTATTTGAAGAGGAAACGTGTGGACTATTTAATGCCTGCAGGGTAAAAAGAACAAGGAACACATGGAAACAGGGCTGGTTAGGGACAGTCTTCTTGCAACACTTCTCTTCATGGATGTCCTTGTGGTTTAGGATTTTACCCATGCTATTGGAGGCAGGCACTGAACAGCTGTTTTAGGGATTTTTTTGGGGGTGGTGGTGGTTACTATTTGGAACATTTATCAAAACTGAATATTGGTGCAAATGTCTTTCATCCAGTGCTGGTGTGGTCTCTTCTTCTGCTGTATTATTTGCTAAAGACTTGCATATGTGGTGGTGGTGGGAATAAATGTTGCGGTTGGGTGGTTTGGCTCTGCAGGATCTGAGTGCCCTGGGGGAAGGAGAGGAAGGGTTCGTGTGCCTGTATAGCAGTATCATCCCTAACCTGCTGCGTAGGGTCCTTGCTGTGTGATAATTGCTCAATTATTTAGGCTGAACTGATGGCAGAATAAGGTGCTATGTTGAATCTCTCACATGTGGATGGAAAAGCTAATTAAACAATTGCCTCAGAAAAACAAAAGCACCTAAACCCAACTCCAACCAACCAAAAAACCAGCTCTGTACCCAGAAAGGCTCCCTTGTTCCACATGTCCCACGTGCTGGAGGAACGCTGTCCCAGCACTACGCAGGATGCATCTACGTGATGAGTGGCCCCTATGCCCAGAGCTGGGGAGAAGGCGCATGTCCCCATCTCCCACCTCCCGGGGGGGAGAGGTTATTCTCTCCCCTCTCCTGCTGTGTGGATGCAGGGAGCCCTGAGAGAGAAGAAGAGGTGTGATCTTAGCCTAGCTAGCAGAGCTGAGTGGCTTTTGACATCTAGGTGTATTCGGCTGTCATTGTTAATGCCTCTGCCATGCTGGGGACAGTTCCTCCTTTCTGTGCAACCCCCCTAAAATGCTTGAGGTGTTAGGCTTTCGGTATCTGTTGAAATCAGTGTGAAGAGTGAGATCTGACCTAATTAACTTGAGGCTTTTGGGGCAGTTGTATCAAGCGTTTGACCCATAAAGTTTGTAATCTAGAGGTAACCCGAAAGCTCCTTGCAGCCAGGTTCATGTTGACTCGACTAAAATCTTACCCTTGGAGATGCCTAGTTACTCCATCCAACCTCAACAGCCTCTAGATGAGACGTGGAAACAGAATAGTGTTAATGTGATTTCTCTTTGTCTGCAGTGGGAGCGCCTCTGGTTCCTGATCCTCACCTCGTCCTTCTTCCTGACCCTGGTCTGGTTTTACTTCTGGTGGGAAGTTCACAATGACTACAATGAAATCAACTGGTGAGTAGAGTCTCCCTGTTGTGGAGAGGCAAGCCCCTGACAAACCTGGCTGCTATCATACTCCTCTAAGAGCTGTTTCAATACCGGGTTGGATGCATTTGGATCCTTCTGATGGACTTGTTAATGACAAGTAAATGGAAGGTGAGGTGGGGGGAGAGGCTGAGAGCTTCTCCTGCCTGTCTGCACTGGTAGATGTAATGTGTCCTCCCATCTCCATTTCTTGGCCATAATGGAGCTCGGGGCAGGTGTGCACCCTCTGGTAAACAGCTCGCGAAAACAAAGTGGAGCTGAAATCATTTAGAAGCTTTTTGTATTTTTTTGTTTGTTTGTTTCTATGGTTGGCTCTTTTTGGAAGTGGCTGTGCAATCTGGCCAAAACTTTCCACAAAATATAAATGACAAAATATTCAGCCTGAAGCAGACACGAGTGTGGAAAATTTTGCAATGTTGGAAGAAGCTGTAAAGCTTTCCACTGGGATGTGCTGGGCAGTTTGAGGTATTGCCAGCTCCCCCCAGTGCTGGAAATCATCCTCCCTTTTACCATCTCAGCAGCATCCTAAAACATTTTTATAGTACCTTGGGCTCTGTTCTAACTAAACCGCTTTGACAACGTCGTCTTGTCAAAAATAATATTTAAACAGAATTTTAAAACACAGCGGGTAGGTGATCTCTTGAATAAGCTGCCTGCTTTAGGTGCTGGAGTTGTGTGAGGGAGCGTGTTTACTAACTTAATGACGTGAGCTGTCTCCTCCCAGGAGAGTGGTTTTCTCTTTGCTTAGACCCACGCTTTGAGAACTAGAACCCATCACTATTGCTCTTGCTGTTTATCACAGGAATATAAAGAAAATGCTTGATTATTTTTTCATTTTTAAGGCTATTTTGCAATTCCTCTTTCAGTTTATACCTTCAGTGTAGGATGTGAACTCTCCTGGTCTGCTCCAGTACAAAGCCAAATCTGTCTTAGCTCGAAGTTGAGAAAGGGCTACAAAATCATGTGAAGATGACAAATGCCCTGGGAACACTGTGAATGGACATTGGAGCTGTGGTGCTGCAAAGTTTTGGGTTCCCAAACATTCATGTGGGAATGGGAGGAGATGTGTATGGCTGCTCCATATGCAAGAGGTATTTGGGCATTTGGTAATACCCACACAGGTCACCTACAGACCAAAGCCCCTTCCCTTACCATGCAACTAGTGTGCCCAGGGTGCTGGAAGCACTTCTGGATTGACAGCACTGGAAAAGCAAACCCTCTCGTGCACGAGAGCCATGGAAAAGTCTCTCTGGATCCAAAACAGCAGGGCTACATCTGCCTGTTCAAGCATTGCCATTCAGCGATGAAATTGGGTCAGTGCTTTGTATGTGCTGTAACCCCAATTAGACCCCTGCTCCATGCACGGGCACCAGAGGTTGAGGAGAACAGCGGGGTCTCTTAATGACAGCCTGAAATGCTGCAGAAAGGCTGGGAGGGGAGGATGGTGACATGGAGTGAGGCTTTAATTGCAGCCATGTCAGTTCCAGGGAGAGAAGAAACTATTTCCACTGGGTCCATTCAGGCTGAGCCTGCCCCTTCCCTCCCAGCACAGATGCGTGGGCTTCATTAAAACATGATGGTAATTAGGGGAAAGTTCCCAGCCAGATGGGACATATAAAAGAGATGAAAGCACCATTTCAGTCCCAGCAGATCTATGAGCTTGTTGCTGACTGGATGTGGTGGGGTGCTCTATGGCTGTCCACAAATACGGCTATCGCTTCTGGGCCATACTTGTCATCAATGTTCTTTTGATACTTGTTCCTGTTGCCTCCCTCTCTGCTCCAATGATTTATTTACAAGCCATGACCTCTGTCTGCCTAGAATAGAATAGAACAGTTTGTTTGGAAGGGACCTAAAAGATGACCAAGTCCAACTGTCTGACCACTTCAGGGCTAACCAAACATTAAAGCATATTAATGAGGGCATTATCCAAATGTCTCTTGAACACTGACAGGGTTGGTGCATCAACCACCTCCCTAGGAAGCCTGTTCCGGTGTTTGGCCACCCTCATGGTAAATAAATTTTTCCTGATGTCTGGTCTGACCCTCTCCTGGTGCAGCTTTGTGCCATTCCCATGCATCCTGACATCGGTGAGTAGGGAGCGGAGGCTGGCACCTGCCTCTCCGCTTCCTCTCCTCAGGGAGCTGCAGGGAGCAATGAGGCTGCCTCTCGGCCTCCTCTTCTCCAGACTGGACAATGCTTTTACCAGCTTTGTTGCCCTCCTGGATGCATTCAAGTATCTTTACATCCTTGGGGCAACCACCATCCCTGCACAGGGTCAAGCACACTGAGGTGGTGACGGGCTCCCTGGAGGCATTGGGACAAAGAATTGCTGTTGCATTGGTGTGATGAGCTGCTGAGCTTGGTCCTGCCTTCTGAAGCTCATTCTCATGAGCTGTCCTTCCTCTTCAGCCTGTCTCACTACAGCAGGTGAAGAAACATTGGAGGCACTGGTCCAGCCAGCCCTTGAAGCGAGACTATCACTGGCACTATCGGGTTGACTGTGAAGTCCTGAAAGCCCAGGGATGAAAACTTCCCCCTCTCTGGGACATGTTCCAGCACTACACCACCCTCTGGGAGGAGAAGGTTTTCCAACCCAAACCTCCAAGGGCCATTTCTCAGTGTGACAATGTGACTGTTGAGAAGAGTTTGATGTCATCATCTTCATAACTGTGTCAGTGTAGGCAGCAATTAGATCATCTTCTAGGCTCTTCTCTGTGAGCCTAAAGAAGCCCAGCTTCACAGAATCACAGAACCATTTAGGTTGGAAAAGACCTCCAAGATCACATTGTCCAACCTATGACCTAACATTACCTAGTCCTCCACTAAACCATATCACTAAACTCTACATCCAAATGTCTTTTGAATACCTCCAGGGATGGTTCCTCGACCACATCCCTGGGCAGCCTATTCCAATGCCTAGCAATCCTTTCAGTAAAGTTGTTTTTCCTAATATCCAACCTAAACCTCCCCTGGCGCAACTTTAGCCCATTCCCCCTCATCCTATCACTTGGCATGTGGGAGAAGAGACCAATCCCCACCTCGGAAAGCTTCCTCAAGCTTTCCCAGTAAGCCATATTTCCCAGGTGCCTCGCCATCTTGGCTCAGTAGCTCTCTGATGGACCTCCTCCAATGTCCTTCTTGAACTGGGAGGCCCGAACCAGGACAGCATGGTGCTGGTGCCATCTCACCCGTGTTGAGTAGATGGGAGAGCAACTTCCCTTGGTCTGTTGATCCCACTCCTCCTAACGCAGCCTGATGTGTGGTTCGACTCATTGACAATGGAGGTACCCTGTTGGCTCTCACATCCTTGTGTTCTCCATAACCCCAGGTCCTTCTCAGTGTGCTATTAGTGTCTCCATAACCCCCAGCGTCGTCCTCAGTGTGTTATCATCTGTGTTTGGCTGAAATGATGCTTGAAACCTGAATTCCTTAAGATGTTCTTCATTTCTTAGCCCACATGTGCAGGGCACTGCTAGATGCTGCTGAGCAGCTGACAGGGATGAATTAAGAGGCAGCAGAAACTTCAGATGACCATAGCAAAGCCTGCCTGCAGTTCAGGCCATGTGGTCAGGGTTCTGCAGTGGATGCACCTGCCTATGTAGAAACCAAATTGACCTCTTAATTAAATTGTGGTAGTGGTAGGGTTTACCTACATAAATGTGTGGATTTGGCCTTTAAGCTTGTAAAGACTTAAGGGACTATTCTGGGATTGAAATGGGCTTTAGAAAGACAAGGTAAAATTATAGTCTGGCATGTATCGCTGCAGGCTTTTAACCTTTTTCTGCGAGGTTTGCTCTGAATATGCAATGAGGTCTTTGTCAGTGAAAGGCCTTTGTGTCTCTTAAAGTAAATATCTGTTAATTTTTTGCTTTGGGCATTTCCTTTTTTGTGTCTACATTTAGTTGCATTATACTTCAGATCTGGGCAAGGTCAAAGCCTCCGTACTGCAACAAAAATCTTGACCTTCGTTAATGAAGGATGTAGAAGGTGCTGTAATTTGTGAACCTGGCTGTATTTCCTCTGGTGCAGGCTTATAAATGCAAGACTGTGTAGCAATTTTTTTTCTTCCTTGGTTCTAGAGAAGACTCATCTCATTCGTAACTACCATGGAAACAGCATTTTAAAACAGTCATTTGCACATCAAGTGGAGACCTGAAGGCCACTTTGAAGGGGCATCAGAGCAAAATTCTGAATGTACTGAAGCTGAGCTAAGGAAGGTGCTAGTAGTGGCATGAGCAAAGAATTCAGAGGATCCGTCGTTTTTTTTTCTTGGAATCCTTGAGCAGAACCTGGACATGGGTCATGTTTGTCTAGCCCGAGGAGATTTGCTCTGCAGGTCCTACGTGGAAGCCTTTTTTCTGGATACAACAAACTGGGGAAGTTGTCAGGCCAGAGTTTGTAGCTAATGAATGATGCTAGATTTTTGGTGATGGGAAGGAGGCTGTGGAGGAGGTTGAGTCTTTGCATGCAGCATTTGTAATCTGTTCTAACCAAAAAACCCTGGGTCCTAGTCTTGGCCAGTTCATGTAATGAGCTGATGAGGAGGGCTGAGAGGACAGGGGGACAGTGTCCTGAGGCCCCAGTTTTCAGATGTTGGAGAGGCCCAGTACCTACTGCGTTATGGAATCACTTATTACAGTGCAGTCTGTCTTAACTCTGCCTTCTGGAGTCTCTGCTCAGGTGAGTCCTTGGCCTGGTATCTCCTCTTCAGCAGGACTTAGTCCTGAGATTGGCAGGTCAGGATGGGCTTCACGTGGTCCCTGTGGTCAGAGGTGCACAGGAGGTCAGGGAAGCCAAGTTTGTGTTTCTGCTGCGCCTGTGTGAGCAGGATTGCTGCATCGTCCACCCCGCAGCAGTCTTGTCCTTTCCATGCCAGAGGATTTGCACAGAGATAGTTAACACAAATCCAAGTCAGCCTAGTGATGTTTTTTTTTTTTTCCTAAAAATCCCCTGGAAAACATTTTAATCCAGGTCAGACTTGAACTCTTGAAAGTTTCAGGAAGGGTTCTGGGAATTGGCTGTCTCTCTCCTGGTGCAGTGGGACCAGGGCACTTTTGGGACATGCTCCTGGGGAGATCTCTGCTTGTTTTGATGGGAGCACGGTTAAACATATGGGACTTCATGGTGGCCATAGACAACATTGGTGCATGAGACACAAGGCATACTGAGGACCCTGCAAATATCCCGCCTGCTGTGGTGAAGAGATGATGGTTCAAGAAGAACTTGCAAAAGCATCCAATATGATTTTTTTTAAAAACAGCTTTTACTCTTCCTGATTCATATGGCTGCTCTTAAAAGGAGTGTTTTTTCTACCTCCATCCTCCAAGCCTCACTCAAGTGTAGTTACAGCTGCACATGATAGTGTCTGTCTCCTCTCTTAAACACTGTAGTGCATGAAAAGACTGAGGGCCATGTCTGCATGGCAGCTCTAGGGATGCTGGTGGGCTTTGTTGTTTGTTTAACTGGTCCATGTGGTGTTGGTTTCAGCTTTTTGACAGCTCCTGTTCAGGTTCTCTGAGCTCTGTCTCTGCTGCTTTGCCTTCTCGGCTGGTTATGGGGAAGGAGAAGGGGGTCCTTTTGGAGACTGGCAGAAGCAGCAATTTTGGCAGGTGTGTGTCTGAAGTGATGCAGGGGGAAGCGTGCACATGCTATAATTGTATTATCAGTGGTGCCTAGGGATCTGAAGAGTTTTCTATCTTGTGTCTTGCTGTGGCTTTGCTGTAATGTGCTTTAATGACTCCAGTCCATCTTCAGGATAGTTTTACTGGGAAGTATATTGCTATTTAAATGCAAATTTGACATTTGAGACCCACTGCCAGGCACAAGAGACCATGTCTCTTACCGTGCTGCCGCTGTGAATAATGGACTGCTTCACCTGGTGCTCCTCTTCATAAAGCTCTTGTTGCACTGTGGCTTCATGAAAGCGATGGAGAGAGGCACGCTGCTGAGCTAACCTGCCCTCTGAAGTACAGGGTTGGGAAACCTGATAACTGAGAGCAGGGAGGGTACCTGGGTAAATACAGAAGAGGAGAGGACAAAAAATCAGCTTCAGCAGGAGAACGGAGCATACCTCTTTGCTTGTCGCTGAGAGTTGGTGGGGATTGAGCACTGCAATCCCAGCAGCTAAGGTAGGGAGTGAATATGGGCTTCTCTTGTTTTAGAGCAGTGCTGTGACCACTAGGCTATAGGAAAAACCTGTGGCTTTCTATGTTTTTATGCTGATAAGCCTGGATGAGATGGCAACTTTTCTGCATGTTCTCAGGGAAACTGTAGGAAATTTGCTGGTGAGTGATGGTCTAGAGGAACCAGAGAAGCTGTTTTGGAGATGCATGCTTTGGAGATACACCTGTAGGATGCAGGAAAGGACCTAGGAGTCCTGGTGGACACCAAGATGAACACGAGGCAGCAATGTGCTCTTGCTGTCAAGAAGGCTAATGGTATTCTTGGCTGCATGAGGCAAAGCATGGCCAGCACGTCAGGAGAGGTGATCCTTCCCCTGTGCTTAGCGTTAGTGAGGCCACACCTGGAGCGCTGGGTCCAGGTCTGGGCCCCCCAGTCCAAGAGAGGCCTGGGCATAGTGGAGAGAGCCCAGCGCAGGGCCAGCAGGATGCTGAAGGGCCTGGAGCCCCTCTGCTGTGAGGAGAGGCTGAGAGAGCTGGGGCTGCTGGGCCTGGAGAAGGGCAGGCTCAGGGGGATCCCATCCATGCCCACAAACACCTGCAGGGAGGTGCCGAGAGGCCGGAGCCAGGCTCTGCTCAGGGGGGCCCAGGGCCAGGCCCAGAGGCCCTGGGCCCAGCCTGGAGCCCAGGAGGTGCCTCTGAGCACCAGGAAGCACTTCTGTGCTGGGCGGGTGCCGCAGCCCTGGCCCAGGCTGCCCAGAGAGGGGCTGGGGGCTCCTCCTTGGAGAGCTCCCAAAGCCGCCTGGACGTGGTGCTGGGCCCCCTGCTCTGGGTGTCCCTGCTGGGGCAGGGCTGGGACCAGAGGCACCCAGAGCTGCCTCCCAGCATCAGCCATTCTGCTGTCATCTGTACCTTCATACCACTCCAATTTTGCTTCAGTCCCTGCTCTGATCCTCCAGAGCATCAGGACCTTGCTGCTGCCTCTTGCAAAGGCTGGATCACAGAGCCATTGGATGGCCCATCTCTTAGTTTTAAGGTAACCAGGAAGACTGGGACTAGAGAACTCACTGAACTGAGAAAGCCCACAGGCATCCTCCAGGCTTGGCAGACTGACCATTTAGTCGGTTGAAGAAGAGAAGATCAGAAGGATGCAGTTTCTCTACCAGCCCCGTTTTGGGAAGCCCTGAGCCCACTTCTTGGCTGTCTCCACTCTTGCAGGATTGGACTTTCTCTCCAGACCATTGGAATAAAAGATGCTGTCTCTGATACGTACAGAAGATCCAATTTCTTCCATCACCTTGTCCCTCTGAAAAGAGTTTGTGCCTTGACTACACAGCACAGTTACGCACAGCAACATTCTTCTTCCCCTGTCCTTGATACGATCTCTGTATTATATTTATTACTTTATGAACACATGGGGCAGCTTTAGATTTACTGTTTAGGCAAACAACAACAAATATAAGGATACTTTTCTCTTGTTTGTAGGGAACATTTTTCTGTAAACTCGTCCTGTATGCTTTTTTCCCAAAGTAACAATGTTGCTGTGTTTGACATAATTGTTGGATTCCTCTTTGCAGAGTTAATTTACCCTGAGGAATCAAAGCACAAACACTTTTTTTTTTTTTTTTCCCAGAATGGTTTGTGCTTTTTGCTGCCTATCTGTCATCTGTGCAGTAGAAGCAGAAAGGCCCATTTTCTAAAGTTTTGTCTAATCCTAGTGGAGTTGCTATGGTGTTGAATCCCTTCATCTCTATTTCATACTTATCTTTCAGGTTTTTATATAACCGAATGGGATATTGGAGTGACTGGTCCATTCCAATACTTGTAACAACTGCCGCTGGCTTTACGTACATTACAGTGTTATTGGTGAGTACAACAAAAATGTCATTTGCTGAAGGTTTGTGCATTTGTTTTTAAAAAGGGCATGAGCTTCTCACTCCACCTACAACTTGAGCCATTTTCCTTTCAGAAGTGATTTCTCTCTCCTTCTCTCTCTCACAGCCTTAAGTTGCCTAAAATAAAACGAAAGTGAAAAATGCGTGGTCTTTGACCCCAGATGATGAAGTGCAAAGATAGGCACACTGGTACTGGTGGTGCAGCTGGCCTGAGGCGACAAACAGTTCTTGTTTCCTGGCCCAGTCCCAGCTTTGATGTATCTGGGAATCCCAAGTGCAAGTTGTTTCCCCTCACCCCGGGGTGATGGGGCCCCCATCTTCAAGGTGATGTCCATGCAGGCAGCAAGCTGATACCCTGCCCCATGTAGGGTTCCCAGGAGCTGTGCACCTGTGGACCAGACTCTCCAACTCCCTGCCTCTTGGAGGCTGAAGTCTCTTCATCCACATCCCTGGTATTCAAGAGGATCTGGGTGTTGCCTGCTAGACCATCCCCACCCCAACCCTGCTTCCTGCCCTGTCTTGTTTGGTTGTATTTTGGGGATGGTGGTGTGTTGCTGCATGTGCAAACACTTAATGGTCAGCATGTGCCATTGCCTGACTCTTGTTTTCATCTTCCAGATACTAGCACTATGTCACATAGCTGTGGGACAGCAGATGAACCTACACTGGCTTCACAAGGTAAATGTTTCTTCCCAGCTTGGAAATGAGCAGGATCCAAATGAAACAAGAATCTAATAAGTGGGTGCTGAATGGGGTACTCACTGTCACGCTGTTTTTGGGAAAAGCATAGCCTTTAGATGTCTGTGGTGCTTGTGTCCTCATCTTGGAGGACTGAGCAAATTATGCAGCAATGGCAGTCAAAGCCTGGGGACAAAGGCTTTTCTCTGTGGTTGGTGAAATGCTCTGGGGTCACTGCTGACAGAGGGCCCACTTTTGGAGATTGAGAACAACTGTTTCATTAGAGCAATGTGACTCTGGTCTTGGCTCAGTATGGCGCTCAGTTACGAACCTCTTGTGCTCCTTTCTGTGCCGAACCCAGCCCTGGAGGAGGGGCGGGGTGGATGTGAAGCTGTTCAGGATGTGGTTGGAGTAAATGATTGAGGAAAAGCCTTGGGAGATGTTGTAGGTGTTAAAATTGGGGGTGCACGATGCACAGGTTGAGGCTTGCTGAAACCCAGCGAGGTCCTGATCCGCATGTAAAGCAGTTTGGAAAAGATTTCTGTGAAATGTAAGAGAAGATACAGATTTGGTGTTTGGAGTACATAAGGGGAGAGGAAGGGTAGCTAGCAAGCTGCGGGAAAAGAGTGCCAAAGAAAATGGCTTGGCAGGATTAAATTGTAACTGGCAATTTGCTAATAGGTAATTAAGGGACCTGTCCTGAATCTGCCAATATGCAGCTCCTCCTGAAATCAGTTGTTCTGCATATGAAAGGTCCTGCAGGATCAGAGCCTGAACAGATGTACCTCCCCCGGGGACAGGGAGAGCACAGACCTCCCCTCCCTCTCATTTTTTTCTAGAAATGATAGAAATGGTGCTTCCTCAGGAGGAGGGAAGGATGCGATGCAAAGAGGGGGCGGAGAGCGTCTGACTGTTGCTGGAAAATAAGTTGTTGATCCTCGAGTCTAACATATGTTTCTTCACTGGGGGAGACGGTATTTTCAGACACGCTCCAGGTGGCTGGTGGGTTTGGATGAGTAAGTCCAGAATAGGAATGTGTTGGAGATCAGTCAGTTCTCCTTGCCTACAGAAACCCACCCTTCCTTCCCTTCTTCTGAAAAAGCCCACCTTTCAGCACAGCTCAGGCGTCTTGCTCCATCTCTCTCTTCCCTTCCCCGCACCACCTTCATCTTTCCAGGAAGAGAGAGACAAGAGGCTGGAATAAGTTAATATTCTCTCTGTAATCATGCTGAATTACCTTCAAATACGGATTAAAGCACGTGGGAAAGGCTGGTATGTGCAAACAGCACAATTCCTTCCAACTTTCTCCTGTGCTCCTGCAAAAAAAGCTGAGGATTGTAGGCCAAGCTGGAACTGCACAGAGGAGGGTAAGAAGCAACAAATCAGAGCTGATGGGAGAAGGAAGTGATGAAATGGAGATGCACTTGTGGTCTGACACCACTGTGCTGCACGGGGCAGCAACCTCATGGGCAAAATCTAGATGGCAGAGTCTTCTGTTGCCATGGAATTGAGAGTTCAGCTTTGGGGGATAAAAATGGATGAAAAGTACCGTGCTGTTGGCAGATCTGTGGGAAGCCAGCAGAGGAATGGCAGGTGGGAACCGAGGGCTAAACTAGAAAGAGAAATCCTGTCCTCATGTACAAAACTGGTTCCTGTATATGCTGGGGATGTGGGTTTTTTATTTGACTGTCTAAGGTATTAAGAAAATCTCAAATCAGTCTAGATATGTCCTGTATGTCCTAGATGACCATTCATTGCTATGCATCAGTTGGCCTTTTCTGCCGAAGTCTCCTGCACGGATTTCAGATGTAGACAGTATGTAAGATTGAGAGACAGAGCAGCAGCATCCTTTGAATGCAGCAGACATGCAGTGCAGCAGAAGCTGAGATACCAGACGGAGAGGTGGAGGATGGTGAACTATTTTTTGACAGACAGCCCAGATTTGGTCCCTCAGGTCTTTACGGAAGGAGTTATTTCTACAGCAAATTTTGATGGTTTGAACTTTTTACCTTCAAAATGGAGCTGACATTTCCTTTTTGACTGCTCCGCTCAGACTTCTGAGGCCTAGGGGAGGTTGCTGATGGACTGGGTCTCATCCCACCATCTCAGCTCAGCCACTGTCATCCAGAGCCTCTTCTCATGCTACGTTATCTGTTATCACTGCTCTGTCAACATGGCTTGGATGCTGACTGCACAATTGCTTCCATTTCAAACCCAAGTGAAGTCACATCCATGCACAAAGTTGTGCTGAACTCTCAGCCATTAGTGATGGGGATGCACAGCCTTGCCTGCACACGTTCACCCTTTATTAAAGGGCAGTGTTCATTGTCTGTTGGGTGTGTCCAACGTTTATCCCTGAAAAGAAGTGTTGGAGAGGCCAGCTGAGTAAAATGCAGCAACCTCCCATAGCACTGGTGTGTCACAGGCTGTTGCAGCAGAGCCACAAGATTCTGGGATCATCTCCTGCAGTTGCCTGGCAGAACCCAATCTCTGTGTAAACTGTTTCTGATGCAGTTTGCTGGCAGGGCAAGTCACCCGATCTTTCCATATTGTTGGCCACTCTGTGGAAAAAAGTGAGAGCTCATCCATGGGATGTGTCCTACTGGGTCCATTTAGCCCATTGCTGTGTATCCAGTGCTGGGAAGGGGAGGTTATGCTGGGACAGCACACAAGCCCAACCTCTCTCCTTGTGGCTCCTAAGGCTAGTTGTTTTAGGCCATTTATTACATACAAAAAGCTTTGTCTCTCCATTTCCCAGTCTGTAAAACTGCTATAATAATGATACAAAGGCTCCAGTAAGTAAATACTCTCACATTTGGTGCAGATTGGCCTGATGACGACCTTGATAACTACCGTGGTGACCATGTCATCGATAGCACAGCTTTGGGACGACGAATGGGAGATGGTATTTATTTCACTGCAAGTAAGTTGTGTGCAGGGATGCTTCTTGGGGTGGGGAAAGAAGTGATCCATCTCTTGGGATCTTCCTTAAACTCAAGGCAGGGCTTGGCTGCAGAGTTAGAGGTGGGAATTTCTGAAGCTGGATGCGACTCGGAGCTACTGGAGGGAGAGAGCAATTCCACTCGGAAAAAGCCATGATCTTGGTTTGGCTAGAAATTCTCAGGACATGGTGTCCAGTTCTGGAGTGTCAGGCTTTTCCCAGCACCATGGGAGGGCTCCTCTGGGTTTATTTTTACACTGCATATAAGTGTATATGTGTCTAAAAACAATAATGGAACTTGTGTGCTCGAGTCGTGTTTTAACAAAGACTTGTGGTATGCTGCAGGGATGCTTAAGTGTTATAGGAAAATAGTCAAGAACCGAATTTCTCGATAGACTTGTTCTCTCTTCCTTTTTTTCCTCTCACTGAAAAAGCTGTATGAAAAATATTTTGCCCATGAAAGGCTTGAGAGGTTTTACTGGTGATTACTGCTGGTTATTTGGTAGCATGCAAATATGGGGAGAAAAAATAGAATTCACGCAAGTGACTAACATTTCTCAGAAGTGTTTCCCTTTTTTTCCTTGCTTTTTAAAGATATAGGCAGGCAACTGGAGAACAGAAGCATGACTCAGAGGACCCATCTCACACTTTCTCTCCTGGGGGGGATGCACCATGGTGATGTCCAGTCCAACACGTTCAGCTGGACTACAAGAAATTTAAAACTCAGTGGCACCAAGAGCCTTACCTAAAATTGCATGGTGTCTAAGGAGGCCTTTATGAAATATCTGTATTATGGGGTGAGCTTTTCCCCAGGAAGGGGGTTAGAACTTTCCTGCTTTTTCTTCATAGTGTTCTGAGTGCCAAAGGCAGCAGTAGGATTTGAAAGAAGAGATAGCCAAAACAGATGCAGGAGCCTGAAGCAGGAATGCTGCAAAATGCAACTCAAGATGGAATTGTCTGATGTCCTACAGAGCTTGCAAGATGAGTGAAGCTGGGGGGTGTTGGGATGTTTAATCATTTTTTTTTCTCTCCTGTTCTTGTGTCCTGCAGGCCACAGCCCCTTTCCTGCACATAGGAGCACTTGCAGCGGTCACAGCCCTGTCGTGGTTGATAGCAGGGCAGTTTGCACGAACGGAGAAAGCCAGTGAGTACCAGCTGGGCATCTCTTCTCTTGCCCTGCGGACCACTTGTGTCCTTGTGTGGTGGTCAGGGGCTGGCAGGTGGCTGTCATGATGTAGGATCCTCCCATCAGGATCCAGCCAGCAGAAGCCAGGGCTGACCCCTACAGGCTCCCTTCCACGGGGGTCAGCAACCTCCAGCTCAGTTGTGCTGGGGAGGTGGATGTTCTCCCAGAGGAACCTGGCTGAAGCTGGAGTGGGAGCATCTGGTCTGAGGATGCACCCAGATCCCATAGGTGATGCATTGCTGTTGGAACCACAGCACAGCGGGAGGTGAAAGGGCTATTTTCAATGATGCAATGAATGAAAGCACCTAGAGTTCCACTAATCCGCATTAGAATGCATAATTGCACCCTCTCCAGCTAACGTGCAAAGTTCTTCTCTCATAAGCGCTTCTCCTTTCCCCTAGCTCCTTGGCTCTTGTTCACCTGCATTTCTATGTGCCTTTTGAAAGCCCTCATGGGCTTAGCAGAGATCTGACTTCCTGTGGTTACGTGCTTCTGAAATGCATGAGACCTTGAAGGTCTAAGGTAGCAGAGAGGTGAAGGACACACTGAACCCAGCTCTTCTGGCTGATGGTCCTGTCCACTGAAACAAGTTCTTCTATGCATCCCCCCTGCTCCACCTCATTGCCAGGGGCTCTCCCAAGCCTGGGCTGGTCCTTCAGGTTTTCTTAGGCAATAATTTGCTCCTTGTGTACCTGCAGGGGTATTTTTCCTAAGGGTGACCATGGATGTCCTCAGACATTGCTGCCAGCTGCAGAACAATGTTTTTAATTGGTATTTAACCTGTAGGAAAATACAAGCCCTGGAAGGATTTGGCAGCACTTGTGAAAGACTTCCAAGAAGCGGTGTTAGGCATGAGGAAGCGGTGTCTGAAGATGGGGACTGGAGATTGAAAGATTTTGATATCCAGAGAGACCTTTCAAAGAAAGAACTGCTCTGCCTTAATTTATAATTATGCCAAAAAAGCTATACCTGGTTCTTAAATAAGTCCTAGCATGTAATTAGGCTGCCAGTTGCAGGAAGATTTGTGGTTGCACCTAAAGCAGAGACTGCATGTGCTCATTCTGAATTCTTCATACCTTTTCTCCTGCAGTTGCGTTCCCTGCATTTTTTTTTTTATATATATAAGCTAGGAAGCTGTCTTGCTTCTCTTCTTCTGCTCCTGATTTCTTTTTTAATTTTTGAAAGAAAAACATGCATCTCTCCTGTATCATTGGCTCTTAAAGTTCCCTGTTTATTTCAGGGTCATTTTACTTGTGAAAAATATCTTAACTGGAGAAGTTCATGTACTTTTTGGTGCAGGTATGTTTGACATGGTGCTGTATTAAAAAAAAAAAAAGTGAAATCTCTGAGAACATGCAGTCCCTTGTAATGGAAAAATAGTATTTCACTCAATAATAATCTTTTGGAAATAGCTGGTGCACCTAGAGTCATTGGTGCTACAGTATGTTCTTGCTCTTTCTTTGAGGCATCTGATACTCCTCAGCATTTGGCTTTTTTTTTTTTCCCTGAGTAAATTGGTCCTTTCTTTTTAATCTTCTGGATTAAAAAGTTAACATCTTCTTGATGTTCTCCAGACCTTCACAATAGACGTTTCTTGAATGTCTCTAGTAGTTAAAAATAAAAATAAAATAAAAATGTAGTTTGTTTTCAAAGCTTGTTTCTGAGATCAGATAGACAACAGTGAGCTTGAAGCAGGAGGAGTGGAGAAGGAAGGCTTGCATCTAAAAGTTGTCATCCCCACTTTCATGTTGCACAAAGTGGGAGATTTGTCCTGCTTGCTTAACTTGGGTGGTCACCAGCAGACTTTCTTCCAAACAGACCATCTAATTGCAAAGTTAAGAGCATGTACTTTGCTTATATTTCATTTTAACTTTTTTTGTCCGCCGTCTCAATTGCCCTGTATGCATGGCTGGGTGTAGTTTTCAGATCTGTTTCAACATGGTCCATGATCCATGTTGGGGAATCCTTTCCTTGTACCTACAGTCCAATGACCAAAAGATATTTCAAGCCCATGCATTTCTTTGCTCTGAATCTGAGCTGCTTAATCTCTAAACTGCAGTAGCAGGAGGGAAGGGACCTGATTCTTGCACAGCCTGGGACTTTGCTGGCAATCAGGTTGCTTTTGAAAGCATGTTGGTGTGTGATGTTCCTAGGGTGAGCAAGACCTGGGTCAGCATCACCTCCTAAGTCCTTCTGGTGGTTTTGATGCCAGTAATGAACAGCTTCAGGGCACCATACCTTTATGGTGCAGGTCACAGGATGAACTCTCTTAGCAAGATGCCATTCAGTTCCTTGAGTGCTCTGTGGGTGATTGACATCTCCGTGAGAGAGAGAGGGGAGGAAAAATTAGCTGGCAAAGTTACTAGCGTTATTTTCTGGCTTGTTGGAACACACTTGAACGAGGCTGTAAGATGCTGGACTCAAAAAGCAGTTGATTTGTGTGAAACCAGATCAGTTGTGGTCAGGACCGTGGCTGGGCTGGGCTGACCTTCCCCTAAAACAAACAAAAAAAAAAGCTTTCTCCATCTTGTGTTCATTGCAAATATTTGTTAAAAAAATTTTTTTAGAGGCTCTCCCTCAAGTTCCAAAGCCTTGATGAGTTTTTAAAACAAATATTAAAAAAAAAAAAAGCTTTTGCTTTAATACATGTGTGTTCAAGTAAATCTAAATAGCTTGGGGGTTCAAAGGTGTCTGCTGTCCTTTGTAAGGAATATGCATTTGCTGGGGAAAAGGGCTGCTTCTGTTGTGCTGTCAGCACCTTTTGAAAGATTCCCAGGGAATCTGGACTTTGTGAGAAGTCTGTAATGCAGCTGCTTGCAGAGACCCCAGGGAGCACAGCACCATCACAACCCAAGGGATTTATTCAAACGTGTCCATCATAATTAGTAAAACATCATTGCAAATGAACTCGGTTCTGGCTGGCAGAAGTAGTTAAAGTGGCTTTACCATGGCTGAAATGGGTGGTGTCGGTGAACCATCAGTGTAAACCCAAGTGATCTGAAATGCACCATGGTGCCGTGACTTGTAGGGATGTTTAGCTAGTGCCCTATTCCTGCTGTCAGGCAAGACAAAACTTGGTGCTGGTCTGCCTGAAGGGCTAGAAATCAGCAGGTTTGGGGGCTATATGGCTGGGGCTTTAAGCAGTTTGTTTAACTTTTTGGTTCCCCAATGTAAAATGAAATGAAACCTCCCTCAGGACTTGACTAGTTCAAAGAGATTTTCTTTTTTTACTATATTATGTTTTTCCCTAAACAAGGGCCTCTGCTGTTGTGCTAGGGGCAATGGCTGCAGACCGGTCTCCCTCCTGGAGGAGGAGGAAGGTCTCTTGACTTTGCTCCTGTGATATGACGAGTTCATGACCGATGTTTTCACCATCTTTCTCTCTCTTTCCACTCCAGCTTCTCAGATGCTGATGTTCACCGCCTACCTTGCGGTCGTAGTTGCACTTTACCTCATCCCCCTCACCATCTCGTCCCCTTGCATAATGGAGAAGAAGGCTCTGGGCCCAAAGCCAGCTATCATAGGTCACCGCGGAGCACCAATGGTGAGTAGCTTCATGTTAGTCGTGCTGTGGTGTCTGACTCTTCTGCCTGCCTAAAGGATGGTACGGGATCTGGTGGTCTCCTGGCTGCTCTCGGGAGAATATATATGGCACTTCAAGGCAGCCCTCCTGGCTAGAATTACTGTGGTGGGTAAAGCAGGACATGAACACAGAGTCAAGGCATGTCCTGGCTGTGCTAGATGCCTTACAAACAAGAGGATGGTCCTTGCCTTGTTCAGGGTGTTGTGTGCCACTGCATTTTTCTGTATGTCACTTCTTCCATTTGTTTGTTTTTTCTTTTCCTCTGCTGGCTTGGCTCTCGAACTGCAGCAGAAGTTTGTGATTTTTAGACCTTAAGGCTTCAGCTTTGTGTCCTTTGCAGGACCTCACCAGTGGTGGCTATACTCAACTCACAGCAAGGTGCCTTGGGTACCTGGCAGTCTGCAGAAACAGACAGACAAACAAAGTCTGCCCAGAGAAGCTGTGGGTGCCCCATCCCTGGCAGTGCCCAAGGCCAGGCTGGATGGGGCTTTGGGCAGCCTGGGCTGGTGGGAGGGGGCCCTGCCCATGGCAGGAGGGTTGGAATTAGATGGGCTTTAAGGTGCCTTCCAACCCAAACCATTCTATGATTCTAAGAGAGCTGTGCTTGACCCTACGTGACTACGTTGTGCTCTTGCATTGCAGATCATCATGAGACAGGGTGAGGTGATGAAACATTCCTGTCATCTGCTTCTGGGTAGACCTTGAAATCATAGTGAGGTAGTCCTTTCTCCTCCAACATTTCTGGTCATGTCCAGGCCAAAGATGGGGCTTGTTGGCTTGGGCACAGCCCTGGGCTTAGATAATGCTCTCCTGTAGTTTTTGGATATACTGGTCTGGGTCTCCAGTTTAGGTGCTTCCTGGGCCTGTTGCACAGATGTACCTCCATCCCTCTCTGCTGGTTAATTGATCTTGTACAAGATGGCACACTGCAGTGTAGCCACTGGCCTTGCAAATGTTCTTTTTAAGCATCCAGCTAACTTTTTTGCTGACACTCAAAGGAGAAAAAATTTCTGTAGGTTGTCAAAACCTATTTGGCAGGCTGGAGCGTGCCTGAGCTCCTCTCCAAGTCCAAGAGTGCACTAGGAGTTACCTAGGAGAGCTTAACATCTGCCATGACCCAGAAGTATTTCATTTCAGTTCTCTCTAATGATTTATTTCTTTAAGAAATCCCTTGAAATGCCAGCTTAACTTGCACCAATTTTTTTAACTGTATTGCTCCTGTGGGTGGTGGAATGAAGTTCTGGGCATGACAAATGTTTTTTCCTGTCCTGCTGAGTTTGTACCAGTCTTGAAGGCCAGAAGGAGCCGTGTGAGAACCTGATCTCTGCATGCTTCCTGCACGGCAGGAAACCACAAAAATTTGTTAGACTGTCTTCCTGTAGGGTGTCTAGGCCTGTGCAGCCCCCTGTAGCCATCTGAGGAAACCAAACAGCAGCAGGCAAAATCCTTCTGTTCTCCGGATTGAACTAGTTCTCATAAAACTCAGTGTGGCTTACCTGGAACAAGATTCCCAATGGAAACTTGGTCCTTTGCTTTGCTTCATGTTCCTCCTCGGAGCCAACAAACGGTCCTTACAGTATGGAATAAACATGTCTGAGAAGATGCTGCTTGCATGTTACAGAGAAGAGGGCTGCAAAGATTGATCAAAAGCAGTGGTGGAGGATGCTTGGTGCGGCATATGGAACTGTGGCCCAGGTGTTGCTCTGCAGGGTGCAGCCCTTCGCCATTCCCTGATATGAAGAGCTGGTTGTCTGTTACCAGCAGATGGTTTGCCCTGAAACCTGCAGGAAGCAAGATCAGAGACTATCGAGCCTTGCTCCAACCTCCAAGTCTGCGTGTCTCATCGTGTGTTGGCAGTAGGCTTATACAACTGCTGTGTCTTTGCCATATGTGTAGAGCGTGTGCTCTGACCATGCCCTTGGCAAAGCTGAGGTGGAATAAGAAGGATGAGAACCAGATAGAAGTGGTGAAAATGTCCTTCTGTACTTCCATCCATGGTCAAAATGTTGTTCTGTACTTCCATCCGTGCCCAGCTTTTCACTATGTTGAATGTCACCTTGAGTTTGAAAAGCTCCATCTAGTATATAGTGCAAGTCCTCAGGTCGTACAGTCATGTCTGCTTGGAAACTCATGATTTTGAAGCCTTGCCAAAAGGCATTTCTGCTAATAGAATCAAGTTTTCACATGGCTACTTACTATGCTTTTGCTGTTGGGCCCAAGTGTATCTAGGTTTAGTTTGGAGAGATGGTCAAGTGGAGCTGGAGAGAAGGAAACAGCTGAGAGAAGAGACTGGGCTGCAGGACACAGACATCCTCCCTTGGGAAATATCAAGATCAAAAGTCTGTGGAACCTGGGAATTTGGGTCCTGAGGCGATACTGGATCTAGTGGGACTGGAGATGATGAATAGCACTGCAATGCTTCTTTCAAATCTCCTGAAGCAAGACAAACGTGATTTGGGAGCTGCACAGGCAATCATGCTCTCTGGTAGAGCCTGATAGCTGGCTGCTTCACCAGTCTGGCAAGACTGGGGCTGCAATTCTGCATTTGCATGACCGGTGCTCTTCTACTAGAAAGACACAAATACCTGAGTGCTGTTCTGATGAAAGCCAACACGGGAGGTGCATAGGATGGCTGAAGATGCTTGTTGTCCTGAAATAAAGGATTTGTTGGGGTGATAGCATGTGGTATATGTGGCAAAAGGTGGTGAAATGGAGAGTTTCCCAGTATATGTGTGCACTTCCTGAGGGATAAAGTACCTGGCAAATTGCTTCATCAGTGCATGCAGACTGCTCCTCATAGAGGGGCAATGAACTTCCCTTGTGCTCTAGAGCCTGCTATCCTCCATACATGCACATACCTTGTCTCTCTTCTCTTGTCCCTTTAGGATTTCTGAGAGCATCATTCATAGTGTCTGAGTGTAATGCAACTGCTGTCCTTGTTCTGTGGAGGAAAAAAGTAAGGAATAGAGGTCACATGGCTCATATAATTTGTCTCAAAACACTGGTGGAGGAAAATGTCATAGAATAGAACAGAATCATTTAGTTGGAAAAGACCTCTAAGATCGTGAAGTCCAACCGTTAACCTAGCACTGCCAAGTCTACCGCTAAACCATGTCCCAGAGCACCGCATCTGCATGTCTTTTGAATAATGTCCTTGCATTTTAAGTAACGAGCAAATTGGAAGGCATCCTGGCATCAGTACCTAGATGAAGCATGGCTTTTTGCAGTACAGGAGAGCTACTGGCTCCACAATGGCTGACAGCACGCCTGTAGTGTTAGTGCTCCTCCAAGAAATGTCTCTTTCATACCGTTCTTTTCTCCCCGTGTGCTTTAATTCATCACTAGAAATGCTCTTCTGCATAACTCTTTCTGCCTTCCATTGCCTAAATGTCATCCAGTCATGCCCACTTTTCACTGTGCTAAATGTCTTTTCCCATCAGGGTGCTATCTAAAACCCCTTTCTCTTACAAAGCATTTAGTTAATAAATTAGTTTATTTTCAAAGGCTCTTTTAAAGTTAACTATTCAGCCTCCAGGTCTGCTTCTGTCCATCTGGAGTCCCATCAAGAGAGCATGAGGATTGTGACAGCAGTGTGCTGGGCATTGAGGACACCACACCTCACTTGATGTCTATCAGTTTGAAAGGGTCTTGTCCTGATGGGTACGAGCATCATCTAACAGCCAGATCTGAAACATGAGATGGGAGCTCTGAAACTTTTGCATGTTAATAGGTTAAGCTTGTCAGATAGTTTTATGAGCAGGTGTATGGTATCTTTAGTCTTCCATTCTTTTTATTCTTCTTTCAGCAGTCCAGTTGCATTCTGTCTTCAATGCCGATAGATTTGATAGTCTTCTCCTTGTGACGTTTAGTGTGCTGCTTATGCTAAGGATAAGCCGAAACAAGTGTGGGAGGTAGAAGCTGGGATCAAACCTGAAATGAAAATGAGGAACTTCATCCAGTAGGATGCCAGCTCCTACTGCTGTTTGCATCTTTAAAGTCTTCTCCCAGATGTCTATCCACACAGGGTGCTTGGAGTTGAGGCAGGTTGTCCTTGGGTTTGGGATCTGAAGAAGGTGCTCTCCGTGATGAATCATCAAATCATATTTGATTCTAGGTTTAGTCCTCAATAACATTCCTTAGAAAAATTAGGCTCATCATGATGATCTTTGATCTCAAATTGTAGGTAAATCACCCAAAGGATTAATAACAGCAAGAGCTTATTTCAGCTGTATCTGTCCTCCTTAGAAACTGCATGAAGCCTAGAAATTCCCCCTATTACTGGGACCAAAAAGGTACTGGTTGTTCTTTTTAAAAAAATAAATAAATAAAACAATGAGAGAGAGGAAAAACAAATCAGGGCTAAACCTGTGGAAACTGTCCAAGCATGTTGGAAGCAAGAACAGCTCCTGATTTCAGAGCTGGAGGCTACAAATAGCATCAAAATAAATGCTTTTGGCAAACCACCCAGGCAGCTGTTTTTTGGCGTGTCTCAACAGCTCTGTCTCAACATCTGTCTGCGTGTCACAAAGCACGTGGGACGTGCACGCCGTCGAGCTCCTTCCTTCTTGGCAGGCAGCAGCTGTCTCTGTGCCATGCACAGGCACCGTGCATTTTTTGGCAGTGCTGACTCATGGGATTTGCACAAGTTTGGAATGGAAAAATAGCCATTGTTGGGACAAAGTGGTCTGGGGAGCCAGCGTTTAATTGTGCTTATGATTTGCCTTTTGGGATGTTGCAGGGGAATGTTTTGCCTATTGGAATGTTACAGGGGAATGTTTTGCCTTGGCAGGGCATTATACTGCTCCCAGGAATATTCCAGCAAATATGCCATGGTACATGTGGAGTTTTGTTTTTTATCATACCTGAAGGTGAAGCCTCCAACATACGCTGGCATTTCTGAGATGCTGTTTTTGTCATCTTGTGATGTCAATTATTGATGAAACCAATTATGAAGACTTTTGGTCGGAACTGTGGCTTACTGGAGAGCCTTCAGCTAACAAGGAAGAACTGGTGGTTTCTTTTTATTGCTTTGTTGTTTTCTTTGTTTGGTTTTTAGGTGTGTTTGAGGCCTTTATTTCATTTTTAACTTGGGTACCAAAACTTTGGTACCTAATTGGGATGGCTTTGCTTTTTAAGGGCTCTGAAATAGTTCGATTTGTGCTGCTGAAATCAAGAAACATTTTTGCTGTATGCTTTATGCACCCCCCGCTATTAAAGATACGGCCAGGTAACCTGTCCACTGCTCTAACCGATAGCAGCAATCATAATTCATCTCTTCGGTCAGAACTGGAGAAAGGTTTGTGCTCACTGACACCAATCTGTACCTGATTAGGTAGTCTTTCCTTAAATCAAGCTTCAGCTGTAGCAAGTGGTACAGCAATCATGAGGTCTCATCTCGTGTGTCTAGTTACTAAATCTCTAATGGCTTTTTGCTTAAAATCCTATTCTGCTGTCCAAGGCACTATTTTATTTTTTCTTTGTTTTACACTTTTTCACTGCTTCTCAATCTAGTTGAACTGTTTCCAGAAATGCTGGATATGGGTGCTCTCTAAAATACCTTGAATTCCTGGGGATTAAAGGTGCATATTTTTAAACAGTACCGTTATTGCCTCCTAGTGACCTGGCATAGTGGGACCCTAATCCTGAAATCCAAAGTAGTGGCAGATCACAGACTAAGCCCCACAAAGGGAACTTCCAAAGGGCAGCTTTTTATGGGAAGGAAAACTCCAATTCTCAGGTATTGGCCTAATCATGCCTTACGTTTTTAGTCCAGTTATTGGCTCATGAGGAGATGAGAAGGAAGGGAGAATTCAAAATGAATTTTAAAATGATGCTTATGGATGAGAAAATATCCTTAAAGCTTGTTGTGGCTGCAGTTACGGTTTGGAACAAATTTGCTGCTTTGGTGCAAGCTTCTTCTGTAGCCTCTCTAACATGCAAATGATGCGGTGATTTATTTATGTTTTAAGCCCTGGCAAGCTGGCTAGTTAGAGGGAAAATACAGTGTAGTGATGTCCAACTGGCTGTGCCACTGACTAGCATACTTTCCCAGTATTCGTTAAGGAAGGTCCAAAGCTCCTGCCTTCAGTGCTCCGTTTGAAAGCATTTGCAATTGACTTCTGAGCACAGAAATAGTCAAAATGAGTTCATTCATGGGCAATTTTCTAGAAATTACTTGCTGCGTCTCCATAGCAGGAAAAATATGAATAGCAGGCTGATTTTTGCAAGGGATGAAGCTATCAAACCAAGTGCAAAGAAGGAACAGCTTTTAGAAACCTTGCACAGGGGCTATCTGTGGCTTTCAGTGGATGTTGGTGTAGCTTATAGGATGAGTTTTGGAGTGAAATCATTGCCTTGTGCCCCAGGTCTTCATTCACTTCTATGCAGGCTTCTTAAGTAATAGATTATGTCCAGTTGCAGTGGACCACTGCAAACCTGGATTTGCATTTTAGATGTAATTTGCTTGATGGTATTGTGTCGAGGAGGAAAGCCATCAAACTAACTGGAGGCAGACAGAGGGTAATGTGAGCAGAAGGATTATGTATTTATTTAGTGTAGTTTTGCTGTAAAACACTTAAATCAGCACCACGCAAGTAACTTCTGCACCAGCAGTTGTCCCATTTAGACACATCTCTGTACTAAACTGTCTGAATTTGTTTTTTTTTTTTTTTTTTTTAGTTCCATCTTTCTTGGAGAGAGACAGACAGGCAGGGACGATGGAAATATCTGTTACTATGATTCTCCCTTTCTCCCTTTTCACAACAAACTCACACTGTAGGGAATGTGAACTTGATTAATAGCACTGTGGTGTTATAGAGACTACCCAACACCTGGCATCATGGGGTACAGCATTGTGGAGAGCGCTTCTGCTGACGTCTGTGTTGCTTGCTGATTCAGAGCAGCCGGAGATGTTCACCCGTCTGTGATATTCTTCAAGATGACGCTCTTTACTTCTAGTGGTGTCATGATGAAGATGATGTTACAGCTCCAAAGTGTGCATTTGGATGGTCAGACCTTAAGTGTCAGTCTGTTCATGGAATAGTTTCAAAAACTGTTTCCTCTGCACAGCTGGAAAACTGCAGTTTCAACATGAATCTTCATGCAGTTTTGTGAGTTTATTTAACTTGTGTTTGGGGGTCGAGTTCCTGGGAAAGGAATGGATGTGCCTCATATCTGAACAGCTGTGTGCAGCCCTGATGGGGTTTGGTTAAGTTTTGTCCTCCTTAAAGAGCAAAGCTTGGTCTGCAAGCTCTGTAGGGGCAGGAGTGGAATATTCCATTCCTGGGGCTGGGATCTTCTCTCCAGGGGGTTAGGCTCTGTGGCATCTTTCTGAGTGCTGAGGATGGAACGGTTGTGGTGCACCAACTCTTGAAACTCGGCCTCAGTTTTTAGCTCACTGTAATGTGTTTTATAGCACTGCCTTTAAGATGCATGAACATCACAGCTATCTTTATATGGCTAAAGTTGTCCAGTCTGACAAACTGAAATCCTATGCCCAAAATACTGTTTTCCTGTGTGGCTTTCATCTATTGCATCTGTATGTAGTCTTGGCTCTGTCTAAACTCACTTTTCTCCAGACTGTTGAGGAGGGTGATTGAGGTTCCTCTGACTTGCTCCCTGAGATCTGTTTGACTCTGTTTCCTTCCAATGCCTCCAGCAGCAGAGGCTGTGACTTCCCCACCATTTAGGTTAAGGCTTCCTCTGCATCTCAAACCAGCTGCAACCAGGACTGGTGCCCAACTGATCCTGGCCCTACAGAAACCAAAATTCACTGAAAAGAGGCAACAACAGAGCCTGTGTCCTTTCTGGATTAGGACTCTGCTGTGCCAGAATTTGGTGCCCAGGTAAGACCTAAGACCTTGGCCACCCCCTGTAGAGGGATAATACTGTTCTAGCCGGGCTTGTTTGCCCTCTTTAGCCCTGCTTCATGCAACATGAGCTTGTAATTGAATAGGTGGGTAACAGCAGTGTCATTCATTTTTGTGCTACCCTTGTTGAAGGGTTTTACATCGATTGCTTCGTGGAGGTAGTCCAACCTGTCCTTTCCAGTCTCCCTTAGCCCAAAAGATGATTTACAACTCAACATGCTTTGCTTTTCTATTCCTGGTACGTTCACATCCCTGATGAGGCTGCCCATAGAGGCATGGGTTTGGTTGCGGCTTGACGTGGTGTGACCTCTTGAGCTGGGACTTGTGTTGCATCCACCCACCAACCCTTCCTGCCGTGGGCTGGTGGTCTCACATCGCCCTTCAGTTTCGTGTCCTCGGCCATCTCCAGTTTAAGCGCTGCCCGCTTTGTTTGCTTGTGACTGCTGCAGTCCCTGATAGCAAATGTCGAGCACTGCCCTGCACCGAGTGGATCACCTTGCAGCGTTCATCCTGAGGAAACCTGAGCTACTTCGGGAAGAAACCCGAGCCGCTGAAAGCAACCCAAGGAGATGGAGCAGGTCTGCTTGGTTGGGATCTTTATGTGGCTGCTGCTCCCTGCTGACAGCTCTGGGCATCGTGCAAATATTGCAAAAAGCTCTCGTAGCCTGACCTTGTGTGACCCAGCACTGGGCTGTGCGAGGGGGTGTGATGGGGGTATTGCCTCTCGCCTTCTCCTAAACAAGTCAGGCATTGATCGGGAGCCTTTTTGGGGAAGATAACGTGCCTCTGTGTTGATTTTTGTTGAACAAACAGAAAAATGAACCGATATCGATGTGCCGTTTGAGCCAGAGGAATTCAGTAGATACTGCATCTATATGAAGGTTGTGTTGCTGCCATTTCAGAACAGAGTACTTGGTTGGATTATTCTACCCCCAAAGCTTTGCTGACCCGAGTGTTTAAGTTGATCAGTTAACAGGAAAATGAATGCTCCTTATAGATACCTTAAATATAAAAGTTTATTTGTGTGGTGCATTTAGGTCTTTTGTTTTTAAAATTATTCCTCTTTCAAACCCCTCAGTAACTGCTGAAAATCATGAGTTGTGAATGCTCGCTGCCTCTTGATGGAGACTTACTGAACCTGATGGTGGCAGAGATGAGTGGGAAAAATAGGATGTTACAGGTGCTCTAAACCTGAAAGCAAAATTGGAAAATAAGAAAATTATTTTTCAAAATAGCTCTATTTCGATGTGCACACGTTTCAGTGCAGCCTGACAGGTTTTCTTTGTAGTTGTCTATTTCTTCTTCTGGTCTGCCTGTTGATGGTTTATGGATATTTTTGGGTTAGCTACACTGGTTTTGTAGAAAAACAAAATATTTATCTTTATACTGTATTGTTTTTAACAGACCCTAATTCTGATGCCATCTGCTCCATTCAAAAGGAAGGAATTTGATCTAAAGTTTGCGTCCTTATCTGTGATAGCTACAGGGGTACATTTGCTAGGCTTAAGGTTAATTTTTTTATTGTTGATTAAAAGCTTACTGAAACATTTGTTATTAAGAGAAATCACCTGATTTTTAGTCTTAGTAATGGATTACCTTATTGACCGAGTAGATGTGGAAATCAAATGTGTGCTACAGAACCTGTGGTCTAGGTGTTCTCCATGGTATGGATGATACCCTGATTTATGGACTTTTTTCCATGAGGGCATCATAATCACTGTTTGCGTAGAAAAATAGGAGAATGAAGAACTATTAAGTTGTTTTAGGTAGTTCTAAATATAACTTGTGGATAGAGAATTAGCATCAGGTTAACAATCACTTCCTGTGTGTCCTCAGCGAGCCAGTTTGGGGACCACACCAGTGAGCAAATGTCTCATGCTAATTTTATGACAGCACTTGGGCTCACTGGATTTCTGGTATTGCAGGCATTGATAACTCTGCACTGAACTCCATCCTGTGTGTGAAAGACCATCAGTGGGCTCAAATGCATTGGTCATCCTCAGGCTTCAGTGAGATGCAGTTCTGTCTGGGGGGGACTGGTGCTCCAGCATAACTGGTCAGCATGTAATCTGCGAAACAAAATTGTTTTGGCTCCCTGATTTTTCTATGCCTTCTTCCCAGCATCCTTGCTGACACTGCATTGTAAACATGCCCACTTACTACTAATCTCTCATTGCTCTCTTTCTGCCACAGCTGGCACCAGAAAATACCCTGATGTCCTTCCAGAAGGCAGTGGAGCAGAAGACGTATGGAGTCCAAGCTGATGTCGTACTGAGGTAAGCCAGTGTGTTGTTGGGTCTGAGCATGGAGACTTTCTCTGTGGGCAGCCCAAACCTGCTACTGGGTCTCTGCTGTCTGCCTGGATGTTACTGCTCCTTTCCACTGAAAAGGGCTCTCACAATGAAAGTAACCCATAACATAGCTGTCTCCACTTATAGTGCACGGACACTACAAATTGTTCCACTGGGGTGATGGTTAAAGCTGAACGTATCCAGGTGGAGGAACCTGGATTCCTTTGTCATGGCACTAATCTGAATTTGCCTGAAGACTATTGTTTATCCTAGAACTTGCTTTATGGCAGAGAAACACAGCACCTGGTTTCTAGTCTAGCTTTAAGTCAGCTGGCCTTGGGAAGAGGCAACTTAATTTAACTGCTTAAATGGGACTTTTGCTGTGACAGGTGCAGAGAGCAAAGTGATCCCAAACTGACTTCCTTGTGTTGCAGGTCTTCAGGAGGGTATTACCACTCTTGCAAAGCTGTCACAAGAATTTAGCAGCCCAGGAATAAAATGTTTCTCCTCCTGCCCTCCTTCACATGATGCTAACGCTGGGGAAAGGAGGAACCTGGTCATGCTGTTGCCTGTCAAAGTCTTTCCTTGCAGGCAGATGTTGAGCTGAATTGACAAGGCCAATTTAGACATCATTTAAAGAGAATTACTTCAAGAACCATGCTTTGTTCCAGGAGTGTGATCGTTGTCTAATATTCTTACTCATTTTCTGAACTGTTTTTTACATATATTACGTAGATGTGCAAGAAGGTAGAAGTGGCGCAAGGGGAACTGTAATGCCTTATCTTGGTGATCCCTCAGTTTATCTCAGTTCCAGTTACAAATACAAGGAAAACAGCTGATTTTTTTTTCCCTGACCTCTTTGGAGCTTGGTGTTGATAGAAAGATATTTTTGTTTGGTTGAAGATGGGCTTCTAGAGCTTAATTGTCATGGTGCTTTCTTACTTTCCATAATCGTTTGAGAACAAGCGATGTGAAAACTAAAGGAATTTCTTCCCCCTGGGGAGTGGAATGTCACTGTGGAGAGGTGAAGGATTAATTGGGATGTTTGCAGTAAAATTCCTCTTTCCAAAATTACTTTGTTAACAGTTGTGAAGGAACAATAGCTTGACTATCCAGAATCACAAATGAGCAATTGTTTCATTTGGTGGCTGAGTAGGTTGCTTCCCTTAGCCCTGGCCATGGAGAAGGTTAGACTTTGGGAGGAGGAGACCTTGAAAAGCTCCAAGAGCTTTCCATGTTGCCAGCCATCAGACATCCCAGAGGAGCATTCCAAGTGTCACAGAGCTTAAATGATGCCCTTAATAGCTCAATTACAAGAGGCTCATTAGGAGACCCAAGCTGCTTTATAAAAAGAGGACTTCGGTGACCTTCAGGCCAAAACCAGAGCTATCAATAAATCTGGCAGCAATTTTGGGAAGGGTTTGCAGCACCGCCCCCATTGCTGTCCTTATCCCTTTGAAAGATGCTCTTCGTGCCTGTGGCTTGACAGGCCACTCTATCAATTTTCTTCCTGGGATGTTTCCATGCTTCCCACTCATTCTTCCTCTAGGCAAGTATCAGCCATGGGTCTGGGACATGCAGTCACATCCATTGCATCCCGCTCCCTACCCAGTATGCACTCCAAACTGGGGGGCCCTGGTTATAAAGCCAGCACTAGTGCATTCAAAAGCACTTTGCTACAAGCAGCAAGAGCATAGTATTGCTGTACATTCCTCTCCCAACTTCTGCCTCCTCCCACCTCTCTTCTAAAGCTCCGATTTCTCTCTGAATTATTTCTTCAAACCTGTGCCTGCTAATAAGTTGTGGCTAGCCCTGCACAGCGCTGAGTAACTCTAAGTGGAAGGATTAGACAGGAGGGAGTGAATGTTAAGTGCCCCCATCAGATTTCAATGCTGTGGTTAAGGCTTAGCAGTATCTGATGATGCTCTGCTACAAGATGTTATGACTTGAGCTCCTGTCTCCCTTAAACTCTCCACACTCTTAATTCTGCAGTTGCTTTGCATTTTTTTTTACTGTAAATATTAAAACCCCTTCTGATTGCAGCAGCATGGTGTGCTGCTGAGCGTGGGGTTGCTGTGTCAGCATGTTGCTTTGGGTGGAGAGGGGGAGGGAAGTAGCTGGCATAATGCACACTAGAAATAGCAAATAAGATGCAAGTGACCTTTGTGATAAGGGACTTCTGCAGGCAATGGTAAAGCTGAGGCAGCATTTGCTCCATCATCCAAAATCGGTTTTTTTGTTCTCCCTGTAGCTCTGGGGGTGAGTGCTCAGCAGCTCAACTATGGGTTGTCCCATAGTTCACATGGGTTTTGTTTAACCCTATATTCTTTCCAGACCTTGTCTTCCTAATACAAAGATGGGCTTCTTGCTTTGGAAAATGTTGTTGTAAAACGCTGCATGGCCAGTCAGATATATTGATTTCTGAGTGCAGACAACTGTCCCCCCAGCCCTTGATAGAAACCTTCGTTGCTCTGTGTGGTGTCACCACTGATACAGTCACAGAAAATTGGGCTGAAAGAAAGCTTGAAGAGCTTTTTAGGTTTCCAAGAACTGCTCTTCTGTAATATCTGGTGGCTTAAAAATAGCATGTGGCTATTTAGATTCTTCTGAGAGGTGGGTTTTCTTCAAGATGCATGAATTTAGCTACTTGTGTGAGCATGGCTGTTTCCTGAAACCAATTTCAAATTGGAAAAGGTTATTTCAAAGCAATTTTGGTAGCTTGTACTCCTTTAATCTTGCTGAAAGCCCATGAACATTAAGTTCCTATATAATCTGAGAGCCTTACTCATCACCTACTATTAACAATTTGAGAATAGCTTGCACATGTGTGGATGTGTGCGTCTGTGGATACACAGGGTATGGGAAACCTTGGACAGTTTTTGGAGCTACAGGCATTGCAGACATTTTTGGTTGGTGTGAGCATTCAGGGTGGCTGGTCTTGTCCAAGCAACATGAGTTTGGCACTCTAGAAATTTTTGAGTCAGGAAGGTTGGGATGAATAAGGTTATGCCAGCAATTGTATTAATTCAAACATCTAGCAGATATCTGTTTTTTTCCTCTGGTGCATCTCATTTCAATTGCTTTTGAGGATGCTGGGGATATGTTAAGTTGGTCAAGATCTTCACAATGATTTTGATGTGGTCCTCAAAGCTGTGGGAGAAGCTGGAGTGGGGATGGGCATTTCTCTAGGATGATGTAATGGTTGTTCCTTTCCATCTGCGATGTGGCCCTCCCTCTGTCTTTGCAGCTATGATGGAGTGCCGTTTCTGATGCATGACAAGACACTCAGGAGAACAACGAACGTGGAGGAAGTGTTTCCAGAGCGGGCCTATGAGCTCTCCTCCATGTTCAACTGGACCGACCTGGAAAAGCTCAGTGCTGGAGAGTGGTTCCTACAGGTGCGTATGGCCATGGAGAGGGTGTCCTGAAGCCATGGCCACGGGATGAAAGCTCATGCCTAAACCCTCTTTGAGGTGAAGAGTAGCTCCTTGATGGAGTGGTCTGAAGTGCAGCTAGACCAAGCCTCCATGAACCATTTAGTTCTGTCCTCTACTACATTAATGTTGCTGTTTTCTTTGCTGTTTGGAGCATCTTGGTAGGTAATCTGAGCCTGTCAAATAGAGGAATCTTTTCACTTGGTGCATAAAACAAATATTCACGTGCCTCTCTGGTGTTTGCACAGTCAATTTTAGGATGTTGGTCTGCTTGTCCTTGTTGCAGGCCACAAAGCCTGACATCCCACCCATAGCATTCATAGCTTTTTTGAGATTGAGGAGAAATTGCATTGTCTTTCTGTGCTTCTTCTACCACTTGGAAGGACGGAACTTAATGCCTGGTTGACACCACGCAGAACTTAAAGATCCCCTTGGGATGGGGAACGTGATTATAACATGCTGCTCTTTTCTATTTTCTTTATACTGTTCCTTTTTCCTTAATTTACTTTTGGAGAAAATTGTTTTTAAAAAGAAAAATCCCAAGACTTTCAGCTTTCAAAGTCTGGGGGAGAGAAATTGCTGTGGGATTGGCTGATCCATCTTTGGTGTGCTGCCAGCTTGCAGGTGGGATTTCTTTCTCTAGCCTGCAGCTGTAACCTTCTTGGAGAGCATTAATTGTGGCCTGGAAGGAGGGCCGCAGCACTCTGGCACGCTCCTGCAAGCTTGAACATGGCTTGCTGCAGTGAGGCAAGCTCAGGAACTGGTTTCATGTGTCTGCTTGAAGCTCCCCGAGTGCTTGCTCTGTGGCAACCTGAGCCATAGTAGCATCACTGCTGCTCTGCTCTGACCTGGTTTGAAGATGTGATGGAGGTGTCTGTGTTACAGCTGCAGGTGCTGTTTCACAGAAACTTGCTGGGCCTACAGATGTGCTTGCTGGAGTGGGAATGCTGTGAAAATGCCTCTTGCCAGATGAGAAGGACCAAGACAGCAGCTGGAAGGAGGCTTTCAGGGATGTCCTTTGAGCCACAGCCATTCCTGAGTGTCCATATGTCAGGAGGGTCCATCTTCTCCAATATCCCATAGCACCTCTCTGATCGCTCTCAGTTATTTAACAGATGGTCCTTTTTATTTTTGGATCCTGAAGAATCCTTGGTGATTGCACAGTGTGAGAAAGTACATTTTTAGCTTACTCCTTGCCCTAAAACTTTACTCTCCTCCTGGAAATGGGGTGACATGCCCGGCACGCCTTGCTTTCAGTAAGAATCTGTAACTTTCCCTTGGGTGGGGAAACTGAGGCACAGAGAAACAGTCCAGCAAGCTGCAAGATGGGCATTGAGTGTAGCTGTCAGCATCCCCTGTTGTTGCAATGATGGGATAGAAAAGGAGCTCCACCTGCACTGTGCTTCGTGGTGGTAATGCTGGGATGTGCTTTGCTTTCAGAACGACCCTTTCTGGACGGCTGGGTCTCTCTCAAGGTCTGACTACTTGGAAGCTGCCAACCAGTCGGTCTGCAAGCTAGCAGATATGCTAGAGGTGATCAAGGATAACACAACAGTCATCCTGAACTTCCAGGACCTGCCACCAGCTCATCCCTACTACAGTACTTACATCAACATCACCCTGAAAACCATCCTGGCATCAGGAATTCGGCAACAGGCTGTGAGTTCTGCGGGGTTGGTGATATTTCCAAAACTGCACTCCCTGTGGGTTCACTGAATCCTTGAGTGCCTCATTTGATCCATTTGGACACTTAGTTTGGAATGCTACTTGGTGCCAGGAAGCCATGCTGGGGAGGACGTTGCCTCTCTGGTGGTCCCAGAGAGTGTTGTAAGCATGGACCTTTGAAAGCCTGGTATCTGGTGGTGCACCAATATGCCCTGGTAGCAAGGAGACTTAATAATCTTGGGCTGTACTAATGGTAGGGTAGGTAATGGAAGGAGAGATGTGGTTATTCCCATTACTCAACAATCACATGTCCAGTGTAGGGCTTCCACAAGGCAGATATTGAAAAACTGGGGTCAGTCCTGTAGCGGCCACCAAACTGGTAAGGGGGCTGGATGTATGAGTAGGGGCTGAATGAACTGAATCTCTTCATCCTGAAAGAAAACAAACAGCCCAGCCTGGAGCCCAGGAGGTGCCTCTGAGCACCAGGAAGCACTTCTGTGCTGGGCGGGTGCCGCAGCCCTGGCCCAGGCTGCCCAGAGAGGGGCTGGGGGCTGCTCCTTGGAGAGCTCCCAAAGCCGCCTGGACGTGGTGCTGGGCCCCCTGCTCTGGGTGTCCCTGCTGGGACCAGAGGCACCCAGAGCTGCCTCTCAGCCTCTACTGTTCTGGGATTCTGTGACCACAAGGCGTAGAACTTCACCCCACCCATCAGGAGCTCCCTCTGCTGTAATGATCTCTTCTGGAGGGAGAATCCAACTTTCCATGTGTCAGAAGGGCACCCAGCCCTGGGGACTCTGGGTGTCCCTCAGAAAAGTTCTCTCCTTGACCTGCCCGGGAAGGAAATCTGGTCCTTTCACTTGTCCTGTGCTCTCCCTTGAATATGGACTGCTTGAAAATTGTGTAGTGAGGCTGGTGAGTGAGGTGACTGCACCACTCACAACTCAGATATTTCATCTGTGCCAATTCGGTGCATCTGCAATGACAAGTTCAGCACTGACCTGTGCAATGATGGGTCCAGTAGGGACTGGAGCTACTCTTAATTTCCATCTGTCTTTTTAATGACTGACACTGCCAAACAATTTCCAATTAACTCTGTGGTCACAGTGGCAGATATATCCACCAGTCTCTGCCAACTTTGCTAGATTGAGAGGAAGACCACGCTGTCTTCCCCTTGTGTGTTGCACAGAGGGATGGAGGGAAAAATAGTCAAAACACAAATGTGGGGTGGTGAAGTCATATTTCTCATCCATGTTTGAGGGTTCCTTATTGAACCAAATTCTCAAGCTGGTCTGATGCTTTAGTAAATGCGTGCTGATGAGTTATTAAACATGGGTTAAAGCAATGCAACGCCCAATGATACTCCTGAGATCATCTGGTTGGGCACAAGCCATAAAACTGCCTGTCTTGGCTCCAGCATCCACTCTACATCTGGCAGCTGAGCCTGTTAACAGTAATTGACTTGACAGGTTTTCAAAGCGTGGTATGAACTTTGGGAAATCCTTGACCTGGGTTGGAATACATGTAGCCCTGATTAAAAAAAAAAAAAAAAAAAAGGGTGAATGAAACTAGCCTCAACCGTGGGATCATGGGAGGCTTCTCTATGTCCTGTCTTGCGCTGTCAGTTTTAGCCTCTGTGCCCTGAATTGAGCAGGGGAGTTTTTAGGGGTTTTTAGGGGTACACCATACCTTATCTTGTGGGCCCTTGTCACGATCTCTTTGAAGGTGAAGAGGGTTGAGATACAAAGTTCTATGTGTTATAAACCTCTGGGCTTGCCAACTATCCTGAAATGCATTAGAATAGAAATGTGGGAGGCTGCATGTGTCTTCTAGACAGTTTATATGACAAATAAGGCAAAGTCTCTTGTGGTTTTGCTTCTGACTTGGTGTAAACTGGCTGTCTGCAACCCTGCCTGGTGTTACCTGCTTTGTGAACTGTCTTTGTGATAGCCATGCTCTGTCTCGCTGCCTCTGCAGGTGATGTGGCTGCCGGACGCGGAGCGGCAGCTGGTCAGACAGATTGCACCGGGTTTCCAGCAGACTTCTGGCCTCAAGCTGGACTCAGAGCGCATGAGGGAGAAAGGCATCGTGAAGCTCAACCTGCGTTACACCAAGGTCACGAATGAGGATGTCAGGTAGAGTTCTCCATTTGGGCACTGTGTGACAGCCCATTTGCTCCACAGTGGGTGTCCACAGCTCTGTCCATCCATTCTAACTAATGTCATGCCCTGCATGCACCCCTGGCCCAGCAGCATCTATCTTGATCATCCCAGGCCTTGTCTGCATGCAGGTATCATTTCAGATGGACTTGCTCTTAAAAGCTTGAGCTGTGCAAGCTTGTACCTACCCATTACCCAGAAACCAGGCTCTTCCCAGGATCCTACAGCTGACTCATACATGGCGATCAAGTACATGATGATCCTTTTTGAAATACAAATACATGAATAGTTTGATTCTTATTCCACTGTCATTTTTGGAAAAAAAGTGAAGGTGTTCACTTCATTTTCATCCTCATTAGCACCTGCCCTTTGCTTCTGTGAATCTGCTCCAGAGCTGCTATGACAGAATTATAATTAGCCCAAAGTCTAAACTTGCTTTTAGAAATTTCTTTCTGTAGAGAATTCACCTGTTTTGTTACTGTCTTTTGTCACTTCTTTAGACTCATCAGGTCTCCTCTTTAATGAGATGGGCACAGCATGTGAAGCCTTCTGCCTGAGTGTATATTTGAACCATGCAATGTATTAGCTTGTGGCTTTGCCCTTTTCTAAGAAAAAGGTGGATTGTCTGTAGTAGAGCTTTTCCATTTTTTTTTTTTTAGAGTTAGAATTTATTCCCCAAAGAAATATTTGAAACATTTTCAGAAGAAAAAATTATCTTATTATATGTTTGGGCTGGGAGTAGAGAAGAGGTGAGCCTGCTGCTCTTTGAGAGTGTGGTCCTATTTAGTGTAACCCAGTGGTGTCTTTCTGTGGCTGCCAGCACTTGGTCTATTTGACCTTGAAACTGAGCTTGTGCTTTACCTCCAGGAGAATTCCTGCCTCTTTTCCCCTACCTGTTTGCTCTGTTTCATGGAGAGGACCATATGCCAGCTCTCATCTTTCCTACCTCATAAGTCCCCGTCTCTCATCAATACTGCCTTAGCTGTCTCCAAAATCAAACCTGCCACCTGAGTATTTCTGGAACCCTAAAAGCCTTGTGGTGCCTGGTCAAACATTGCTGCAGTCCTGCAGTGCAAGTTGAGTAGGTTCCAAAAGCCCTGGTGTAGCACAGTCCTCCCAATCCCCCCCCAAAAAATCAGCATCTGGATGTAACATTGCTGCAAGCACCTCTGTCCTTGAGACTTCCTTAGCCTCCAGAGCAGCTTGATCATGTGAGCTTTGAGATGTCCACATCCTGTACACCTGCTGTCCTCCTCAAAGTGCTTTGTAGATATTAAATTGCAAAGGTTGATCTCTGTGCTACCTATGCGAGGGAGACTAATGATGTTTCTGCTTTGTGGATAAGGAAACAAAGGAGGGGTAGAGGGAGTCTGATATTAGCTCTTGGCTCGCTGCTGACAGCTCCTGTATCCTAGCTTTAAGTTTTAGCCTCTTACAAAAAAATGGCCTCTGGAGACTCTGGAAGCTGTAACCCTGCAACTGTCCCCAAAACAAGGGCATAGGCACTGTAGGAATTGACGTTGCAAACCCAGTCAGTTTTTAATTAAGTAGATTGCCTATGGATCATGACAGGCATCTGAGCCAGATGTTAATTTTACATCAACATGATGAGGTGGTGGTTAGAGAAACATGGTGTATCCATCCTTCCCAAGGATGTATCTGAAATGGGCTGGGGCCTGGGGCAGATAGTGTCTGAGAGGAGAAGAAAGCTTTCAAGTTCAAACCACTTGGTTGCAATGCCCTTGGGTTGCTTATGAGGTGACTGTGCCCTATTAAAAACCCATTTCATGCAATTCAAACCCAATAAATCTGGCTTTCAGCAGCGCAGCTGATGTGGGAACTCTTCTCTTTGAGATGAGGGTCTGATGTTTGCAAGACTCACCCCTCGCTCCATCTGTCTCCTGGCAGGGACTACACCGCAGCGAACCTGAGTGTGAATCTCTACACTGTGAACGAGCCCTGGCTGTACTCCATCCTGTGGTGCACCGGCGTCCAGTCGGTCACCTCCGACAGCTCCCACATCCTCCGCAAGGTGCCTTTTCCCATCTGGCTGATGGTAAGCACGAAGCCCAGGAAGGTGCTATGAACCCCTGGAGGGAGGGGACACCACGGAGGGGTGTAGGGGTGGCCATTAATCACTGCATCCATACAGCCAGTGGGCTTCTCCAGGGAGGTTTGGTTGGGTTCAGCATGCTGTTGGGTTGAGGTTTTTCACCCTCTGCATGCCTGAGCCCTCAGATGGCAAAGGATTAATGCACTTCTTGCACAATCCCTTCCTTCAGGTGGCCTCTCCTCTTCCTATGCAGGGTTTAGGGGCCTTGGAGTGTGCACTGCATATCCTGTTTAATCCACCCAACTTTTCCATATTCCTCCAATAGAAAAACACCTTTCCAGACCTGCTGAGCAGCTGCTGGAGTTACAGGAGAAGCAGCAAACCTGACTTTGTGTTTTAGGCAAGCTGCAGAACTAGCTTTTTGACTGCTTTTAATACCATGAGATGAGGACAGGTTTTACCTCTGGCTACCCGATTGCCAGACTAGGAACAACCAGAGACCTTACCCATCGTGTAGCCAGGAAACCCTCTGAAAACTCTGCTAGCACATTGGGCCTCTGAACCAAACAGAAATATTTGTGTTGGAGTGGAGGGAAAATAGTTGCATCAAAATATTCCCAAAGCAGAAGCTCAGCTACAGAGGCATACGTGCATACGATGGGGCTCATTTTTTGACAACAGATCCTGTGGGGGGTAGGACAGGAGGCAGCTGTTTTGCCCGCTGTTCTGGCAGATCCCCGTGGGAAAGGGGAGGTAAAATGAGCACAAGGAGAATTTAGCAGGCTTTAATGAGTTATCTGCATCTTTAGCGGGAGGTAGGACCTTAAGACTATGGCCTAGATGGATGAACATCTGTGCACAATGTCTTTAGCCTTATCTTAACCTACTGCTTGCGTCTGACTACACAAATTCACACTGGTGAGCGCTGAAGCTGGAAAACTGAAAATGGTCAACAGTCTGTTGGCAGAAGAGATTATCATTGTCTGAATTCTGCTGCTGCAAACATCTGTCCTCCGCTACAGCTGGCAGGAGCTGTGAGCACATCACTGGCAGCTTTTTACTGCAAAAGCCTTATTGTCAGTGATGAAAAGCAGCTGATACTTGGAGCCCTCCTCAAAGGGCTCTTCCATGTGTGGGATTTCCAAGTGAGCCCTCTGCTGTGAATGCATGCTCTTATATCATCAGACATGCTGTGGAGGAGGGGTTTGAAAAGCTTGAACTGGTGTTCAGACCCCAACTCGATGCTCTTTAAAGTGGGTGCCCACAACGGTGGTACTCTCTGCTTTTTTGGGATTCTCCCTCAGAGCAAAGGTTTGAGTTGCTCTCTGGTTGGTTACACTGAATTGATGAAGATTTTGAAGGGTTGCAAATGGGAGGGTTTCAGGAATAGGACTTAAGCTGAGTAACGTTTATTTAAAAAAAAAAAAAAAAACTAAAAAAAAAAACAACTGGAAGAGCCCTGCCCCAAAATGGGCAACTGTGGGTGACATAGCAAATTCCTGAGCAGGTCTTGGTGTGGATGAGGCAGCACAATGAATTGTCTCTGCATGATTGATGTCTGCTGGCCCATGCTCCCTCCTCTGCAGAGCTGGGGAGGCAAGTGCCCCCAGGTGCTCGTAATGACAGCGTGTCTTGAGTGCATGTCCTTAAATAATAAAAATAAGTAACTAAAAAATCCACTTTTTCCTTTTTGGTCACATTGAAATTCCAGTTTTTCTGCTCATAAAACCTTGGTTTGGTAACAAACCTCTGGTAACTCTGAGCTTTCTGCAGGACTTTACAGGTATTACAGATTTTTTTTATTATTATTTTTTAAATCATCAGCATGGGGTGCTAGAGTTTGCCCAGAAACTCATGTCTACATATTGCTAGGGATATACCATTGGAAATACAACTCTTGCCCCGCAAGAGAACTTGCTATTTTGGGTCTTCAGTTGTGGGATACTATTGCTTGGATAAATGAAAAATTCAGATTTGTAGATTTTCTTCTGATGTGAAAACTTTTGAGTTTTTCTTCAAAACACTTAATTATGATGGCATTCTTCTGCCAAGAAAATGGGAAATATCAATCTTGTATCTGTTGATCTTAACAGATGCAGCAAATGTAGCATTACAGACAGATCTTCATGCAATGTCTGCACCATGTCAAATGTCATCTTTCTGTAATTAAGCTGGAAAATACAAGGATTAATTCTCTGTCAGAAGCATTGGCTAATTAACCCTGCTAGTTCTGCAGTACATTTTCACAGGATAAATTGAGACACACAAAGAGGTAGTGACCAGAAAAACAAGTTGTTCTCTGCTGGGGGACAGAGGTAGCAAAGTTGATGGCTCCCAACTGATGTTACCCATGTCACCCTACTGTTGCATGAACTCCTCTTTTTGTATTGTGTTTTATTCCCCTAATGAAATATTACTTGTACGCATTAATGGTGGTGTTGGCGGTTGTGATGGATCTGTCTGGTAAGAGATCAGCCACCTTTCCTGGTTGGGACCATGTTGTTCAGGCTTGGGCTGGCAAAGCAGAAGTTTGTTGGCTACCGCTGGTGGCTGTCCTGGTTAGGTGTCTTTTCAGCCTCATCAGGCATTGATTGTTATTATTATTAATTATCACTTTGTTGCCTTTGCTAGTGCTGCTCTTTCCTGGGCAGCACAAAACTCAATTTGCAGGAGTGTGCTGCTGTGCTGGCTTCAGACGATGGGCTCAGCATGCTCCTCAGCTGGGTTTAGCTGAGTGATGACCGCAGCCACTTAGACTGGCAAATGGAGCCAGAGCTACCTGTGCCTTAAAGGACCGAAACTGAGAAGTATATGCTTATAATACAGGGACTGTGTTAAACAGCTAACATTAGCACTTGAAATGGACCCTGCGTGTCTCATGTGCAACGTGTATATATTTTTGTGTTTTCCCACAGACTTGGATTTCCAAGAAGCCTCTTACCTCACCTAGGGGTACACAGAGCTCTGAGAAAACATCAGCACATGAAAAGAGAGAGAGTTTAAAATTGTTCCTGTTTGCAATTTTTCCTGATAACGTCATTTTGGGTGACAGGCTAACATTAGAAATGTCATAAACTTTGTGATTTGTATGTGACCCCTGCAGCTCTGTGCTTTTCTTTCTGCCCTGGTGGTAACTTTAGCAACGTGTGGTCTCTATGTGATTATACAACACTTTTAAGATCTGTTCCTGTTTTCTGTCTTGCAGCCTCCAGACGAGTACCGCCTAATCTGGATCACATCTGATCTCATTTCATTTATCATAATTGTAGGAGTTTTTATATTCCAGAAGTAAGTAGCATTGTTATGGCTCAACTCTTTGTGTATTTGCGGAGTGTGTTTTCATTGAGAGCGTGGGGTGGAGGTGGAAGAGAGCACTACAGTGTTCCTTGGGCACTTGGATTGCAATAGCAGGAAAACTGTTTATTAAAAATTCCTACAAAGACTGCAAACAATAATTCATTCCACTTCTGAGATGACATTGAATTGGATGAAGTCACTATTTTTAATAGGAATGAGAGATCTCACAATAGGAGAGAGAGACTCCTTGCTCCTCTCATAAATGCGTGTGGTCGAGAAATCGTAAATGTTTTTGGGGAAATGGACTTAAAGAAATTTAAATTCTTTAAAGGAAAAAGAGAAAATATTTTGAGATCCCACAGTTTTTACAATGTGTGTTGTTTTTTTCATTTTTTCTTAATTTAGTTGGTTTCCGTTTGATGAAGAAATGGAAACATTTTTAATCGATGCATTAAATGATTCAAAACTGTTACAACTTACCAGATCAGATCAGTTACTTAGCTTGATGCTTGGAGAAAATTTCCCCGTTTTCTTTCACAGAAAACGGGGAGGAAGGAGTGCATGGCAGAAGCCTGTAGTCAGTCAGGGTCCCTGAAAACAAATGTGGACCAGAAAGCCTGGGAGCAGGGCTAGCTAAGACTGATAAATCAGTAGGAGATGAATCAACTTGCTAATGGCAGAGTTGGCCAAACTACCCTCCTCCTGATCATACGGGAGGAAACCACGGTGTCCTCTCAGTGATGTGCCTTTTCTCCTAGGAGGCATTTTAGCTGTCAGTGATGACAGTGTAATAACCCTCCCTGGGAAAGCGCGAGCTCAGGAGGAGAGATGCGCTCCCTCCGGCGGGAAGCAGCAGCCTTCTCCTGGGAAAATGTGTCATTTTGAAATTTTACCCCTCTCTTCCCTCGGCTTTATAATCTCATCTGCTTTAGCATGCACAAACTACTGTCCTAGAGACATCAAGGGGCTTATGCTTTCCTTCCTTCTTGATCTCTGAAATGCCTTTGCATTAGGAGTAGCAATTTCGTTTCCTTCAGCCTCATGAGCTGGTGATTTTGCCGTTGCTTTGTCCCAGACCATCTGCCTGCAGCAATCCCTTTCCTTCCCCAGGGCAGGTAATTACCTGGGTGTTTTTGCCATGCTACAGCAGGCTAATGCTTCTGCCAGCACCTGCTATGGATTTGACTTCAGGCCATATGTTTGATCTTTTGATAATTATGTCCCTCTAAATTCATGACTTGCACAGTCCCAGGCTGGTAGACCAGTGCCCAGCTGGTCACCGATTCCAGCCCAGGATAAGAGAATGAGAAGCAGATTCAAAACCCTCCTCTCAGATTAGATTTACCAACACTTAATGAAACCAATGACCCAAATGAGATTTGCCAACGTGTTTATAATCTTGCTAAGAAGTCTGGTGATTCAAATTGCGGCCAATTAAACCTTTCCTCCAGAAGGGCATTGTGGCTGTGTTGTCTGGAAGCTTCCTCTACTCCCTCAGATTCGTCAGTTGGTTTAATAAGATTTCCCTGCTCTTCAGACCCTGTATTTCTGTCAGATACAGAAAGGCACTGAGGAGTCTGGAGGCAGGGACTGACCTCTCTTAATGCTTTTCTCTCAAGAGCAGAATTTAAAGGCCAAGGCAATGAGACACTTGAAGTCTTTTGCATCATCTCCCAAAGCTGGCTTTAGCAGGCGTTCTGAATCAGACTCAGAAGGCCATAGCTGAAGAAATTAAACTGAGTCATACTGCTGAATGTAAGCTATAGGTCCCAGAGCAGAGTGAACCGATGCATGCTTGGGGAGCAGAAGTCACAGCTGTATAGATATTCCAATGTCTGGACTCTTCCTCTCTTCACAGATTGAATTTCTCCCGGCTTGGAGGTGGTTTGATGGAGTAGGGTGAGAGGAAGCAGGGTAAGGGGTGAAAGGATTATTGTGGCCAGGGCCAAATGTCTTCTTTTGGATCTCTGCCTTGGGACAACTTGGCCCCAAGTCAGTAGAAGGAAGGAGAAACTCTAGTACCAGAAGCTGCATTTTCTACAGCAAAAGACTTGCTCTTCTGAGTGTTCCTGCTTTGTGCATCCCATCTAGGAGACACCCATTTCCCTGCTGTTCACGGCTTCTCCACCACGCAGAAGAATGGTAGCAGCATTGAGGGTATACCAAAACCAAGTTGCAGCAGAATTGCCTAGCTACTACCTGCTGATGTGATTCAGCTCCAGGAAGTAGGGCTTGACATTTGGCCTTCAATGTGTCATGTTTTTGTTTCATTTTGTTTTCTGAAGTCCTTTCTGGGGCAAAACAGAGCCGCTTCCTTCAAGCAAGGACGAGGGGGTGGGTGGGAACAGAGCCACCGCTTCGATGTGCTCGTCTTCTCTCCTACGCATGGCTTGTCTCTCCTCCGAGGCGCGGGTAGGGATTGCTCCTGCTGTTCTGCTTCAGCTCCAGTGACAGGATGGCGGCAGCCTCTCCAGAGGGGAAATACCAACTGTGATGACTTCTAACCAATCGTTTTTGCCTCTTTGCCTTGTTTATTTTCTTACTGCTCTGACTGTTGTGCATGTTCCTCCTCTTTCTCTCTGCTGCATTCTGGCATCTCACAGCTATCACATGATCAGGTAATTCTGGTGCTTTCTTCCTCTTTCTCTTTTTCATTCAACCTTCCTTTCTCTCTTTCTTTCTCCCTCTCTGCTATGGCTTCACTGTAGACGGACAGTGCAGGACGCAGCTTTTTCATGATGCTTTCAAACATCTGGCTCATAGGGGGACCATGAAGGTCTGAACGTTGCGTGGTCCATAGCCATGAGCACCACGGGAGCCTGATGCTGAAGCTGGTGGATGTTTTGAAGGCAATCTGACCTTTTGTTACAATGATTTAAGTTGCTGCCTTTTAAAACAACCCTTATTCTGAGGTCCTGCAGTGTGTTGAAACTGGGAGATTCCCAGTGGAGATGATGCTTTTTCCATGGAAGTGATCTCACTACAAAATATCCCCCTCCTTCCTGCATTTACCAGAGGTTTTTGAGACCAACCTCTTATAAGCTGACTAATTCTAAAAGAAAAAAAAAAAATTGTAACCTGTTCAATTATATAAAGTAACAGTTCTTCAGCCCTGGGAATGAATTAATAGGGCTAATAGCTGAAACGGTTTGGCTCAACAATTGCTGTACTCATTGGAGCTTGGGAGTCTCTTCCCAGTTACACCACTATGGAAATGGAAATACAGTATGAAAATAAAAATAGCATTGTACCCAGGAAAGGAATGAGCCTGGGATGATGGATTTGAAGTGCCATAAATTGGAAACCCAGATTTCTCCTTGCATTGGCTGTTTTCTCACCAGTAGTTTTCACCCATTGGAGGGAAGCGCTGTCACCTTTCTGCAGTAAAGCCTCTACCACGTCCATACTCAGACCAGACTCTTCACGTGTTACCTTCTCCATTCCTTCTGCTTTGTGCCATGGGGTTGTATTTCTGAGGACTGGCTACTCCCTATGTGTGCTTAGCCCCCCTTCCCCTGCCCACTCACCGCCTTGGGGGTTGGGGTTGGCCACCTGGAAGCATTGCCTACTCCTTGAGGTACCTTGGACTTGCGACGTTCCTTCCTCGCGTCACCTCCCCGAAATGGGACCGGCTACGGGGCCAGGCTGAGCCCTCCAACGGTGCGGGGAGGTTGGGTGTTTTCCTCCTGCCACCTCCCCATTGCTCTCTTGCACTTTTACGGGGGTAGGGAGGGGAGAGAGGCATGGAGGAGTTGGGCAGGCTTTAGATAAGAGCAGTAGCAGGATGGGGACCATGCAGTTGTGGCTGGCTTGGCTCTTTGCTCCCTTCCATCTTATCACCTTGGTACCAATCAACTCTATTTTCTTCCCAGTCAGCCCTCTCCCATCTCCTTTCCCTGCCATTTCTCCTCCAACCCAGGGCCCCGGTCGTGACCCTAACATCGTGCGTGCTGTCTCTGTGTTGTTGTCCCAGTATTTTTTAGTCTGTTCCCACCCTGTGTCCGTCTGGTCTGCTTCGTTGCCAACCTCCCAGAACAAGACCTACCTGCTGTCTGTCTGGCACAACAAGCCCTGCTCTGGGCTGGCCTTTTTGCACACTGCTGTCCTAAACGTGGCTGATTGCAACAGAGTCCAAGGGGGTAGGAGAGGCGTTATGTTCTATTAAACAAGCTTTCTGGTGTCCCAAAGTCTACTGAGCACAGCAGCGAGTGTTTCATAGGGTGCTGATTGGAGTTGCATCGCGGTTAAATACTGATGGCTCCTCTGCTAAGAGGGCATTTAAAAATGGGGGTGGTTATTGAAAGCTTGGTTTACTGTTGTAGCTGCCAGCAGTCCCATGCAGAAACAAAAGTAATTGCATGATGCTTGCAAATTTGGGCTGGTTTTGATGTTGCTCCTTGGGTGTGTCCCATTTGAAAATGCATCCCGGCTGTGAGCCCTGCTCTGCTTCTCTTACCTGGAGCTGAAATTCCACTTGGATGCCCAGGAAGTCCTGGCTGGACCTGCTATCACCCTGTACTAGCCCAGTAAAAGGCCCTTGAATTTTGGGAGTGAGGACTCAGAGGATGTATGGAATCCATCTGTTCCAGCTCAGGCGGGTGCACAGACATTGTCTAGAAAGTGGAGCAAGAGCTGTTGGAGTACCTGAGTTGGGGTATCCTGTCTGGGGCTAAGAGGGGAAGATTTGTTCTTGGCAGAGCCTTGGGGATATATGGGTGGAAGACTCGTTTTGGAACCCTCTCGTAGCTCGTTCAAGCGGAGCAGTGCACTCCTGTGAGAATTGCAGGCCTCTCGTGTGTGTTTAATTGGCCTGGGTCTGACCACAGCCACCATGCAAGTTGGGGAGCAGAGAGCAGTAGTCATTCCTCTTGGCAAGAGGAGAAAAGCCCTTGGTCTCTGCACACCTTTGAGGCTGGGCTGTCTGTGCCCCAAAATGGCCCGTGCCCTTCATGGGATGTCTAGGACCTGTGGGCAAGAGATCGCTGTGCCTTCTTGGCCACGGACCCTAGGCTAATAATGAAAATCCTGATATGGTGGGCACAGAGAAGGCTCGTTGTAGCAATATGTTTCAGTCCTGATTAAGGAATGTCTTACCCTGCACATATTGATCTTAGCAGGATCTGCCTGAGTGGGACCCAAAGGGCAAAAATGATCATCGTCCAGGTTAGAGCAGCTCAGCTTAGATGATGATGATAGAAGAAAAATATTTTTACTTAACGCTTTAATGTCTTCTCCAACTCCTTGTGCTTCTACTGTGTTGCTCCACAGTCCATGGGTCTGTGAGTTGTGTAGAGTTGCCATCTCACCCCATCTGCTCTCTGTAGCAGAGCAGCCACCTTCATCTATACCTCAGTTATAGCCCGACAGTGAGGTGTCACCTGTTGGCATTTGGGAAAAGGGTGGAAACCATGTGAAATCAACGCCAGCTAGATTTTTTTTCTGGAAAAGCTGCAGAACCTTATCTGTGGATGATGCTTTGTCAGGCTGATGCTGTGGGCCCAGACTGGAGATGTGTGGGGGCCTTCTGAAGTCTTCTGCTCCCGGGGAGGGGAGGGGGTTAGAAATTTAAGAGAAGACAGCTGTCACCCAGAAACAGAAAAATCACCTTCTCTTGTGTGGGGAAGCCACTAGATGGTGCCAGAAGATCAGAAACCCCATAAGCCACCGTAAATCTCTGCTGTTCTTCCATCAAATAGCTTTGTTACATCCCTGGCTCTGGCAGGGAGAATGGGAGTCACTGAAAGCCCTCCTCTGTGGGCAGGAGATAGGGGGAATTGGTGGGCTTTGGGCCATGAAATACCACCAAGTCCTGCTTTTCCCCTGTTTGCAATAGCCTGCCTTTCTCTCAATGCCAGCAGCTCTGCGGCTGAGGGTCTGTGTTACAGGGAAGCTCCCAGGATGAAAAAGCTTTAAAAGCAAAATCCTACTTGGGCTTGCTGCTATTGCTTATTACTAACATCAATCATTTTATTTATATGCATTCAGTAATTAGCATAAAAGCCTGGCTGATTTTAATGTGGAGCCAGGTTCCCATCAGCCTCATCTTATTCGTGTGGTGGAAACTTTTGGTGAAGTTCAAGTGTGCGTTTTGGGTGGAAGCATTTAAGTGAAGACCTGGCATTTGGGGAGGCAAGCGCTCTAGGAGAAATTATGTTCAGGGGCGCTGTAAGTGACAGCTACCTGTGTTGAGACTGCTTTGAGTTTCCTTCTCATGCTGATGTCTTTGCATGTCTCAGGTTTGAGACCTTAATTTGTCTTTGGGCTCTCTTCTCCTACAAGTGTGAATGTGCCATGCAGTGAGGAAAAGGTTATGGTTTCTTTACTTGGCTCAGTCTCTGTTCCGTATTTCCAACCCTAAGAATTAAAACAGTTCATCTCTATAAGGCAATTGGGTAGCTGATGTAGTACAGAGAGGTTTGGGTATCTGCAGTCCTTGGTGAAATTAGTGGGATTAGGATGCTCGAGGTGGTTAGAGATGACCTGCTTTTGTGTGTGTACCCTCCCTGAGATAACATGCTCATCTCTGAACATCCTCCTATCATGTGGGGTTGCGCAGGCACCAGGGCACAAAGGCGTGAGGGTCTCTGGGACTTGGTCTCCCCGGTGTTGGTGGCCGCTTGCTTTGAGGACGCTCCCGGGGCTGAGGAGGCCAGCCCCTGATAACCCCTTCTTCTCTTGCAGGTGGCGTTTAGGAAGCATCAGGACTTACAACCCAGAGCAGATCATGCTCAGTGCTGCTGTCCGCCGGTCCAGCCGGGATGTCAAGATCATGAAGGAGAAGTTGATCTTCTCAGGTACGGATGGGGTTGGTCAGTTGAAGCTATTTGCTCCATCCTACAGCTGTCACCCTGCTCTCTGCTGATGGGAGGAGATGGTCTTGATACGGGTGTCATCTCCCACAGGCAGACAGGGCAGCTGGACTGACCCAGCTGCACTGAACTACTTGTGGGATATGGTTCTGGCTCATCCATCCCAAACCAGTGCAGGTCTGAGCACTGATTTGCTCATAAATCCTGCATTTAACTTCCCTAGTTGTGCTATGCAGCTGTCTTATACTATCTTACATCTCCTCTCTTAATTGCCAACAATGTGTCAAAAGCTGTAAAACCCATTAAAATAGTTGCATAAGTCGCTGCAGATAGTGGTGATGAGTTTGAGGTAGACCTGGATCCTTGTCATCCTCCCAGCCTTCCTGTGTTAGTACGTGCTGGCTTCCTCTCAATGTGCCCACTTCCAAGAGAGATCTCGAAAATGTGTACAAAGAAACAAACATTTAGCTTTAAAAGAGTAAAGTTGGTGCATGAAGCTGGATAGCTCACATTTGAAGGAATGTGAATATAAATCTCCCCTTGAGCTCCGTTGTTGGTTTTCTTTCCTCATATCAGGGGCTAGAGACCTCCAGCAGGGATCAAGGTTTATTGTACAGGGCCCACACACAGCAAAAAAGCCAACTCTTGCTTCAAAGAGCTTATTGTGGGAAAGGCAGGCCTGATTCTGCCTTCCGGAGACGGTCAAAATGGGGAATAAATCCAGGGAAACCAGAGTGAGAAAGCAGTTGGTCACAGCAAAATTAAGCCTCCCCACTGTTTTCTAGACATAAAATGTCTTAGACACAAAACACCCTTTGAGGTAGGGGATGTATATTTAAAGTTTTGTGCCTCTGAAACGAATGGTTTTGCTTAGGGTTGGTGTTTTACAATTGGAACATTGGTGGGTGCACGCTTTTCCCAGTGAAACCAGTGACTACAGGAGTCTCCTCAGTTTCAGAACAGCAGCTGGGGTAGAGATTAAGTTCAGATATCTTGCATCCTTTTTTCCAAAGGCGAGTAATTCAGTCTGTGGCATAGCATCATGTGTATGGGGGGGGAGGGTCCAATTTTGCCTCTGATGGTGACAGGGCTTTCAGGGTCTGAAATTTAGAGCTGAGCTCCAATTTGGGAGCAGATCCTAGTAATAACTGGTTTTAAATGGGGGCAATGTTACTAAAGCCAGGTGTGAAATACTTGTAGGATCAGATGGATCTCATGTGCTGGCTGCTTGATGCCTGTTCCCTCATCCGTGAGGGTCTCCTGGGTCTTGCACCCCTGTGACAATGTCCTCCCCTTCTTTACCCTTCCCAGAGATCAACAACGGCGTAGAGACCACAGATGAGCTGTCCCTCTGCTCCGAGAATGGCTACGCCAACGAGATGGTCACCCCCACGGATCATCGGGACACCAAGCTGCGGATGAACTGAGGGGCTCCAGCCCAACCCCACGTGTAGCCAACCCCGTGTTTGCTCTGGCAACGAGAGCCGCGCTCTCCCGCTTGCCATGGGATGGGAACCTTTGAGGAACTGCTGGTTGGGCAGATACCCCTTCCCGTTCCACCATCAGTGGCTGCTCCAGCTCCCTGGTTGTGAGGCTGGGGGGCTTTTTTTCTGTAAATATGTAGAAAATCTGAATTTTGTCTTTTTTTTTGTGTAATTTTTCCAGGGCATGAGTGGAAATACCATGTTCATTAAATCCTTTACCTTATGGCTGAAGTTATTTGAATCTTGACGTGACAGCCTGAGTCCCCCCTGTTGGAGTTGGGTGGTTGGGACAGCTCCCCCCACCCTGCTCCATTCCTTCCCTTGGTGCAGCGACTGTGTAGCTGAATTGTTTAAACCGTATGTTGTGAAGTTCTTGTGAAATGTTATTTTTGTTCTGTTTCTCTTGGGTTTTTTTGTTTGTTTTTCCCCCCCTTCCTGGGCAATGAAGGTTTAGCTCTCATTTAACAGAATGCTGTTTGGAGGAGAGAAGCTTTCCTAGGAGAGGAGATAGCACTGCTCTTCCCTGCTGAAGTTCAGAGCAGGGGAAGGAGTTGCACTGGCTCAGTCACTTGGGCACCTTCTCCCCATCCTGTCCCCCTTCCCCAAAACCTGGACATTCACAGAAGAATGGCCTTCTTGAAAAGTCCTGCCATAGTCTGAAGGCAAATCCTGGGTGGTAGCTGTAGGTTGGTTTCTGCTGGCAGCAATGCTTTGATTTTTGTTGTTCTTTCTATCTTCTCCATGAGTTGGGCTCTGTTGGGAACCCAGATGGCTTGCAAATAGCAATGCCATGGGCACCATCACCGCTCACACCTGGCTAAAGTGCCTGCAGCTCCGAGTGGCATTTGCAGTTACTCCTTGCTTCGCTGTCCTTGCGGCCATGCAGGAAGAGGAGGTGGTGGTGCAGTGTGAGCCCCTCTGCGCCAAGCAGATGCCCATGGATGAAGGAGTTGTAAATAGTATGGAAGGTGAAACAGCCCAGGAGAGTAATTTATTCCTGCAAGGAGACTTTTCCTCCTTGTTTTGAAAACAGGATCTTTAGAGCTGCATGTTGGTGTCCTCCAAAGGAGGGACTGTCTTGCAGCAGGTGCTGACAAGCTCACAAAGGCAAGAGCTCTCAGCAGCGTGTTTCCAATGCAAAAGGCTTTAAACCAAAATCCTAGACCAGAGGTTTTTAAAAAAAAAAAAAAGTTCAGAAACCAAGTAGGAGATGGCAGTTGCATTTTATCCCCTCCCTGAAAGAGCTCACAGCCAGCCTAAGGGCAGGCTCAGCTCCCTGCTCTTGATCTGCAGGGCCTCCCTAAGAAGAGCCTGTTTTTGGGTCACTCTGCTGTTCGCACGGAGCTGGTTCCCAAGGCAGCTGAAGGCAGCCGGAAGGCTGTCGGCGATGTGAATGGGGCTTGGCTCGGTCCCCGTGGCCTTCCGGTGTTGGGTCACTCCCTTCCTCGCTGGATCTTGGTTGACACAACGTGCGAAGTGGGAAATCCCATTGAGCGCGAGCTTCCTTTGAAGCTTGGCGTGTTCTGCCTTGAAAATGCCAGGACCATGGAAGTCGTTTCCCATGGAGGGAATGGGAGCCGAACCTCAGTCTTTGGGCGCTGGCCGAGCCAGGTTGCAGAGCCCTTCAGCGGCTGGGAGAAGTCACCTTGCAGAAAAGAAGGGAGGTTTGGGGGATGCTGATGTGCATCATGTTAGGCACCTAAAGCAAACCGAAAAGCCAGAAACAAGCTACAATAAACAGCTTCGAGCAGCTTGTTCTTGTTTTGGCAGTACTGAACTGCTCTTTTTTTTTTTTTTTTTTCTAGTGTACTGAAGTAGTGTTTTGAAACACCAAAGTTTTGGGTTCAGTGCATAAGAACTGGGAGGCAAAAGTGGCCATCTTAGCTGTATAGAAGAAAAGAAAGCGTGTCAAAGTGACGTAAGAAAATAACCTTATTAATAATGCAAGCAAACAAACCTGAATTGTGGTGCTTTCGTATGTACCTCCTTAAGCAGTGCAAATCGAGTTTAATTTGTTTGCAACTACCCTGGGTTTTTATGAATGTAGGTGGAATAAGACCCTGGTCCATGCTCCCTCTTACCTTCCCCAAATATTGTTCTTCTATATGGTACACTCTCGAGTCTGTGAAACAAAGTTTTTTTGTTTTTTTTTTTTTCCTCCAGAATTGCAAGATTTTGGTGGATTTGAAGGCTTTTGAGAACAAAGTTGCTTCTCCCTTTAATGCGGTGCTGTATTGAAACATTCCTGGTGGATTGTCATTGCCAAGTGAGAGATGTTGTTAAATCTCAGCATCTGTTGATAATCACCTGCATGTTCTGTTTTTATCCTTGGAGATGACTTTATTGAAAGGTGAAGTGCTTAAAACCTTGGAAGTGTTAAAAGCAATCCAACAAAGAGTTGTTGTTTTCACAATTCATTTTTTTATGACGAGACCCAAACTTTATGCGTAATGCACTGAATGTTCCCGTGATCGTCCTGAAAATTTGCTACTTTTTTTTTAAAGGATGATACTTTTTTGATGAAAATAGAGCTAGACCAAAATGAACTCTGCGATCCTCTGTGAAATAAACTGTCAGTATTCCCCTGCCAGTCTGTGATGTTTTGTGTTCTAAAAAATGGTGGTGCCTTGCTCTTCTTGCATTGATCTTCTCCGTGTTCCTGCTTTTTTGTGCTTTGTGGGGGAACCTCATGGTCTGAGCAGAGGAAGGGTTGGACACCTGTCCTTCCTGAGATCAGTAGTTGTGCTGCATCCTCTCTCCCATCCAGATTTTATAAGACAGTAGCTGATAAGCAGTCAAGTGGAGAGGATGTGACTCTGCAGGCCTGAATCTTGAATGATAACTGTGGAATAATTGTTTGGTGCTTGTGGCCACATGGGGACAATGATGCACCCATATAACTGATCTGGCAGCAGTTTTAAGCCAAACAAACGGGAAGCAATTTATTTCTAAAGCGCATTTTGCAAGTCATCGCTCCAGGGTGCTGTGAAGGCCAAAAAACATCAGCATGCTCGAAGAGGAGTAAATGGCTCATACATCCATTAGCACTTATTAAACACAGCAGTCTGGATGCAAGATCCAGCTTGAGAAGTCCCTGAGCAGTTCTTTGCTAAATGTTTACGTTAAGGGAAAGGCTTGCTTAGTGTTTGCTCTATTTCTTATTCTTAACCCCAGGATCTGCTCCCAGCTGCAAACGGAGGGTGCTTTGGGTTACGAGGGGCTCTCATCTGGGCCAGCCTGGGATTGTTCTTTGTTAAGCAGCTGTTTTCTCCAGGCCATGAATAGCTGCATTTAAGGGTTAGATGAAAGGGATTAAAGTAAATACAACACTATCTCATTGGTTGGTGATGGGCAGTCAGTACTGTGTCCAGGATTTGACTGGCTCGGGGAATACCATTTGAGTGTTAAAAATAAACTAGCCCCAGGGGACAGAGTAGAGCTCCTCATATCCACAATACTGAATAATCCAAAATGGGGGGCTGTCGTTGCTGTACCCTAGGGAGAAAGATTTAAAAAAATGGAAGGGAGAGAAATGAGAGTCATGTAGTCTGTGTCTGTTATTCAAATAAAAGAGCTGAGGATTGGTCGCTGGCTGTAAGCCCAAATGGCTTGGGACAGCCGACATTGTGCTATTTAACTCTTTCTTCCTCTCTAAAACTGCCCTCATTTATAAGGGCTTAGTGGTGCAGCTGGGTTAGTTCTCATAGTATCTGGGAACCATTCCAGCTCTTTAAATTTGCTGGTAGAGTTGTAGTCCTGGGGTCTGGGAGGTGATGCTGTTGTGACCATGCCCTAGGTCGATGCAGATATCTGCCGTAGGAAGCATCTCTTCTATCTCTGTTAAAACCCTAATGTGATGCAGTGGCTTAGAGTTTGTAAAAACTCAAACTGGGTATGAAAAGTCTAGCTGTGATGTGAGCAGCAGCAGTGACACGGGGCTGCAGGCTGGCTCCCCTTCCCTGTGCTCTTGGTGCAAGGCAACTTCTGCTTGGCTGGAGCGCTGGACCAGGTGTCAGGCTCAGTGCAGGTAGTGGCCATGGGTGAAATAGGAAATTAAGTTGTTTTTTTTTTTTTCCTCTTAAGTTTCTTCTGTTTTCTCCTCTCTTCCTCCTTGGCCCTCTTTCTGCTTCAGTTAGTGCTCTGTCTTCCTCATCTGTTTGGCTCTCTCCTGGTTTGGTCTCTTCTCCTGGATGCTGGTGACTGCCCTTTGCTTCTGCTACCTGGCTGAGGGTAGGAAGAGAGTGTCCTGACTCTCTTTGTGGCAAGGTGGAGCATGTAGACAGCTGTCCTGGGTGGGATGCATTTCCATCTCTTGGGCATGCAATGTGGAGGTACAGAGCATAGTGAAATGGGGTCCTAGTGACTGCCTCCATCAAGATGTCTCACCATGGTCTCCATTACCAAAACTATCTCCTACCTTTCCTCTTGCATTTTCCACTCTTTTCTACTTGTTTTCCTTCTAGATTAGCTTAATCTCTTCTCCTTCTCCTCCTGACACAGCTACTCTGCTGGTCCTGCAGGAAGCTTTCATTCCACATTCACACAGAGCTTTTCCCACAGTTCCTGGTCCTACAAACTTTTATTTCCTTTTTGCATCTTTTCAATGCTTGTAGCTTTGTGCCTAATGGCTTCTGTCAGCCACATGCCATGGGTTTGTGAAGAAGTGGTTTTACAGTGGACTCAGCTCACTGCTTCTGGTGTCTGCATCTACCCGGGGAGGAGACCTAGGGCACGGGGAGCAAATGCGAGGATGGGCTCTTGCCCCTGCACAAGGCGTCCTTTCTCCAGCACTGCCTAGCAGACACCCCCTGCAAACACCCCCATGTCATCTTGCAGCCCTTTGGGGTATTTAATGCCCTTGGTTTCATACGATAGGGCCACAAGCCTGGGTTGTAGCACAGCCTTTGCATGGTGACAGCCACTATGCGGCACGGTGGCATCCCAGGAGGAGATCCAGGACCAAGTACAGTGCAGTCTGGCTGTGGAAGTCTGCCCAGTAGGTGGCTTGGCATGGACATGGGGACAGCTGCACTCTACAAAGCCTTCTCTTTGCAGTGTCACGGAGTTGGCAGCTTTGTAACCTCACTGAAGGGTTTCCTACACTCAGATCTGTTTGCTGTGCCCCACAGGGCAGGATCAGTGCTGCTCTTTGTCCTGATGGCCCAGCTCCCAACTGTCTTTAACTCCATCCATGCCTGGATGTGGCTGCTCCCCTGGCTGGTGCAGCCCAGCAGAGCCAACTCGATCAGGGTGGAAGGTCCTAAGCAAATTCCCCAACCCTCCCAGCCCACAGCACAGGCTGGGAAACCACAGTCCTTTCCAGGTCGCTGCTAATTCATATGCAAATGTTGGGAGCAAGCAGGTTGCCAGCTTGCATCCCAGCAATGGGAGAGGAGCAGAAAGGATCCAGCCGGAAAACGTGGTGGTGGTGCTCCAAGGAAAGGTGATTTTACTGCGACAACGACATGCAGGGGTTGGTTGTCATTAATATTTCCTTTCTGCTTACTGTGAAATAACACAAGTTGTTCAGAGTGATGCTGGGCAAGGGAGGCAAGGTGGGCTGCATCACATTAGGGGTTTTGGCAATCTTCAGGATGACGGTCACTTCATGGAGCAAACAGTGGCTTCCCCAGGGCTGCTTTGCTCCCTGCTATGAGCATTTAAAATCCCAGCAACTGGGATTGAGTTGGAGGGGAGGGTGCTGAAAGCCACTTGGGGCAAACCTCCCCTTCTGTCCTCATTGTCCATACGGACCTAATTACCTAATTATCACACATTAATGAGGGGCACTGCAGCTCCTCACTGACCCAATCCATTTGTGCTACGGGCGCCTTTTTTTTGCTCACAGAGCCATATTTTATTTATCAGCTTTAGTGTGGTTTCCAGCAAGCTGGAGTCTCTGTCAAATGAATCCTTCCACCTGGACCCCAATTTGCTCTCCAGATGGCTCGGCCCTCTTAAGCTGCCCTGGTGTGATATATTTTCCCTGAGCCTCGATGGGTTTTCCCTGGGTTTTGGCTCCTCCCTGGCTGGCTGTTATTGACAGCTGCATGGCTAATGCCCTGTAGCTCTCCAGCGTGTCATTCAGGAGAAACAAAAGCAGATTTCTCCCCCTCCTCTTTAACAGCGAGAATAAAAGCGATGCTTTTGTGCTTCCCCAAGCATTGCCAGAGAAGGGCTGAGCGTGCTTTGCGGAGGGGACCCGTCTCTGCGCGCAGCCCCGACGTGGATGGGAGCTCTCCGAGAGGGAAGCTGAGTCTTCGCTAGGTCCCACCTGGAGGACGCGACCTGTGGGCCAGGTAACGTGGGACTCCTTGCACTAGCAGCTGGGGGAGCTTGCCCAAAAACATACAGTGCTTCCTGCCGTGCCATACTCGGATGGAGAGAGTGATGCAGAGAGGAGCGTGCATGGGTGAGGGCAGCGGGGGAACCCACCCTCCCCTTAGAGATGGATTTGTCTCATGGGTAGACAGGAGGGCTGTGAGCTGGGGAAAGGAATCCAGATTAATCCAAGGGGGGTGCCTCTTTGTAAGCTGTGAGTGACCCCAGTGGCTTGGAAACTTGCACAGATCAGGGAGAGAAGCGGGGATATAGATGCGTTTGTCTTTCTTGGCTGGAGCAGCGCGTGTCGGCAAAACACGGAGCTCGCTGCGCTGTCTAGAGAGCTGCCTTTGTTGTAACTTCTCTAAATCACTTTGAACTGACTAACAGCATTTCCCTTCTGCGTGGAGCCCTCAGCACCCATCAGTGCTATTTGGGATGTTTGGAGCCCTCACCCACTCCCCCAGGGTTTGCTGGATATTTATGTAGGGCTCATCACGCTGCTTCACTGCTCTTCAGGTCTCTGCAATACCCCCGTGGCAGGAATAGAGATGTTTTCCCCGCTGCTGGGGGATTTTGCAGACAAAAGATAGGGTGACACTTTCTCAGGGTGGTCGGGTGGGGATTGTCAGGATGAGACTTGGTTGTCCTACACGTGGTCACTCAGGTGCAGATGAGGCCAGGAGGTGCCCTCTGGAGCATGGGACAATCTGAGCGCCTTTAGGGTCTGTGGTCAGGCACGATGGCTGCCCGGGAGGTGCAGGTGTAGGAAGAAAGATCAAGAGCTAGAGCTAATGCAGGGATTTTGACTCAAGGTAATCATCCTCGAGGGGTGTGCTACCTGCCTTCCTGCTGGGGACTGGGTGGACACCACAAAGCAGCTGATGTCTGGTAACTTGTGACCCCAAATGGGGACTTGTGCTCCTGCCAGAGGTGCATGGTGAGATGCTCCAGAGCCTGACTTAAGGGGCCAAGCACTTATGAGCAGAGCCCAAGACCCCCAAATGTGCTCTTTGCTGTTACAGAGATTCAGATAAAACAATCTAAAACCTTCATGGCCATGATAGAAGCCACGATCAGGAGTGCTCTGTTGACTGCCCTCACTGGCACCCCAGCTCAAAGAGTGAATCATAGATTATCCTGAGTTGGAAGGGACCCACAAGGATCATCGAGTCCAACTCCTGGCTCTGCAGAGGGCCACCCAAAAATCAGACCGTATGTCTGAGAGAGTTGTCCAAATGCTTCTTGAACTCCGGCAGGCTCGGTGCCATGACCATTTCCTTTGGGAGCCTGTTCCAGTGCCCGACCACCCTCTTGGTGAAGAACCTTTTCCTGATATCCAGCCTGAACCTCCCCTGTTGCAGCTTCATGCTGTTCCCTTGGGTCCTATTGAGTGGTGCTGGCCCTGTGCTGTGCTTTTAAAATACAGGTGGTGGCATTGCTGTGCCCCTTTTATTTAACACCCAGCTGGTGAGAGCAGTTGGTCGAGCAGGGGGCGACCTAGGTTCAGTTCCCCCCAGGACCTGGGTCTGCGCAGCAGTGATGGGTCAGGATGGGCATCTGGGGAGGAGTGGAGGCAATGGGGCCAAGCCAACATGATAGTGGGTCTAGGGCTGGGGAAGGAGGAGCTGAGGGTTTCGGGTCTCTGGTTCACTCACAGTTGTCGGAGGCAGGCAATTCTTGTCACTATTTCAGTGCCATGGTGTTCCTCTGCTTTTCAGACCCTGTCTGCAGGGAGAGCACCTTCTCCCCAGGGGTGAGGGGATAAGGGTCTCTTGCTTACTCTTTGTGGGTTATCTGGCTCCCTCCTCCCTTTCTTGAGCAGGAATCACCCTTTTGGATGTGCAGCTGAGCACTTGGCTTTCCCTGTCCTGCAGGGATGGGTCCTGCTGCTCTCTGTCAGTGCAGACTGTGAACTATTAGAGCTCCAATGAGAGGTCTGTGCTCCATTGCAATCACCTTCTGAAGTCCTTTAGGAAAGATTTTAAATCATCTGGAGAACAAATCTATTGGAAAGGCATATTGGATGCAGACATCTCTCCTGCTTTTGGATAGGCCATGTCATAGATATCCTTGGCAAATCTCAGTGCTTACCCTCTGTATTTTTGCCTGGAATAAGACATCTGGGGAGACATGGAGGATACAAAATGTCAAAGTGCTGCATCGCTCCCAGCTAGGCTGTACCGTGGATGATTTACATTGGGCAGGGTGGGGAAATTAGCTTAATGGGAGCTGGGAGATGTGAGTAGGAAAGGAAAGGGTGTTGAGCTGTTAGTACAGTGTAGGTTGGGTAAGGCAACTGCCTTAGGAAAAAAAACATCTCCGAAAACCAGAAGAGTTTGGTGTACTGGGATGGGGTTGGGTTGGAAATATCCTAGCGTCCACCACTGTGCTGTGGTTTGGAGGAAATGTTGGTTATTGAGGATGAGCTATGGATGCAGATAAAGGGGCAGAGTTCAACTAGATTTTGGCTGGAATCTGTACTTCCTCATGACACTGAGAAAGACACAGAAACCACAATGATGTTGGACATCACGGTCAGATATTTTAATAAGCATACCGTTTTCTTGCCTCTTTCACTGCTTCCCAATCAGGATGCATCGAATGATGAAAGAAGAATCAAGCTACAGGACAAGCAACCTGGAAAATGCAACGCGTGACCCGAGCAAAGAAAAGCTGCACATGAAGCTCTGCAGCGGGTCCTGCCATGCTGAGCAAATCCTCCAGACACTAAACTCCTACCGGCAGAGCGGCATCTTCACAGATGTGGTGCTATTAATTGATGGACAAGAATTCCCCTGTCACCGTGCTACGCTGTCAGCAAACAGCACATATTTCCGGGCTATGTTTGGTGGCAATCTCAAGGAAGGCCATCAGAATATCATTAATATCCAGAAGATTTCTGCTTCTGCCATGTCTCTCCTTCTTGACTATATGTATGGGGGGAACATCGTAATTCAGGAAGACAATGTTGAAAGTATCTTGGAACTGTCTGATTTGCTGCAGATCTCCAAGCTCAGAGATGCTTGCATCACCTTTCTTGAAGGCCAGCTTCACCCGTGCAATTGTTTGGGCATTATGAAATTTGCTGATTCGTTCTCTATCGCTTCCCTGACAGAAAAAAGCAAGAGGTTCATGCTTGAGTGTTTTGTGGAGGTGTCGTGCCATGAAGAGTTCCTAGAGATTGGTGTGAAGGAGCTGGTTGAATACTTGTCTGATGAGCAGCTGGTGGTCCCCAAGGAGGAGGTGGTCTTTGAAGCAGTCATGCGCTGGGTACGGCATGACATACCTGCCAGGAAGGGAGCCTTGAAGGACCTCCTTGAGCACGTGCGTCTGCCGCTGCTCGACCCCACCTACTTCCTGGAGAAGGTGGAAATGGATGGACTCATCCAGGACTCAAAGGAGTGCATTCCTCTATTGCACGAAGCCCGCAAGTACTACATCCTTGGGAATGAGGTCAGCTCTTTGAGATCAAGGCCCAGAAGGTAAAATCCAACGTTGTCTTCCCTAGACCTGCATGGCCTACGTTCATGGATGTTAAAGTTGGGGTGTGGGGTGTGTGGGGGGGGTGTCTTTGATTTGTTTTTTCTTTTTTTCTTCCAATTACTTTACTTTTAGCCTCCTAGCCATCAGCGTGGTGCCTAGCTCAAAGGCATTGCTGCCAGGTCAGAAATTAATATCTAGGGGAAAAAAAAAGAATAAGCTGTTACTGTCCAGGTGGCTACCTAGGCAACCTCAGATTCTTTCTTTTGTGCCATTGATTTATTGATCAACAAGAAGATAAAGAGCTTCTGACCCAGGCAGCTGGCAGTGTAAAGTGGAAGATGCAAAGGAAAAGCAATTTCTGCAGATGGGTACGTGTGGAAATCTGCACCTTTCTGTGACTTTGACATTTGGATTTGCTAGATTTGACCAGTTATATCTGAAGCCTCTGCTGCTTCTTCATGGCCACAGAGGCCCCTCAGCATGTGCTTGGTAAAAGTGCCAATGGAGACCTCTGCTCTGGGGTGGGTTGCCATATCAAACCAGGTGGTTTGCAAGGCTCCCCACTGTTCTCTAGAAGAGACCCATGGCCACAAGAGCAAGTTCTTGTGCTCTCCTGCCCGTTGGCCCAAGGAGCCCAGCTTCTTTTGCTGCTCAGCGGAGCAGCCTGGGCAGAAGTGTGGAATTTGTGCCAGTGCCTCTTGGAAGTCCCAGCCTGGCATTTAGGGCATGATTCTGTCAGGTGGAAGAGATGCTTTGAACCCTTTCAGTCTGATGTGAGGCTTGAAGCCGAGTCTTCTCTGTGCTGAATGCTACAACAGGTCGTTGTATAAAGAGCTGCTCAATAGCAGAGTCTGTGGTGACCTCCTTGAGGACGTAGACTGCTAAAATTCACTGGGAATAAATCCCACCTCCAGCATCCACATTTTTAACTTGCCTCCTTTTACAGCTTTGGTCTTAAGTGAATTGTCTGAGGCTGCACAAACCATGGCAGGGCTGGGGATTGGACCAAGTCCTTCAAATCCCCTTCCACCCTTCTCCTTCCTCTCCCTCCCCCCCCCGCAGAGCTGTTCCTCTCTCGCCACCTACCAGTTGGCAGGATTTTCCTTCCCCTGCTGTCTGTCTCGTCTGCTCACTGCTATTAGGGCTGGAGAGAGTGAGATTTCCTGGAAACACTTCTCTCTCCAGGCAGAGAGCTTGTTGCAGGCCGGCTGCCAGGAACGGCTTTCCACGCTTGTGGCCGTGTGTTGAGGATTAGGCTTGATTGTGCAGTAAGGAGGAGGGTGAGGGGCAGGAGGCAATCCCACGATTTGGACCCCTTCCCACCCAAGCTGAGAGATGCCTTTGATTTGAACATGCAGATAAGAGGGAAGGTGCAGGGGTGAAATGATTTGCCTAGAAAAACCAGTGGCTGATGAAGGAAAGGAGTCTGCCCTACACACTGGACTGTGCTGCCAATATCGTAAATGGGATAGGGGACTCAGGGACTTACCCATGTCTTTCATGGTCCAGGTTCATGGAGCTGGCAGAAGTCATCATCGTCATTGGGGGTTGTGATAAGAAAGGCCTCCTAAAGCTGCCCTTCACGGACCTCTATCACCCAAAGAGCAGGCAGTGGACAGCCCTCTCCAGCGTGCCCGGTTACACCAAGTCAGAGTTTGCTGCCTGCACGCTGAAGAACGACGTATACATATCAGGTGGGATGCCCTGGGACTGCTGGTCCCTTTCTGGTTGCAATAAGCAGTGTGACCTCTGCCTGGACAGGCACTCCTCAGGTCTGCTCACTGGGACTCATTCCCATGCATCTCAGCTCCAGAGCAAAGTCATTTCTTCTTAGTGAAATTTACTCTTAGTTGGTTTGGATTTCGCTGTCCCAAGGAACAGTTCCTCATTTTGGGGAGGATGGCACTATTAAAAAACTTTCCTTCCTGCTTATCTGGCCATCTGTCCAGATTGTCCAGCTGTGGCATGAGCTGGTTTTGGTGTGTACTGTCAGGGTTTCCTATAACATCAGGGTCTCCTGCCTATCCCTTATTTAAAATACAATGCCTATCAGAAGCGTTCTATAGAAGGGATGGAGTAGTGTAATAAGTGCCTTGAAGTTCAGAGGGTATCTTTCTTGGGAAGCTGAATTTACATGAGTTTAACCCAATAGCCATATTCTGGCCTAGACTGTTCCATTGCATGGAGGAACTATACAACATGATGGTGTACCGAGGTAATGGGACTGTCTTTGGGATTGCACCAGCTCTCCATCCCTCTGCTTTTCAGGGGGACACATCAGCAGCAATGATGTTTGGGTGCTGAGCTCCCAGCTGAACGTCTGGATCAAGGTTGCCTGTCTGCAGAAAGGCCGATGGAGGCACAAAATGGCAACACTTCAGGGCAAGGTAGGCCTGAATGTTGGAACAAGCCTTGTGGAGCACAGTCCCCTACTTCTCCCAGTGTCAAGTACAATAAGAAACTGTCAGTGTTTGGTTGTCTTCTGGGTCATTTGGAGGTGATTTTGATGGGAGAAAACTAGGACATAGCTAAGGCATCATTAGTTTTGGCTGTGTTTCTGTTGCCACCTGAGGTAGCCATAAATGAAGCTGTAGCAATAAGATCTACCATGAGATGGTGAAAGACTTCTGTAGATGGCTGTGTTGAGTCTTTGGGCGAAAACCAGGCAGTGTGGGTGTTTCAAACTGGTGCACCTGGCTGCTGACACTGGATTCAAGGAGAAGGTTTTACCGTGGCTTGGTGTCTGTCCTTCTGGCCAAGTGTTAGCCTCACCTCATGTACTCCATGACAGCGTAGCCCATTAGGTGAGTCCAGGAGTTTCTAATCAGCTTGCTTTGCTCCTTTTGTGGCAGATCTACGCTGTGGGAGGCTTTGATGGTTTTTACCGCCTCTCCAGCGTGGAGTGCTATGACACCTTCTCCAACAGCTGGTCAACCTTGGCCCCGCTGCCTCAAGCCGTGAGCTCGGCGGCTGTGGTATCCTGCCTGAACAAGCTCTACGTGCTGGGTGGTGCTGTGGATGACACTGCTAACACTGACAAGGTATGGTGGGTGCGAGGGGGTGAGGATGAATCTGATGTAGAAACAGGGCTGAGAGGTGCAAAATAAGCCCTTGACAAGTTTAGGAATGGGAGGTTTCAGCTCAGCTTCGGTCTGGTTTCAGGCACCGTGCTTTGAGAGAAAGGATTGAAAGAAAAGCCAACAAGGAGCATCATGAATGGCCAGAGACCTAAAAAAAAAAAGTGGTTCATGAGGGAATGTGGCACCTGAGCTGCACTGAGAGCTATAAGGCTCTCAGCTCAATCTCTGAATGTTCAATCAGGTGCTGTCTGGGTCAGGACCAGCCACCCTAGGGGCCTGTAATTTGTCTGGGAGAGTTGAAGGCATAGGCCCTTAAAGAAACTGCCCGAGGTCCCAACCAGTCGAAGAAGGAATGCTAGAACCCCTCACACCTCTGTTCGTTGCACTGGTCTCTGGGTGTTGAAGCTCCCATCTGTGTTTCTGGGCCTATTTTCTTTTATTTCTAGTGGATATCAGCTTCATCTAAGCAGGGAGATGAGGTAAATTCATGTTCCCATAGCTGCGTTTCTCCTCCCAGGTCCAGTGTTACGATCCAGAGGACAACAAGTGGACGCTTTTGTCTCCCACTCCTTTTTACCAGAGATGCATCAGTGCCGTCTGCTTGGACAACATCATCTATGTTGTAGGTGGACTCCTCAGTAAAATCTTCAGCTATGATCCAAGGAAAGACAGCTGGCGAGAAGTGGCCACCCTCCCTGGACCTCTGGTAAGGAAAAGATTTAGGAAAGAAGCCCTGAGCCTTCCTTCTTGCTAGAATAGATGTACCCATCTGTGCTTTGCTGAGATTGAAGGTAAAGAAAATATACTGGGGAGCTGGCATTGAGCATGTGAACGTACCCACTGGCCTCTGTGGAGCAACTCAAACATACGTACTTATCATCCATGACTGCTTGGAAGATGGATTTCCCAGAGAAATCCCAGGTTTTCTTGCTGAAGCTGGGTCTATATTAGCTGTTAAAGCCCCGGGAGAGAATTCGTGGGGTGAAAAGGTGGGTGTTGAGGACCTGTTCTCCACACTACATGTTTCAGGGCGAGGGGTTATGCTGGCTCTAACCTGGGGTGCGGACTGAACCGTGCACCAGTTGTGGATGTGCATCTTGGTTTAGCATCAGCACACTTGGTTTAGTGTTTTTGTGCTCCAAGGCCATGCTGCAATGTGAGTGAGTGGGGAGGAATGGTGGGACACAGCCCACTCCAATATGAATTAAAACGCCAATGTCAGCGCACCTGTACAAGTGACCCTGACATGGAGGTGGTGGCTGGCTCCTGGGCTTTCAGCGTGCTTGTGAGCCAGGGGAACTGCCAGAAACAGTAAAGGTCCCATCACCAGCTCGAGGTATTTCAAGTGCCTGAAACCCTAGGAGTGCAGCACCCCAAGAGCCAGATCGCGCTTATCCTACCGACTTTCCCTCCCTTCTGCAGAGCAGGTGACAGCTGAGCCCGTTGCAATGATGCACTGCCCTGCTCAGCCCCACTGCCCAAAGCTGGAGGGCTGCTCCTCAGCTCTTGGGCTTCCCTTCTGCTTTCCAGGAGAGCTGTGGCCTGACGGTGTGCGGAGGGAAGATTTACATCCTGGGTGGCCGAGATGAGAACGGGGAAGGCACGGACAAAGCGTTCACTTTCGACCCGGTAACGGGCAGCGTGGAGCAGCAGCCACCGCTGCAGCGCTGCACCAGTTATCACGGCTGCGTGACCATCCTGCAGCGCATGAACAGATGACCGTGGGGCTCTGACAGCATCCTTCTCCCACCCTGAGCCTCCCCTTGAGACAGTGGCCACCAGTGTGTGGACAGACAGCTCACCTCTCTGCGGGGAAGGGCAATGCAAGCCACTGAAGAAGATGTGCTGCAGCCAGGCCCTGAGCAACCTGTTTTGTTTTTCCAGGCCTGATGATGCCAATGATTTTGATGCTGATCTAGGTGAGAGGATGAAAGGGTGCTGGGCTGTGTGAAAACTGCATTGCAGACCTTGCCACAGGAGGATTCAAGTATCGTTACAGCCCCTGGAACTGCTGGATTTGACTTTATTTAGGTTTCCCTGGATGTAGGTTATGGTTTTCTGTAATGTTGGCAACAGAGGCTCGCTGTCCTGCAAGGACATGTATTTGCTGCTCTCTGATGCCCGAGGCTGTTGCAGTCACAATTACAGTTATAGGATCCAATTCTTTAGCTAAAGCTATCAGATATTTGTGCATTTAGCTCTGCAGCGTCCTGTGTCAAACCATGGTGCTGGCCTAAATGGCCACTGACATCCATGAACAGTCCTACTACAGTGGAGAGCTGAGGTTGAGGCCTCAGAGCTGATATCCCAAGAAAAGCTCCCTGCTAAATCCCTAAAAGCCTGGTTAAATACGGTGAGCTCTGACTCCGTTCTGCGCATGCTGTATGAGGGTCTGTCCCCTGAAAGCACAGAGTGCTGTCTCTCTTCATACGTGTTTCATGGTTGGACTGCTGTCTCGCTGTGTCTTTGTCATTGAGAAAGTGAATCAAGTAGCCAAGAGTTTCTGCTTCAGAGAGCAGAGGTAGGTCAATATTAATGTGTAGGAATTAGGCATGAAGTCCTGAAGCATGGTAGCCACAGGATTGTATCCAGCTCCTTTTGGCTCTGAAGTATGCTGGTAACTAGGAAAGTAAACTCAATATTTAACTGATTGGACACGTGGTCTCAGGGAGCCCAAATGCACAGCCTGTTTGGGGGGTGAGTTTTCAACAGCACAGACTGTGCAGCTCCAGGCCAGTTGGCCTCGCATCTAGAAATGATCCTGAGCACATTCAGTTTGGTAGAATAGCTGTAACGTTTGCTGTGAGTGTCTTTAGTCCATGACTGGAACTGGTAATTTCTGGGGGGTTCGTGTAGATGTTCTTGTTGTTCAAAGAGGGACTTAGGTGCTGCCAAATGCAGAGTGGGATCTCTTAAAAACTCCCATGACTTGTAGGGTGCACCCCTCTACAGCAGGCTGCTGGCTGGCTGCTGTTCTCTCTGCACCTTGCTTTCCTCACCCCAGTGATGATGCTTCCTGAAGCAGAGGAGACTACTGTGTCTGTTGGCCCAGATACTCCTCTTTTCAGGGCCTTCTAATGATCTTAAACCTCCTGTTATTGCCTCGTTCCCCTGTATGGCTGGATTTTATCTGGTGCTCTTTAGTACCTCTGTCTTCTGTGAGTTCTGAGTTCACCTCTTCTTTGCGATATCAGGATCACCTGTAAAACATGGCAAAAAGAGGTTTCTGATGAAGAACCAAAATTGGCTGGAACCTGTGCATGCTGATCTCCTCTTTTCATTAGGAAATCCGTATTTTTCCATTGTCCAAGTGAAAAGCAGGGTGTTTAATTGCACAAAATGTACCTTACACTCCTCATAGTCACCTCTGCAAAGTCTCAGGGCTATGGCGGCCACCTTGTTCATGAAGGTACACTATTTATGCATTCTCAGCCTCAAATTCTCCTCAAGGCCTGTGCACATGGCTTAAACATTTTATCAGATCATGAACAGCATGATGTCTCCTTCAAGCAATATAAAGGAGATTCAATGTTGGTATAGATTATTCCTCTGAGGAAAGAAAAGGAAATCCATGGTGGTAAAAGGCAATTTTATTTGCAATCAAATTGTAACCGCAGTTGTGTCCTTAATGGGTATGGTTATTTCACTAGAAACTGGCACCTTTCATTGATTTAGTTAAATTAGCGCAGAAGAATGCATGAGCGTATCAGCCCATGGGGTGATACACTTCAGGGCCAGAGAGACCTTTATCTTCCTATACCCTGATTTCCTCAGGACCACAAATCAGAGCCCATCTCCCCACAGCAATTCTGCCTCTGTTACTGTTCCCTGTGCCTTAAGCAATTCACCACTTTGGTACGGGGGCCCATTCAAAGCATATGGATTGGGACCCAGTGTCTCCACCTCACCCTATCACTCATCTGGCAAGGGACGGTCTTAGTTCTCCCCAGACCGGCCATCCTCTTGAGTTGCACTTTGGAAACCACTGCTGGTGTTTCAAGAAAAGGATCGCACTCCAAGCTTGCAAGGACACACATTGAGCAAAGTCTGCTCAGATGAGTATGCTGAGCAGCGTGCGGATGCTGAGCAGCATGAGGGATCAGCCTCAGAGAAGGGATGGTCCTAATGACAAATTTATGTCTTGCCTAATGTATGTATTTAATAGGGCTGTAAACACAGCCATGGGTTGTTTGGCTGCTGGCAGATCTTTGTGCTCGTTCTTGAAAGGAGCACAGTAATGTATTTGGACACAGTGATAGCCTTCATAGGAAAGAGTTTTGCAGTTGCAGCTTTTTGGGTAAGTGCATCCCTACTTTTACACATGGCTGAAACACCCCTGAGGGAGCCTTGCTTAGGAGTGTTGACTCTTGATTTTTGTAGCCCTGTTTTGGGGACCTAATATTGAGTCATAACTTTTGGACCTGGATTTTTCTTGTCTTAGGATGGGGCTTTTTCTTTAACCATCTGGCAAGAGAGCTGCATTAAAGAGGATTCAGCATGCTGGATGGTGTTTTTTTTTTTGTTGTTGTTGTTGTTTTTTTGAGGGAGTGTGTGGAAAATTGTGGTCTCACTCCAGTGGCAAATAAAGCCAAGTGAGTAAAACTCCTACAGTGCTGCAACACAGAACTGTTGCTCTCCTTACAACTTCTCTTTCCACAACCTTTCTTGATTTTCCTAATTCCTCTAGGAGTCTCTTGCTATACTTCACACCTTAGTCCTGTAGAAATAAGCAACTCAAAAGATTAGGTGTTCTGGTCACCTTTCCCATGTGCTTTTGACGTGTGTGATATATTGCAATAGGTGTAACGTGGTGGTGGAAGTTGTGGCATAGGTACTAAAACATTTGCCTCCTTCTTGGTCCTGATATTCATTGTACCACTGAAACATGTTTGTATTTTGTAAGGGCTGTGAGCTGTGGGCATGCAAGGGAGGGATGGGGGAGGACTTTAACTTGTTATTCTTAGAAATAAATGTTTTCCTTGACTCCAAAATGCTTTTGCTGCAGGAGTTTCATTTGTGCATATTGCTTCGTGGTTATCCAAAAATACGTTGGATGGAGCATCAGAGGATCTTTGGGAGCACTATCCTTGAGGTGTCCCAGCCCCTGCCTGGGATACCTGAATTCTCACTCTAAGCAGGCAGGAATTTCAAGGTATTGCTATTGGTCTGCAGGGGATAATATCTAAATATGTGGGGTCATGGCCAAGTCAGTGTAGAGAAGGTGCCAGGATCATTCAAAATCAGCTGAAGGATGGGGAAACTTTGATATTTTGGCATGATAGGAAGTGTATTTTCAGAGAAATTGGAAAATTGGCTATCTTGCCTGATTCTTGTTCTTCCTTGGTGTGGCAGATGAGTGTAAAATATGAAACTGGCTACCACTACAATCTGCTCTGTAGTGATCATCTGCAGAACATATGCCGTATTTTAAGCTTTCTGTAATTAAGCTTTTAGATAATAAAAAAAACTCTTTTTGCACTCCAAAACAGCAACTCTCAATCACTTCTAAGTAGTACTTGAAACCTCTATTCTTCCTCCCATCCTTTTGATTTTCCTGCTGCTTCTCTCAGCAGTTGTGTTATTTTGGGTATGTTTGTATTTTGGAGGGGATCCAGAGGGAAGAAAAAGCTTTTGTGAACAAATCACATGGATGATTTAGACAGCAAGATCTGCAGGGATTGATAACATTTGTCCATGACATGCATGGACAGAAGAATGATAAATAACCTGGAAGACAGAGGCTGGACTGTTTGGTAGCCTTGGTTACGTAGTCCAAAAATGACTTTTTCATGAAGGCAAATGAGACATGATGCAACTGGGCAAGAAAGAAATATCACCCAGATCTAGAGAAGGATGCTTTGGAGCAGCCTTCAGAGAGGGATTTGGTGACCAGAGTGGACAATCAGCTGAAATCCTTTCTAGTGTGATGCTGTTAGCAGAAACATGGTACTGTGATGGGTGAACAGAAGGATGACATGGAGGGCTGCACTGAGTCACTATGATGGAGAATGGACTGTGGGAGAAGATCCAGAGCTTGCACTTGGTGGAGCCTGTGAAAACCTTGAGGAGCAGAAGAGCCATCAAAATTATTTGGGAGTGGGATGAAGATCACGGAGTGCTTAGTGTGTGATATTTAGCACAAAGGAGGAACAGATATGTTCATTATGAAGTCTCAGTGTCCTGCATGTCATATAGGTACCTTCCCAGAAATTTCTGAGTCCTTCAGTTCCCCAGAGAACAAAACCCAGCTGTGGGAAAATCAAACCACATAAATCTAAAAAGGGTTTATATAGCTGCACCTTCGGCTTTCACCCATTGGAAAGTCAGGTGTCGCCAGAGATGGAAACTGGAGCCTCAAACTCCTAGTGAAAAGTGGGCACTCTACAGAGCAGGTCAAACTGCCCTACCTGAGGTGTGTCTCTTGGAGCAGGATGAGTAGCCCATTGGAGCCACCTTTCATTCTTGGTGAACTTGAGCTAGACTTTGATGACTACTAACTGGATACCTAATCTTTAGGTTGAAAAGGCTTCTCTCTGACCCTGCAAGTTCTGTAAGTGAAGGCTGGATGTTTTTTTGAAAGAGAGATTTTTATTCTACCCAAATTATCATGCTCTCGGGAATTGTGATAAATGAAGGAGTAACTATGGCACTTGTCTCAAAGAAGGTTCAAGCCTGCTGTCCCACGGAGTGAAACCATCTGCCTCCAGCTCTGATCTATCACCGTGGCATCACGGAGAGACCGTTAGTCTGTGCTTTGCAGTGGGCATCTCAGGGAGTGTTTGTCACTGCCCAGTGCTCTCTGCAAAGTGCAGCATGGGGGTAGCACAAGGCAAAGCTTTCTCATGGCACACTTCCTCAAGGCTTACTCATAGAAGGTGACAACAGCTCCCCACTGTTTTGCCATGGACTGGGGTTGGGCAAGCCCACCGCAGACTTCCACAGACCAGGCAGAGACCACCTTAAAGACTGCTGTTGACTTGCCATCTACCTGGGACACCATCAGTGGCCATAGAAGCTATTTCCTCCTCTTGCTCCCCATGCTGCCCTTTCACCTCTCAAAACCCAAACTTTCCTTCCCTAGTTTTGGCTTGTCTTGTACAGGCTTGGCTTTCAGAGGTATATCCCTTACCCCGTGACATGCCCCTGGCCTGGGCTGTTTCACTCACTCCTGTTCCTCCTCGTCCAGCCACTTCAGGCTTGATGCATGTGCTCTCCCTAATGAATCTAGTTTATTTGCACATATGGTAATTGTTTTGAATGCAAAGAGCTGAAAAAACTCCTCCCCAGCATGAACATGGAAGGGTATCACTATTCTCCAGCCCCTGGAGATGTTGAAGCTGTCCAGCTGGCAGGAGATGATAGCATTGCAGGAGGAGAGCAGTGCTCAGGGGTGCAAGCCCCATCTGAAAGGAAGAGCTAGTGCTGATTAACTCAGATTAAGGGTCACAATAGCCAGCTGGGAACGGTGAGCAGAGATAATAGCGGTTTCAGTGGCAGTCTCTCTAGCTTTAAATATTCCTATAAGACAGAAGGGGAGGAGGGGTACAGTATCATATTTATTGCAAGATTATTGGTGTGACTAGATTCGTTTCCTATTAAAGGCGAATAATGGTAGGATCAGCAGGGTCTTTCAGACCCAGTGCCTGGCTTCAAAGGCCCACTTCATGTGGAATAAGATGTTTACCAGATTGCAGTGACAAGGATCGAATCCTACTTTTAAGACTCATATCCACACCACAGCTGTTCAGGGGTGCAAGTGCTGGGTTTTGTATGTAGGCACAGCAGGGCTTGTCCAGCTGTCGGACTTCATGTGTTGGTTCCTATCTGCTTCTGCATCGCACATGTGGGGCAATAGCTTACCTGAGAGAGCTTGTGCCCAAATGCAGACAGAGGATTCCCACACCCTGACATTCAGTACTAAGCAGCAGCGGACATTTTATGGCCCAAATATTGTTTTTCACCCTGTGGTCCATATGATATCAGAAGATAGACTGAGAACCATTGCAAAGTAGAGGAAAGAAAGATATTCCTAGGCATGCAAACACCAGATAAAACTGGGTGACCTAAAAGTTCCAAACATTTCAAACTGAATGGAATATTTATTTACGTGAAAGACAAAGAGTTACACTGAGAACCTAGATCCTCTGTAAGTTTCATGGTCTCAAAGTATTTCCTCTCCTAGGCTGTGTGTGTGTCTTGGATTAACAAGAAGAATGAAAAATGCTGATTTAGCCATTGTGGCAATCTAGGAATTGATTAAAATCTTAAGACTATACGTGGAAAAAAAAAAAAAAGAAACAAAAAGGCAGCTTCCCTGAAAGGAGGGTGAGGGACTTGGTGCTTTGTTGCAGAGCAATCAGCTAATTCATGAAGCGCAAGTATTGCTGGAAGAAGGGCACCCAAAAATGAATCCCCAAGAGCCGGAGCATAGATGAAAGAAGATGACATGGAGACACCTTGATCAACCAAATACCGGGCTTGGAGTAAGCATTGTCCCGCCACTCATTTGCAGAGAGAGAGTTGGGAATTTGCATCTTAGCAACCTTGGCACGAGCAACCTGCCCCAAAACACCGCCAGCTGCAGAAGGGGCGGTTGGAGTTGGGGCTGTCCCCAAGGGCTGCACCCCACCCATGGGCAGGGGTTGCCACACATAACATCTCTGAGGAAGGTGGTACTTGTCCCACGGAGCTGCTACCCCCGTGCTCTGCATGGGGAGGTTACCTGGGCCCCCATCCAGCCCGGGCTTGGCAAAGCGCTGGCCATTGCCAGTCCGTGCTGGCTTTCCCGTGTTGGTTCCCATTAATCTCTGCAGAATGGGGATTCGGAGGCATGCCTGGGCTGCAGCCAGCAGCCTTTGTGCTCTCCACTTTGGTGACGGAGCCCGTTTTCAATGAACCGCTGAGACACCAAAAGGGAGACTGAAAGCCTCTGTGTGCAGCAAGCCCCAGCGGCAGCAGAACCGCTGCCACCGCGGCCGCTGCAGGCGGCGATTCTGCCCACGTCAGCTGCTCGGGCGGCTCTGCAGGGCTGGGGTGCTGAAAGGAGCGGCAAGAGCTGGGTGCGAAGGCTGAAGAGGAGGGGCAAGTCCAGGATGTGGAGCAAAACGGAGGTGCCTATTAAAATACAGTAAAGTTATATAAGAGCTAAGGTGGGGTTGCTTCAGGAATTAAGTAGTCTGTCTAGCTCACTGCGCGTAGCTCCGGCTGTTGGAACACCTCAGTGCTTTGCTGCTTTTAGTACTCGTAAGGTGGGGAAATGCCCCGGCCAGAGGACTGGAAGCACAAGAGAGACACGAAGACCCAGCACTGTAAAGTCCCTGGGTGCCCTGAAGTCCCTCTCCAGTTTAAGGCACAGGTAAAGGCCTACGGGACTTGTCCAAGGGCTCCGGTAGGACGCGGAGGTGGGGACTGGGGGTAAGTCTCCCCACCCGACTTTGAGCACTTCATAGAGGGAATAGCGCTAAAACCCTGTGCTTGGTAGGGACATCTGGATCGCCTTCTGGTGGCACTCTTCTTCGTTCATATAATTCTTCTTTCTTGAATATAAAGGAAGTCAATATCACATCGGGTGATACTTTCAGATTCCTCAGCTGACTACCCAAAGCCAGGGGAGAGTCATCTGAGCCTGGTCATGGGCTGGTGCAAGTGTATGACTACTTTTAGTCTTGAAGCCCAGTGCAGCATTTTATTATCCCTTCTCCTGATGCACCTTTTGCCATCTCTGAAGTTGCACTGCTTAAATGTGTCACATCTAACTTGTTTCTTCCTGAAGAAAAGGCTGCAGCTGGATCAAACGGAATTCTTCACAGTGCTGTAAGAGGTGTGGAGAAGCACAGAACAACAGCCTCCTGTGGGAATAGGTGGGTGATGTGCAAAAACTAAAACATGATTTTAAATAAAAGAATCATCCCTCTGATGTCTCCACAAATTCTTCAAGTAGTTCTGTTAACAAGTAAATAAAAGGAACTACTTGGCAGTCTATTTTGATTGCTTTATTAAAACTATATCTGTTTTAAATATATGTCCATATAACAAAGGTATAGCATAGAACTAAGCTGAGTTCTCTTTGGCAAGAGACCATTACCTTTTCCAGGTAAGATACTGAGCTAGGAGCTCCACAGTCACGTACACGTTGTGGTCACTAGAATGAGCAGAAAAATGTCAGCAGTGGAACAATCCTTGACAAAATTGTGCACAACACACAGGTGCAACACAAGCCATGAAGGGGGATAAACCCTTCTTGATGTCCTTGAACCAATGCCGTACTCTCTTCCCAGCTGGCTCCGATGAACTTTCCCTCATCTTGTTCCTGTCTCTGTCCTGCCACAACGAGCCCACGAGGAGCCAGCACGTGCAGCCATTTCTTCAGAGAGCTGCTGGCTCTGTTTCCAGCTCCCTTTCAGCTGCATTATATCATTTCTCTGACTCTCATATCTTGGAGATCTCTCTCAATGCCTCTTGTAACTGGGAGGTCTGTTGCTTTTCTTTCTCATGTTGCTGCTGGACACTGTCCAATTTGTCCTCAAGGTACTGAGCATAATTTTTGATTTTTTTTGAGCTTCACTTCTCTTTCTTAGCCTCTCTGTTACAGCTTGATAGTCTTCACATGCAGCCAGCAGGTAGGCTATATCACTGATTTGCAGGGGGAGAAGCTTATTGACTCTCTTCAGGGTTTTGTTTATATGTTCGAGTAGTCTGAGCCTCCCCTCCCTTTGTTGCAGTGTGTCTTTGATGTTTTTCATTTCCTATTGCAACTCTTCCACCAATGTCTTGAAACAGCCCTTGCAAGCTTGGCTTGCAAGCTGCTGTTCAGAATTTGCAGGTCTTTGATTTCTTCTTTCAGTTTGTAGTTTCTGATGTTGAGGTTGGCAACCAGACCTCTGAGGTCCCATATTTGATTTTGCAATATTTTGCTGGAAGAGGTCAGATCCTGAAATGACATTTGCTGGGGAAGTCTGTGCTAATGGTGGAGAAAGGGAGTGGGCTCTGTTGGGGTGAAGCTTTGAAAATCTGTAGAGGAAGAAGAGGAAAAAGAAAAGTCAAATATTGGTTTGATTATTCCAAATGTGATGCTTAACATTACTGCATTTGACCACGTGTCCTGCTCCTAGTGACCGTTTTTCTTCATCAGTGGGTCCGTTTTTAGCACATCAGCGCTCACATGGATTAGAGATGCTATGAAATGGGAGGCTCTACACTTTGGGCCCATCCCTTTGGCCCTGGAAGAACACCACTTTGCAATAAGAGATCTGGGTCTCCTCTAAAGTTTATGGCATGTGTTAAAGCAAACCAGGCTGCAGTCATATTGAAATCTAGTTAAAAACATCAGCCGAGAGAAAGCAAATCCACTTCTTCCCTAGACTATTTCATCCCCTTTCTTCCCTTTTAAGACTATGACTAAGAGCATTTTAACTAAGAAGCCCAAGCTGAACCAAGATCCTGTTAAGAAGACATAAAAATAAGCACAACAAAGCCTGTTTTCTCAAGAGAAAAGTTTTTTCCCCCTTCACCCAAGCAGTGTATTCCCAGAGCCCCCATCTCAAGAAGAGATTACAATTAATAGAGAAGATTTATGCTTTTGAGAGACACCACCCTCTCTCCTCTTTTTCTTTAATTAAGGCATTCCAGGACTTATTACAGGAGGTGTTAGTGATGGTATCAAAGCTCTCCATACTAACTCACCCCTCTCCCTTTTTTTCCTCTTAGGGCCTGATTCAGCACATTGGAGGGGTTAATAAAAAGACTTTTACTGGCTACAGCAGCCTCATGGCCAAGCTCTGTTTCAGCCCCTCCTGTGAAAGGCATGCACGTGCTGTCATCAAAACCTGCATCTAAAATTGCAGAATGTCTCTGAATCAATTTTATTTTTGTAATGACTCAAGGCAAAAAAAAAAATCAGAAAAGAAAAACCAGCTGTCTTTATACACATGAATAGATGCATCTTTAGCTTATGTGAAAGTGCAAGGGCTGAGTCAGTGTTGTGCAGGCAGGAGCTGTGTGATGGAGCTTACATGCTGCAAGGATGCACGTGAAGGCCAGAGAGGATGATGAGGACAGTGTGGTGAGCCCCTGGGGATGCCTTCAACCCATGCACCAGGTCCATCCATCATTCAACATGCTAAAATAGGCACCCACTGTCCTGTATCTGCAATGGCTTTAACCTCTCAGTGCCCCTCTTTTAGAGGAGTCTGCTCAACTTCCATGCAATGAGGGCAGCGAGATACCTCTAAATTAGGAAATATGTCTGCTACTGAACCTGATGGGATCTGGATGCCTGGTACCCAGAGGAGCCGTTGTTCTGTGCTGTTTGCTCAGTGTTGCCCAGCAAGTCAGCGGCAGAACATGGATTTCAACGTACATCTCCCATAGTCTGTGCCAGGGCTTTTGCAGTCTCAGTTCTTTCAACTTCTGTAGTCTGCTGCTGGCATGCAAACGCGAGCTTGCCTGGTTACAATCCCTCGCATTGTCTGCAATGCCTTGGCCAAAGAGAATTAAAGCAGGCCTTGCATGACTCCAATGCAAAACCACAGGCTGGCTGGGGGAGCTGGGAAAGGCACCTCTACACAGGCAAAGACATTTTAGCCTTAAAAAGAAGAATATAACAAATGCCACAAGTGGTTAAAAGACAGAAAATAAGGAATATTTGGTTATTCTCATAATACACAAACTAGAGGGCATTTAATTATCAGATGAGATGCTAAGAACATGCTTGTATGTTGTCAGTTGGTGGAACCCATTGCCACAAGAAGTTTGTGATGCCAAAAATTTACACATGCTCAGGAGAGCAAAGAGGCAAAATCCATGGAAGAAAAATCCAAGAGGGTGAATTAACATGACAATACCATGTCTAGCTCAAGAAAACCATGAGCTACAAACTGCTGGGGGAATACACAGTGGAAGTGTCAATATCTACTTGGATCTTTTACTGGTCTTGAAACACTGGATTAGAAAGATGTTTAGCCTGAACCAAAATAGCTGTTCCTGGGGTCTTAAAGGCTGCGTTTGCCACAGGCCCATGTAATCCCAGCTGCAAACTGCAAGACCCAGGAGAAGGCTCCTTGTGAGCTGCTGAGCAGCCCCAGCCTTTACACTGCATGCAATATGAGTTACTGTAAAGTCCTGCTGGGCTGAGCTGAATTTGCTTTGGAGAGATGATTTGGCCTTAAATAGCTTTTCTGCCAGAGACTGAGGGATATGGGTGCTGCAAAGATGGATATAAACCAGCCATCTCCACTGCGCCCCTGAAAAAGATTAAGTGGGAGGAATGATCCTGATTATGGGCCTTTTATTTGAATGCAGTGGAAACAACATGGATTTATTCAGGTCAGGGGAATACTGAGTAGCTGATCGCATGCTAAATATTTATGTCCAGCTGGGGGATTCCCCAGAATGATTTTTTTCCACCCATCTGTAATGAAGCTGGCAGCAGACGCTCTCCAGAGCTCATTAACGTAGCGGTAACTATGTCTATAAATCCAGACGTTGGGACTTGCCCGGGCAGAGGACAGGGCTGGATTTGCTTTGGCTGCAGATGAGCTTTTAGAGCAAGTCAGGAGCTCTTCCAGCTCTGAACTGGTGAGACTTTGTCCCTTGCTCGCCTCCTATGCTTCCCTGGCTGGTGACAATTTGGTTTCCAATCAAGGGCCAGAGAGGAGAGCTGCTGTCTTTGACTGCCAAGTCAATTCCTCTAACAGTAAATAAAACAGGTGATAAAGGCTCAGGGTGTTCCTGCTCTCTTCCTTGTCCCCTGCTCCGTCTCTGAAACCAGTCAGTACAGCAGCGTGTCCATTCCCACCAGGAATGTCCCCGCCACCAACCTGTGGTGGTGGGGAACCTCCTGGGGAAGCACTGGTGGTGCCTTGCTCAGCATCCAGCCACCCTTCTCTGACAGATAGGAATGCGATCAGCATGCAGCGAATTATATGAAACACCTTTCTATAGGGTTTTCTCATGATCTCACTCCTTTCTTGGTTGCTGAGAGGTTTTGATCTCAGCCCACTGCCTACCGGTGGTGGACTTGGCTTGTTTTGGGGTTAGGTGTGGGCAGATGGGTTTGCTTGAACGTGGTTGTGTTATTACCAGTGGTAAGAACAGCATAGCCCCTTAAGGAATGGTCTGTTCAGGGACAACCAGATCTTTCAAGAGACCTCAGCCTATCAGTGGAGACACTGGCAGGGGTCAGAGGATGCTTGTGCCTCAGAGGAGGAGGATTGGGAAGAGAACTGGTAGAAGGGATTGCCCAAAGAGGATGTGCGAGCTCCATTCTGGGACGTTTTCATGCCCCAGCTGGATAAATCCTTGTCCCTAACCCCAAAGCTGACCCTGCTGTGGGCACAAGGTTGCAGCAGAGACCTCCTGAGGTCCCTTCCAGCCTGCACTAACTGTGACCCCGTGGGACAGCTGTGTCCCAATGGGAGAGCTGTGTCCCAGTAGCAAGAATTTGTCAGGAGAGGGTGCTGAGCAATGGAGCAAGCACCTCTCCTGCCCAGGGGAGGTTAAACCTCCCATCAGAGCCCATCCATCTGCCGGGGACAAAGCACTGACCTGCAGGTGTAGCTTGGGGCTGAAATGCCCCCAAATACATGTGAATCCCCATCCTCATTTTACAGCCTTTGTTTTAGTCTGATTAGTCACACTGGTTAAATACATTCCACACCAAAGCAGATGCAGTTTTTCTCCTTTGAAAAGGCTTTCTTCTATAGGATGGTTAATCCTCTCCCCCCTCCAGGAGCATGCAGGCTTGGTACCCATCCCATACCTACCCCTGTAATTGCACAGATATTAGAAAGAAATGTTGCTTCCATTAAGGTCGGTAAGGTCAAAATGGAAATGCAGAAATCTCAGCATGACATTTATTTGTCCTCCAGCTGATACACATGGAACGTGTCAGAATAAGGGACTGATGCCCAGCCACGTACAGCCAAACCAGCCTGGGGACACCTCTTTGTGTGCAGACCGGTCCCCAGACCCACTGCTAAATAAATGCACATGCAAATAAACAAGAACACTGCATTTCTTATGCATGCAGATGAGAAGGAATAAGAAATATTTACTCCCTCAGCTGTCTCAGTCTTTAACCAATTTATTCCAGGAAAAATGGAGCGAGTGAGGAAAATGAAGTGAGTAATAAGATGGGAATGGAGCTACCCTGCTGGGAATTCATCTGAACAGATGGATCTCCCACTGTATAAATATTTGATTGTGTTTTTGATCAAAGACACGTAGAGTAATTCAGAAACCTGAGTTAAAGCAGGAAAAGAGAAAAACCTTTCTTTTAATATAAATCTTGCCTCCCTCAAGCCCACACCTTTAAAGAACAGCAATTACAGGAGAGAGAGGGGAAAAAAAAAAAAAAAAAAAAAAGCAATTATAATACAGAAGTGTTCAAGGAAGAGCAAAAAAGTGTCAGAAAATTGCAATCATTCATGGGTCACCTGTGGGGCAGGAGCAGAGGACAGGCGCAGTTTATTAGCCTGGGCATGGCCGGTCATCTCCAGCCTGATCTGCCGTTGGGGCTGGGTTTTAGCTTGGTTTCAGCTCCTGCCGTGCAGACAGATGTGTATGTGCTTGGCCACAAACTCCACCTTGTGACTGACCTTGCCTTCTTCTCCTTCCCTAAGGAAAAAAATAAAAATTCCTCATTTTGCACAGATCATCCTGGGAGAAACCCTGGAAGTCCTCAAAATCCACCCAGCAGCAAACACTGATTTTTTTTTTCCCTCTCTCCAAGCAATTATGATCAGTCGGCTAACTCAAGTAACAAGCTTGCCATCTGATGGGTTCTCAGTACATTATTTCACAGTACACTTAGGCTCACTAGTTGGAAATGAGCCGATTTATTAATTTTATCTCAGTTTTGAATCCCTATCAATGTTGCATCATTCAGCTCCTTAAAATGGTGTTTTTGAAAAAAAAAGCTGAGAAATTGGATAAAGCTTGCAAAGTTCCGAATCTTACCTGGCATGGCTGGACAGTGGGTACATGTGTGTCTATAAATATGTGTAGATTTTTATGTTGTTTGATGTTGCTGAGATGAGCTGATATAAAATCAAAATTGTGAACAGAGCTGAACTTTTGAATTGCAAAGGTTTGTCCTCCATTTTTATTGGACAAGATCAATAAAAAGACCAATAGAAAGCATAACCTTGCTATGAAAGACCTTT
>VXAA01005560.1:152262-169778 GCA_013399115.1 Anseranas semipalmata | reverse complement strand
TTTTTTTTTTTTTTTGAGGCTGATGGAAATATCTTCCTGTATTCAATCAAGAACAAGCCAAATATGATACTCTGATTTCATTGAAAGCTTTCCTTCCATGTTTTTTTTTCCCTCTCCTCNCTCCTCTCCTTTTCCTTTTTTCCTTTTTTCCTTTTTTCCTTTTTTCCTTTTTTCCTTTTTTCCTTTTTTCCTTTCTCATTTAACAAAACTTCAATATAAAGAAAGTGTTTGAAGGTATATGATTCCCTCGGTGTTGTTTTTTGTTTGTTTCTTTGTTTTTGGTTTTGGTGGTTGTCTTACTTTAAAAATGTACACCTTATTTCTAGCCTGACTGCATTTTTTATTANTTTTTTCCCCCCCCCCCCCCAAGCTGCTATAAATATGTATAAAGACCATCCCAAAACAGGGGGTTGGTTTGCTTGTGCAAATATTCTGCATTAGGGGTGAATGATGCATTTCCATTGCATCAAGGGGAGATAAAAGAGGATCGTGAAGTCCTTCTGAAAGACACAGAGAAGTTAGTTAGGGCAGCGAGGCTGAATTTGGAGTATTTGCAAACCACACCTGCCTCTCTGATGGAGATGAACACGATGAGTGCTGGGGAGCCACCGCCTTGCTCCATTCCCTGCTCAAAGGACCAAGTACCTTGTTCCCGCTCCATCTCCTAGGCAGAAGCGCCATCTGCTGTGAGATCATCTCTTCTCCACCCAAAAACTCCAAGATTTTCTCAAAAAATATCTGGTTTGGAAAAACTGGGAACAGAGGAGGTGTTTCTCATCTCCTGGAAGAAATGGGGTCTCAGTAACGCACAGAGCTCCTGCCCAAGCCTGGTGCCTTGGCCAGCCAGCCCCAGGGAGGAGACACTTCAAAATAACCCAAGCTTCCTGCAGATATTGTGTCCCTCCACCTCAGGCTGTCCCCATGAGCCGAGGGTGCTCAGCACCCTTTTACAATGCACCCAGAGCTGCCAGCTCAACCTGTATGGCTGGCACCCAGGTTGGTCTAAAATGGAGGGATCAGAGGAGAGAACAGTTGAAACGAGCTTGGGAAAGGGGCAAGGTGGTTCCTATCACCCTCCTGAAACTACTGAAGTGGAGCTGAGGAGGTCCTAGACGATGCTCACAGGATCATAGGTTGATCCAGGCTCACCGACTCCTCTTGGCATTGATGGAGCTGGATGCACGCCTGTCTGACATGCACCGACTCAGCCTGTTCTCAGCCCCTCGGGGCCTGGGTCCTGCCGCTTGAACGTGGCCAGGCAAGTAACACCTGGGCCACCTTGGAGATGGGGTAGTGATGCGTGCTTGCTTTAGGACACACAACAACAGTTTTGTCAAAGTGCCCATGAACGCTAAATTGCCACATAACAGGTGGTTTAATTTTTCAAGTAAAATCCTACGTCACTGCAAGTTGCCTGCCTGGCTTGGGTGGGAGCACACAAAGGGCTTCCCAGGGCTGCAGGTGAAATCTGGCTGTGCACCTCAAAGACTGGGCCCCATCTTTGACCTGAAGGAGGTCAAGGGCTTCATCATGAGAAGGAAGCAGCAGGGGGAACTTCTGGCTCAGCCCAAGAGACCAGCTGCTCATATCATCCCACTGCTCAGAAGGAAAACTGAAGCACAAAGAGACGCATGGGAAGATTTTGCCTAATTCTCCAAGTTTTCTCAGCACCTTAGCTGTGTGAATGCTGCAAATGTTGATGACTGTCAGCCCTGCTTGCCCCAAGGTATGTGTGGGACAGCTGCAGGATCGTGCCAACCCATATGAATGTGTCATGCAAAGCCCAGAGAGGCACCAGGGTGTAACCTTATGGGTTTAACCTCACTTCAGGTCCTCCTGAGCCTCCCTCCAGCTTTATACCTGATCTGGGAACCACCTTTGAAAGTCAAGGCTCCAGTGCATGTAAAATCTTCACTGTGCTCATGTATCACAGCTGCTTCTGCTGGAAACAGTGTTCCTGCTGATGTTTTTTTAATGGATCGTCCTCCCCAGNTATGTGTGTGTTTGTGTGTATATACCACAACTGGACAGTACCAGGACCCTTGTCCATAACCTGGTCTTTTAAATGCTCTGCTGATACATAAAATAATCACTGTGAAACCACCGTAGGCATTTCTGAAGCAGGGACAGGTGGTCCTAGATCAGCCACAGGCTACAGTTAAATGTGCAACCACTTCTTGGCTTTCAAACATCTTGGCACTATAAACACTTCCTGGCACTTCAAACATTTCTTTTGATGTGCTGGTTAAGTCTGGTGTCTCCTGAGGACTTTTTGCTCAACTGGAACCCTCCAAGGTTGTTTCCATGCGGCATGGCAGAGGCACCTCAGCCTGCTTGCAGTCTTGCTCCTCACCAGTGGGTGTCACCTCAAAACCACCATTCCCTGGGCCCAGCCAGGCCATACTTCACCCGCTCTTGCCGTGCTTTCCAGGAGGGTTTCCTCAGCCTGGGAAGGGTGTTGTCCCCTTCTCCCTGCAGCCATATCCATCCTTATAATTGCAGCTGCTCTGGTTTTCCCCATCTTCTCTTTGAAACCCACAGTACTGACAACAAAAGACTGGGAGGGGCTGCTGGGTAAAAGAGCATGTTTGGGGCTTTTTTTTTTATCTCAGCAGAGGTGGGATTTTCAGGCAAACCTTGATCTGGAGCAGATCCTGTGGAAGGGCCAAGATACTGGAGGCTGTTTTAGCCCAGATTGCCAGGTGCTGGAAATGGCTCTGCACATGAATGGTCATCCCCCTTTGTGGCTGTACTGTGTTGCCCAGGCTGGGCTCTGGACATTTTAAGACCCCATGCAGCCAAGTTTGGAGCAGTTTTATGTCCCTGCTTGTGATGGACATGACTGGTGAGAGCATGGATGTGCTATGGAAGAAAAGGAGTCAGAGCTGTTACCGATCAAACACTGAACATGGGCCTGGATTTCTTCCCCGAACCATGCCAAGTCCATCTCTGGTCACAGCCATCTAAAGGTACATGGGGAAGCAGGGTGGCTTATAGGCTCTTAGGACAAGCACTGAGGCTCAGCATCCAGCCTCATAACAAACCATCCTCCTATCTCACTGTAGATAGGTGCCCAAATACAAAATAGGGACTGCCACAGCAGCATGTCAGCACCTTGAAAAGAGGCCATCTATCACTCATCAGAACCCTTTTTCAGCAAAAAAACTCAGGGAGAGAGGTTTTACGATGATAAATCCCCTATGGGTTGAGGTGGGATGGGTTGAGGCAGGCAGGTGTCTCAGGACTTTGCCACTGCTTCCCAATTTGTTTTCATCAGCATCCCATCAGCTCAGGAAGCAAGAGCCCCTAATGTCATCCCGCTGTCTCTTGCCATGGAAACGGCTGAGCCAGTGCCATCAGCAAGCGGGTTAGGCTGCGTGTTACGGCGCAATGTCCGTGCACAGCCCTGGGCGCCCAGGTTTGAAATGAAACCAAAGCCAAATTTGCTGGGCAGCAGGGTATGTGTCTGTTGGGCTGCTGTCTCTGAGGAGCAGAGGGTTGGAAACCTCCAAACACGTGTGCAATTCCTCCCTTTCTCCTTTTCCTGGAAGAAATGGGCTGGGATTGGGCCACGACGCTGAATATGCCACCATTGCTCCTAACCTCCCATTGCTCACAAGGCCAGCCCAAACAGACCGTGACCACTCTTGAAAGCAGTCTCGGTGCTTTCCTGTTCCTCAGGCAATCTAAAATCACATCTGTGATAAGGGCTCTGCTTTCAGCACTTCTTTGACCCTTTGGCTTGGCTCTGACCCACAGAAGACTGTGGTTCCTCCAGCACACTCCCGTAAGCAGAGAAGATGCTCTGAGCACATCCTCCTAGAGACAGTGGTAAGAAATAAGGTGTTTCAGGAAGCTGAACATGCATCAGGGAACACAACCATCTCCCCAGGTGTCACTAGCAAAGCACTTCGCCATTTCACCCTCATGAAAAGGGAGAGCCAGCAGATGCCAAGCTGCTGTGTAGGACTGCCTGCATGGGTGTGGGACTTGCTCCAGGTGGCCTTGGCCCAGCCTCAACCTTTTTCTGGATTTCCATGCAGGGGCTTGGAGGACACATCGCATTGCACCATGCAGTCCTATCACTGGATTGGACTTTGTATGAGCTTGGCAGAGAGGAGATGTCATTCGCACAGTGCTGACATATTGGCTTTTTTGGAATATCCCACACAGCATCAAAGTAAACCAACTCTGGGCACACTCTCTTCCTTGAACATGAGTGTAAAACCCTAGGTAAAGGAAAATACCTTGGACTGGCTTCAGGTTCATCTTATCCCAAAAACTTGAAGGCACTAACTCTCCCTGCTGCCCCCAGCACAAACAGGAACCTGGTCTCCTTCATGTCTTCAAACCCCATTGAAAGAAACTTGCTCACCTCCCTGTTAGCTTTTATTGCTTCCTCCTGACCATCACCTACGAGCTGGACCTCATCCACCTGAAAATTGATGGGGCTCTTACACATCCTATAACACCCTGCATTACAGCAGAATGCCAGCCCAGCCGTGTCTGGGAGCCTTAAAGCAATGAATCTCCTTGACTTGCTATTTTTCCTCCCTTCCCCGTCTTATTCTGTAAGATCAGTTGGCAACCCTGACCTCCTGGATTTTCTAATGATGATTTATGGGGATGCTGGCGCAGTGCAAAGGCTGAGCCTTTGTCCCTGTGCCTGTTGTCCACCCTCACAACGGGACTCTTTTTGCCTAGTCCTCTATTCCACCCACAGTGATGACAGAGTGTGCTCTGGTCAGGCACTAAACCATGCAGCTGGGCTGGGTGAAGAGCAGGCCCTTGTTATTGCACAGGAGAAAATGCACTTGGGATTCCTTTTGGTTGGGGGAGAAAGCTTTGCAATGCTTTTATCCTTGTGTGCTGGCCCAGGTTCCAGCTCAGAGGACCACGTCTGAGCAGCACTGGGATCAACTCTGCAGGTATCTGGCTTACAAAGACCCAGAGCTGCAAATTTTGTGCATCGATTCACCTCCCCATCTATACAGAAGCTCAGCAGCCCCCAGACCCACAAGTACTGTAGGGGTAGCACCCAAGTCCCCCTCTGGTAACTTAGATGCCCTGTTGGGTTGTGCCAGGGCTGGCAAGGAAAGCAAATGTTGGTCCCCCATGCCAAAGAGGTGGCTCCTGGAGTCCTCTCTAGGACCCATGTTTGCAGCTGGGCATTTTCAGTGCTGTTTTGTCCCAGGGTCCCTGGGGAACACACTGTGCTGTTTCAGCCCATCCCGCACGGTGCTGGCCTGGCCTGGCTCTCCCCAGCCCCTAGAGCTGCCACCCTCCCTAGTGCTGCAGGGGGAGGTTTTGGTGTCCTCGACAGCCTCTGCAAGCAGTTGGGAAGGAAGTGGGTTCCTTCAGCCACGTATTATTTCACTGTGATGCGGCAAACGCGCCTGCATTAGCCTTTTCCATCAGTCATCCCTCTCTTACGCCTCGACTGATTGACTCTCCTCTTCTCTTTCCTTTCAAAAGCACGTCATTAGGGGGTTAGAGGCCGATTGCACTTCACATTAATTCGTTCGGCTGGGCCAGAGAGTAAAATGAACATTTTCCTGAGCTGGATTTACTCCCCCGAGAGAGCCCTCTCCCCCCGTCCTCCCCTCCCCTTGCCATCTGCTCATGACAAAGGGCTCTCGGCTCTCCTCCTAGCCCCCGACACCCATCCATCTCCATCAGCACAGCGAGCCGTGCTGAGCGCGCCGTATAATAAGATCTCTGCTCTCTAATTAGCCCTGCGCACACTGATTTCCTAGCCATGAAAAGAAGGGGGGAGAAAAAAATCGGTATAAAGGGAGGAAGGGTAGGGAGTGGGAAGATAAGTCCTCCTCAGACACCCATTGGTACCAATTGAGGATGCTGTAGAGCAGGCTGGGAATCAGATGGAAAGTGTTTGGGGCTTTTTTTGTTTCACCTCTCTGAGTTTTGAGGTTTTGGGAGAGGATGTGTTTGATTGGATCCTCGTACCCAAAATATGATTCCTGGAGCAAATAAAGGACCCAAATTAGTGTTTGCACCTGCACTGGCTGAAGTGGTGGAGTAATGTGGGACTGCAGCATGAGCTGCATCTTTCTGGGGTGAGCAGTAAGAGAGGACCTGTGCATACAGGGATTTTGCACACAGTGTGTGCAGAGGTTGTGTGTCTGCTTCCCTTGTTTCAAGGGATTTCTCCTCTGGACCTGGAGAAGAAATTCCTGAAACTATCTGCAGCCCCGGTGCTAAGCCTGCATCTTTCTTCTGGGTCTCAGTTACTTCAAAGAGAAGAACCCTACAAACCAGTAATTATTTTTGCCCCCTCCCCCCCCTTTTTTTTCTCTCTCTCTCTCTCTTTTTTTTTTTTTTCAGAAAAACCATGAAGGCAATTCTATTTCTTTAGCAACCAAACCTTTTAACTCTTTCTGAATCTTACTTCCTTGTGGAAAATGCTTGTCATCTTGTAAATAGTGATAGTTACTTGTGTGCCCTCTACTGAGGTGTCACAGCACATCTTGCCCATATTGCATGGTCCACTTCTGGTCAGCAGTGACAATATGGGTTATCCAACTTCAGCACTTCGGGTGCCATGTCAAAACAAGGTCTGCCCCTGTGATGCAAAACCTTTGTATTTTCTCACTCCACTTTGGAAGATCACAAGGTGCTGGTGGTCCTGGCAGGGTCTGGGCTGGCTCTGGGACGCTGCAGCCCCCCACACCACCATCCTGCCCTGCATATACGACGAGAACATCACGGGGAAGCTCTGCAGTGACTTATTCTCACATGTAGGCTGGCTCAGATGCCCCTACTGGAGTCCTTCTCTTAACCTTGGCTGGCTTTTCTTTGTTTTTATTTTTATGCCTTTAATTAGTCTCTTCCTAGGGCATTGCCTCTTCTGCTGTCCAGATTATCACCTACTTCATGGTACATGTGATTTATTCATTTTTGTCCCCTCATTTCTCGGGTTGTTCTCTCTTTTCATTTCCCTCAAGCTTCCTACCTTCTCTTGTGTATATATTTTTGTGAAGAGTTAAATATGGGTTGAGACAGAAGAAGATTACAGCAAGGGCTGGTGGTTAGAAGATGAGCCATATGTGGAGGACCATATGCATCCCAGCTATGGCTGAGAACATCAACATGGCCTAGGGCAATTGGAGGCATGTTTTGGGAATGGGCAGGATGAGACGGAGAGATGGAAAGGTTCCTTCCCTGTGGCTCCTGAGCCAGAGAGACCTGAAAGGAGAGGGAAGAGCCTGAGGGGGAGGCTGGGTTGCATGGCTCCCAGTGGTGGGACAGCGGGGAGGACCTCCCCATGGATGGAGCTGCTCTCCTCCACTAAGGGTCTGCAGAGCTGCAGGCTTCCCGGGAAGAAACCAAGCCACCTCTGCTCTTTTGTCTACAGAGGGGGGACCCAGAGCCACCCTGAATGCCTGGGAGAACATATTGCCTCCTCCTTGCATGACGGGCATGTGGGCGATTGTGGGACCATCTCCACACAGAGGCCTACAGAGGTTTTTTAACCACCAGATCCCTCCATTATGATTTTTAATATATTAATAATTTAATTACAATTAATATATCAATATATTATTATAATAGCATTATATNAATATATCAATATATTATAATAATAGTATTATATTAATATCATTATAGTATTGTATATTAATATATTATATATTATATTATTATATTAACATCTATTTAATTAATGTATCTTGGAACTTGCATAAGGTCTTTGAATTCCGCCAGGGCACAAAGATGGGCATCTCAGCTGTGAAAATGAGTTTAGAGAGCAAATAGGGAACAGGCTATAGCTTCCAACCACTGATTTAACCCACAAGTTCCTAAATGTTTAAGCCACATCCCAAGTACAAATTGCTCTCAATTTTAGTGATCTGCAGATCCCTGCTGATTTTCAATCACTATAATTGAGATAAATGCAGATTTATCTCAGATAAATGGCTGGCCCAGTGCAGTGGTTTCATATACATCCAGGAATCCTAAAGCACCCTGCCGAGGAAGAGATGTTGGAGCAGCTGTTTGGTACCAGGATGTTGGTGAGGAATGACAGATGGGAAAACAGATTGCTGACAGCATGTTTTCAAAGCTGTTTGTTTTTACTTTGTCTATTATATTTTTTCATTGCTAGTGTATTTATTCTGGACAAGGAAGGGACCTCTCAATCAGCAGATCAGGGACAAGTGGGACCATTTTGACCTGTGCCATGGAGGGTAGGTGTGTTTTGGGTCTCTGTACAGCAATATCAGCACCTGGTAACAAGCTGGAGGAATTGTTCTGGTTATTGATGAAAATTTAATAGAATTATAGAGTCATTTAGGTTGGAAAAGACCTCTGAGATCATCAAGTCCAACTGCTAATTTGGATCTAATCACCCTCCTGAATCCTGCTGAGATGACCGACACAAGCAGGACATAAACCCCTTCTCAGGATGGTTACAGTGAGCAAAAGGAGGTGATGCAGTGGCATTCAGCATTAGAGATATACTTAGTTAATTCTATATATTTCTGATATAAATAATTCTGTGTATTATATATAATTATGATTTTTTTCAGAGATACTGATAGTGCATTGTCAGGATTACAAGCTGTGTTGGTGGCTGCATCAAGACTGGGGTCAGCATGAGTTGTTTTTAAGGCTCTTTTCCATGATGTATGTAGAAAAAAAAATGCATTAGGGGAGACTTCAGTGTGGAAGACATACCCAGGCTAGCTCACAGAGCTGGTAAGAAGCCATCAGTAGAGTTCATGAAATTAGAGTTAATATTCTTTTCTAACACAAAAGGCTTTGTGCTCTCAGCCACAGGAACAGAGGGAGAAGATGAATTACTGATTGGAAGCTGATGACTGTCCGGGTACAAGGGATGTTAACTTGCTTACATTTAGTTTGGGTAAATAGAGGACAGTGACAGCTGGCATCAGGCTGCATGGGGGCTTCACCTCTATGTGCCTGTATCTGCAGTCATTTTTTTCAGAAATACTGTAGGAAATAATTGACTTTTTGAGAAAATTTGTGCAGATGATAAAAAATTGCACATTCAAGAAATAAGATAGTTCTTGGTTAAAACCTCTCCTAATTTGGAAAAAGGAAAGATGAAAACAGATGAAGAGAAAAAGGAAAAGGAAAAGGAAAGGAAGGAAAAGGAAAAGGAAAAGGAAAAGGAAAAGGAAAAGAAAAAGAAAAAGAAAAAGAAAAAGAAAAAGAAAAAGAAAAAGAAAAAGAAAAAGAAAAAGAAAAAGAAAAAGAAAAAGAAAAAGAAAAAGAAAAAGAAAAAGAAAAAGAAGGCTGTATAAAATGGACATGAACAAGGGTGAAGAGGAGCTGACATAAATTGTAACCTGTGCTACAGAAAATTGATGAAGGAAGCTAAAGGCTTCAGTATGAATACCAAGAAATTGAAAGATCAATGAAAAGATGAAGAAAGAAGACGAAGAAGACTCACACCTAAGCTCTTGTCTTGGCCCATTCCATAACACAGGCAAGGTTTTCTTGCAGCCTAAAGTAGTGATGGCTGGGCTAGGTTCCTCTCCCAACACATGCCCTGTGCCCACTTCACTTCTGGCAGCCTGAAGATGCTGCGGCCAGCTGTAACGCCCAGGGAGCGTACACGGGACTCAAATACGAGCCACTGACCCCTGGGCCAAGTCAAGCCCATTTTGCTGGCCGAGCCATCCTGGCTGTCCAGCTACAATAGCTGCAGTTCGAATTGCTAAAGCCACCAAGGCAAAGTGACTGCTGGGTGACGGCAGGATTTATTAGGGCTTTCTATTCAGCTCCCGGTACTCCCCCTCGGATGGAGCTGGATGCTGTAATGGGAATGAATTGCAACTTGATTTTGCAGCCAATCGTGGGTTTAAGGATGAGAAAACATCTGTCCCTTCCCCATCTGACACCTGTCTCCCTCCAGCCTCTGACAGATGCTCCGATTTACAGATTCACTCGCTGCTGATGATGAGACCCAATCCCGTCCAGAAGAGCCGTGACAAAGAAGGACAATTAGGCAGTTGTGCCAGCACAAATGACCAAATACTTGAGCAGCTGTGACAATCTGAACAGATTTGTATTAGGGAATGGAGCTGCAAAGGTCCATATGGTCCACAATCAAAACAGTGGACTCGTTATATGAATTCCCACTCTGAATGGGCAGGGATTCTCATGGCTGTGCCTGTAAAGAGAAAAATCTTGCAAGTATAGGCCCTCTGGGGAGCTGCTCAGACAGCATAAAACAGTTTTACCTCACTTTTCTAACTGCTGGGTATTTGCAGGACATACATTGGCATTCCTTTTTCATTTTCTGTATGGTCTATGCTTGCAAGATGCTGAATGCACAAGCTGGATATCATCAGCTCCCACCAGCTCCCATCAGTTCGCAGACTGACTGTGACTGTTATTGGAAGGGGAGGGAGAATCCTGGCTATAAAAGCCACGACCATCTCGGTCATTAAAGCTGCAAATGGTCAGCATGCAAAAGGCCTCATGAAGATGTCAGCTGTGTTTAACAGCTTTTGGATGTGATTTATGGCTCTGTTCTGAGGCATCTGCAAAGAAATTACCCTCGGAAATGAGTGGATCCGACCAGAAGTGGCTCAGGTGGTAAAGCGCAGGCTCTGCTGTGCTGATCCAATGTTGACCTGGAGTTCATGGACCACTAATGAGCTTTAAAGCCATGAAAACGTATTTCACAGAGCAGAAACCCAGGGCACATGCACTGATACAACTCCGTTTTGAACGTCTAGAGTCATCATCAAGGGCTGGTCCTGACTACCATCAGTACCTGCAAGCTGATGTGGAATTGTTTTAATTATCTTTATCTTATTTTTTTATTATCTTTATTATATTTATCTTTATTTGATTTCTTAGCTACAACCATTACTGTAAAGCTGTACTTTTCTAGAGCAATAAACTTCTTTCTGGTAGGGGAGAATATTCTGCTTATCCCCCCTGCATACCTACTTGCTCCTTTATTGATTGCCAAACAGCAGATACAAAATGTAGTGCATTTTGAAATTGCTTGGATACTTTTTAGGTTGGAAAGTGGCTGGGAAATCTCTAATGCCCTGTTCGTATGTGTCCTCTTGAGTGAAGCACCCACTTCCACCCAGCCTGAGTGTCACGGCCAGGAGTTAGGAGGAGGGTCGGCAGGGGAGAGCTGGAGTCAATGTCATGAAGTGCCCGAGAGATTTGGTTGTCATGTTCAGAAGTGAATGAGTTGTGCATGTGGGAGCAAGAGGGGAGTGGGACGTGTCCTTCAAAAATGGCATCTTGGGAAAAATTACCAGCTAGATTTTCCCACTGAACAAAATATCTGAACTAAGACTTGTGGTTTTGACCCAAACTTAGCCAGTCTCATGCAAATTTGGGCAGCTTTTCCCTGAGAAGGCCAGAGAACGGCACCAAGATTTTAGCTTCACATTCAAAGCTTGGTGCACGAGGAAAGGACAGCAGTTCAAGAGATGGTGGTTGGAGTAGTAAGACAGCATCGTTCTCCTTGCCTCCTCCTCCGAAACGGGTGAACCACTCAAGCTAAAACTCTCAGAGCAAAAATAAAGAAGACTGGAAAAGTCCTGGAAATCTCAGCTAAGGATTTAAGTGCAGTAAATAAATAATGTCTTTGAAGGGGAACAGCAGACAGTTCTTGCTGCGCTGAGGCTAGCTGGGGGCATGAAAACACTGTGGGCTCAGGCAGGACCAAACTTTGCATGTCCTGGTGTCCGAACATCCCAATGTTTTCATTCAAGCCTCTCTTCAAGCAAAGGAGGAGAATGAAAATCTCGTGGCAGCAGAGAGCTTTGCTAATGGAAATATGCAATAACCATAACTTGAACTTGGCCTTCTCATAGGCTCAAAGTAATTTCCCCCTAATATCAGGAAAATATATGGCCTTTCTTGAAGTAGCAGAAGCACCATATAAATCAAGGTTTTAATTGAGTTGAAGACATTTGCTAGCATTTCAGATTTGATTTTTCTGCTGAGCTGCAGTCAGATTGAAAACAGCGATGTAGAGAAACAAAGAGAAAACCTGAACACAAAACCAGGCATATATTAGAACACGAATATTCATTAGTGAATCAGAGCAATAATAAGGAAATGAGTCACAAAACTAATGCCCTAAGAAGCAGTCTACCCAGAACACATTTTAATCAGAATCCTCAAGGACCAAACCCTGGGCTTATAAATTTTTTCTTTTTTCTTTTTTTCTTTTTTTTTTTTTTTTTTTTTCCCCAGAGATGTCTGTTTTAATAAATGGAACAAATATGACTAACTGAGCTTGTTGTTATAAATGGTTTCAGAAATGCACAGGAGCCAGCTCATGGCCATACAGCATGGGGTGTTCCACTCCGTCCCTTAGGGCTGGCCCTAAGCACCCCTTGAGTGTCCTGGGAGAGGTTTTTCCCTAACAATTCCAGATGTTTTTCTTGCAGCTGGTTCATAGAAGGTCCGTAGGCATCTAAGATATAGAGGGTATCTGGGATGACCTCAGACCCTTCACCCCAAGCACTTGCCATGAGTACAAAGACATTTTCTGGAGCAAAGGACCTACCTAGACATCTCTGGGCATACATGTGGTCCTGTCCTAAGAGCAGACCCTTGCTGTGATTCTTCTCATCCAGCCTCAAACACCACCAAAGCAGAATTTTCCCCTGAGCTGGTCGCCCCAGAGCTGACACGCCACAATTATTCAGGATGCCAGGAACCTGCCACCCTCTCAGTTTTGTCATGTCATAACTTCACCCCAATATGCCCTTCACTGCATAGATGTAATACTGAATGTCTGCACAGGAGATGAGGCACTGGGTAATATTTCTGTCAGTGAGAGCTCTTAAAATTCCCATTTTTCACATGGGGAAACTGAGGCAGGCAGTCCCCCACCCCCCCGAGGTGGGTCTGTGCCCAGCTGTAGCAGGAGCAGCAGGAAGGAGGCTGCAACCTGCTTCCTGCTGACCCTGGGGCTCACCAGGCTGTAAGATAAACCCAGACCCCACAAATGCCCCTTCCCTCCCTGGTGCAGTTATAAAGAAAGGAAGCCTTATCAATTGCTTAGTCTTTAAGTGATTTCTTAGCCTTTAAGCAAATTTCTTAGTCTTTAAATATAGGATGTGTGGGCTGAGGGAGATTTTGGCTTGGGACACCTGCAGTCTATTCCTGCTCTGCCACTGATGTGTTAAGTGACTTTGGTCAACTCTCTACTCTTCTGTACAGTGAAGATGGACAGATTCATGCAACACATGATGTGACTCTTCCAGCAATGGAGCTGGAGTCCCTGCTTAGCTGCCCAAGTGTCCTTGCACCCCGACTTCTTTTCTGGTTCCTTATCAATAACCCCCCCTTTGCAGCATCCCCCTTCAGCATCAAGCTGATGCTGTGCCCACAGGCTGGGGCGTCAGGTCTATAGTGCACAATGAGGTTTTCCTGTCTTTTCTTCCTCCATCACCTCCCCAGAGGGTGAGGGAATTTAATGGGATGAAGCCATCCATCCTGCTCACTTGCTGACCATGGTGTGCCCTCAGGATAGCTCCTCCTGCACCGCTTCTCCTCTCTCCTGCAGCGAAACCCTGAGTAAAGCTGTTCTGGGCATCTCCACAGAGCTGTGATGCTCCAAGAGCTGGACTTTGGCCTCAGCATCCTCCCTCCCCACCCCCTTAACATCTGGGGGAAGGTGCATCACTTTGAGAGGTACAGGCTGCAGGTCAGGCTGCTCACCCCAGTAAGGTTAAGGCTGATGTTTTCTGAGCCTCGGCTCATCCTATGTGGCACGTGATGGTGGTGGATCCACTGGTGGAGAGAATGGCATGACTGTGACATTCCCCAGGGCGTAGGGAAAAGTTTATTGCTGGTACTGTAAATACCTCAGTCCGGTCCCTCTGCTGCAGCCCCAAGCTGGTCCCATGGAAACTGCACTCCACAAATGCGGTCTTACTGACTGCCTTCACACACAGCTCTGGAAATGGCTTTTTTGAAGGCTAATTAGTATGGAAAAACAATCACAGAAACCAGGAAAGGAGGTAATTATCCAGCATGTGCAGTGAACCTCCAGGCTGGCTGGCTGAGCAGAGACACAGCAGGTTTGGGATATTTTCAGTAAGGGACCAAGCTAAAGGCATCAGCTGGAATTTATGGATGCGGAAACCAGGCGGGGTTCAGGAAAAAGAATGGAGAAATAAATTTCCAGAGGCTGGAAACTGCAATCGGAGGTGCTCGAACAAGGGTGGCTGATTTTGCCCTGCAGAAGCCAATGGGGAAAATGACTAACCAGAAAAGCAAGTTCATGGGAACTTGAGCTCCTGACAAGGTGGCTTCCTTTAGGGTTAGGATATCTGCATTAAACTCATCAAAGAGAAGCATTTTAAGGAAGATATAATCCATCAGGGAACTCATTGCTGAAAGCAGTCACTGAGGCCACATATTGCTCCAAATTTAACAGCTACAGAGCCTTCTCACATCCTTATAAAGTATTTTTGGGGAACATGAGATAGGATTAATGAGTCCTGTGTTAGATACAGGAAGAGCCTGAGGCAAGCCCTGCTTGAATGAATAAGTTTAGGCATAGAAATGCTAGGTGAACTTCTTGTGGCCATAGAGAAATCTCTGCAAAGCCCTAAGTAATGCTCTGCTCTTCACTCCAGCCATAGGACAAACTTTCTGCAACCAGTTTGCAAAGGAAATCTATCATGGGGATTAATTCATTTGTTGCTCCTTGTATCTGTGCCTTCCTTGGGACTGAATTTAACTCAAGTCTTCACTTCTGTGAGAACACAGGGTGAATTGTGCAGCAAGGACACACACCTGCGTGTGTGCTGGTGGGGCGTCCATCTCAGGAGGCATCCGAATATTGTCCTCCAAAACCCAGCAAGCAGCAAGACGCTCTAATGTCATCTCAAAGTGTCACAGATGAGAGATGTCCACAGAACCACAAGAAGGAATGGACTTAATAGTTGGGTTACATGGGACACCCCGGTCATCTCCTGCTCCAGAAAGGTTGAGAAGAACTTCATCCTTTCTTTTTCTTTTTTTTTTTTCTTTTTTTATGTCAGTTGACTGTGTCAGTACCTAAATGCTGTAGAAATACTCTCATTGGCAGCAGGGTGCCTATCTGCAGGTGCAACAGTAACTCTCTATGCTCATCCCTTCTGAAGAGGTGTCCCCATGGTTGTGAGCTTTGGGTGCTTCCCACCCACCCTGATGCCCATGGTGTGGACGAACGCATGCAGGCTGTGCCCTGGAGGAGCTGAGCTAAGGTATCTGCTAGCAGACTTCTCTCCCATCTTTCCCTCGTCCAAAGTGCCCGCAGTTATTGCACATGTGAGGCGAGGCAGATTGCTTTGCTCTGGGGGAAGAAGTTATGGCATTGGAAATCTCCTTTACTGGGCACGCCATGTTCATAGCTCAGTGAGAACATGAGAAGGATGGGAGGGAGGCAGGGATGACTGTTTGGTTGTAATAAACCCAGAGCAAGCCCCACCACCCACTTCTGCGTCTCCTTGGTGTCCCTGAGTCTCCTCCTTCCCAGCCTACCTAAATCTTCCCTTCTCCAGCACCGAGCTCTGAAGGACAAGAGCAGCTCAGCTGTAATTGAACCAGCCTGGTCCAGTGACCTGGAAGGAGGAAGGCATGGGGCTGGCAGCTGGCAGCACCGGGGTCTGTGCATGTGAAGGTCTCATTTAGGGGGCTTGGGAGTCATCTGAGTGGCTGGGAGGGAAGAGGGAGTAGAGGGGCTTTTCAGCTGTAGACATCCCTCAGGTACCGTATGGACACGTCTACTCCAGTCCCCCAAGAGCTCCCAGCTTTCAACAATAACTGCAAACAGTCAAGCATGAGCAGACATCCTTGTGTGCAGACATCCATGTTTTGAGCACGCAGTAGGTTTGCAAATGCGTCTGCACCAAAGGCTCATGCAAATTAGGCCAGAGAGATGAACGCATCCATTTGGGAAGTCAAGCTCAAGATTTGTCCTAAAGGGATGAGTGATAGATGCCTCTACCAGAGGTTAATAAATCTTGTAAATGAATAGACTGGATGATCTAATAGCTCCTTTTTCATTTTGTAAGTGCTGTGATTTTAGAGGATATTTAATGGCTTTGAATAATAAACAACAGCGCTCCAAATAGAAAAAGAAAATTTATGCAAAATAGAAATGAAACCCACTAAAATTTTCCATTGAGGGAAAAAGAGAGGAGAAAGAGAAGATCAGCTCATCCTGCGTTTTTCCTCCATGTGAACAGCCACTTTTTTACCAGATGGAACATACCCAAAATGCTTGGTTCAACTTTCTGCTGGACTCAGCAACCTGAACCAGGAGCTGATGACACCCATCAGAGCAGGTCTGAGGCTTCAGGGCTGCGTGGCCCTGGGCACCTGTGCTGGGCTCTGTAAAAGTGCTTTGGCTTCGGGGATGGGGGCCTTTCTCAGAACCCGGTTTTGGCTAGAAAAGTTGAGAATTTAGATGCTGAGGTGGGTCCTGCTCCTGAATGGTTGTAGTCTGCGTGACCCCAAAGCCTGTCATAACCATAGCCAGAGAAGGTGCAATGGTGCCATTTTCAACCTACCTAGTCCTGGCCCATCACTCGTGTGCTATGGCCCTCCCTCCATTGCACGTTAAGCTGACTTCTCCCCGCGTGACATCACCATGACCTCACAGACCAGATGCAACTTCTTACCTTTGGGTCAGACGCCCAGCCATGCCTGCAGCTCATGGGCACGGTGCTCACGGGCTTCTTGGCTCTAGGTGGGCTAAGCTGTCCCCATGAAACACCTCCTGAGGACACCTTCACCAGCCACTGCCCAGCCCTGCAGGCCGGTGCAACGAGAGCTCTGGGCTGCCTCTTGCTTCCAGACGGGACGTGGAGGGGAGGGAAGCGCTCACAGCTGGGCACTTTCTACAATAAATCACCTGCCCGCTGTGCACCAGCAAAACCTGCATCTCCATTCCGCACAGCTCTCGTCTGGTTGGCTCTGGCGTGCAACAGCCGAAGGCTGAGCACCTCGTTCTGCTCCACAGACAAGCCAGGCTGTCTCTCGTGTTGTCTCCGTGCTTTAATTTTGATCAATAATTGCACAGGCCATCTCTGTCTCATCTCTTTACAGAGGTGTCATTTGGAGACCTTGTTTCCTAAAGCAGGGCTGGATGGGAGCGGCCAGACTCCATGAAGGGCTCACAGACATGCTGGGGCAAGGGACCTCTGGCCACCTCTAGCCCAGCACCTGCTCGGAGCAGGATTAGCCCCAGTGCTGGCCAGGGTGGACATGTCTTTGTCTAGCCGAGTCCCAGGCATTGCTGGATGAGATCTCCTTCCTTGATGACCTTTTCTAGAGCTGCAGCACCTCCCTGGTGCAAACTGATTACAGGTGTCCCACCTCAGCCTCCAAAACTGCCATTTCTGCCTGTGGCTCCTTGTCATATCTTTGATCTGTACCCAAAATGGTTTGGCTCCATCATCCCCAAGTAATTACTTACTCGTCCCTATTAGGCACCTTCATAACAGCTTTTTTGATGGTGGACAAGATCCAAGGTCAATTCAGAAAAA
>VXAA01005560.1:98390-152236 GCA_013399115.1 Anseranas semipalmata | reverse complement strand
TCTGCTGTGGTTTTTTTTTTTGTCGATATCAGCGGCTAGAGAAACATTTCCTCCTGTTGCTAATGTATCTGAATCACATGAAGCACTGAGTGACACTTTTTTGGCCCAAGAATTTATTTATAGAAAAATGCAATTTTAAGGATTATTCAGAGCCAGATTAAAAACTGCAGGAGACTGTTTCAGCCAAGCAAAAGGTGTGGTCTTTGGTTGGTTGGGTTTTTAGAAAGTGAAAAACATTTTGTTTTGACACTTTCAGAGTGAACCACTCTAACTGCGTAGAAAAAATAATAATTCAATATGACATCTCCTGATCACATTTTGTTAAGCTTAGTTTCCAAAAAGAAAAATTACTTCTGCCTTCTTCACATCTATGTGCACACACCCTGGTCAGAACAGAGTAAAGTATGCAGGAAAAGTTGCTATAATGTTTAGAATAAGAATGAGTAATTTGGCTTTTGGGATCAGCCCAAGTATATTAAAGAAATAACAGCAATTTTCCTTACTTTGGCCTGACCATGCATCTGAAATATCAATAACAAGAACTCACCTGCTTCTCCTGCCACAAACCATCTTGCTGTCTGGCTGAGCAGCGTGTGAGAGCACAGTGGGCAATCCCAGTGGAGGATAAGGAATAGAGAGGGGCAGATGCAAGTGGATTCATTTGCATAGGGTTATCTAAAGAAGTGAAGCAATGGCTGATGTCATTGCAAGGCTACCCTTGACTGTCTTTGAAAGGTCATGGTGATTCATGGTAAGGTTCCTGAAGTCTGGAATAAAGCAAATGTCACTCCCATCTTCAGGAAGGCAAGAAAGAGGAACTACAGGCTGGCTGGATTTGCTGGACTACACTCTGGTGGATTAAATAGCCCCAAACCATTTCAACACATGTGAAGGACAAGAAGGCAATGGGGAGTAATTAGCATGGATTTACAAAGGGGAAGTCATGCTTAACCAACCTGGTAGCCTTCTTTGATGAGATGACTGGCTTGAATGAGCAGAGGGCAGTGGATGTTGGTTATCTCAATTTCAGCAAGGCTTTTGATGTTGCCTCCCATGATCTCCAACATTATAGACAAGCTGGTGAAGTGCAGACTAGATAAGTGGGCAGTGAATTGGCCTGAGAACTGGCTGAAGGGTTGTGCCAGGGACAAAGAGCCCAGCTCCAACCAGTCTCTAGAGCTGTACGCTGGGGGTTGATACTAGGACCAGCGCTGTTTGCTGCTGCACTGATAGCCCGGATGATGGGCGCAGCACACTTGGCAAACCTGGGAGGAGTGGCTGGTGCACCTGGTGGACACGTGGCCATTCAGAGGGACCGGGCCACGCTGGACAAGCAGGCAGAGAGGAACCTCGTGAACACTGGGCAGAGCTCTGCCAGCAGGCGGAGGGAGGGGATCCTTCCCCGCTGCTTGGCACTGGTGAGGCACACACGGAGTGCTGGGTCCAGGCTGGGGCTCCTGAGCACAAAAAGGATGTGGAGATACCAGAGTGAGTCAGCTAAGGGCCACAGAGATGACCGAGGGACTGGAACATCTCTCGTATGAGGAGTAGCTGAGACAGCTGAGATATTTATGCTGGAGAAAAGAAGACTGAGGTAGGAATCTTATCTATGGGCATAAATGCCTGATAGGGCAGAAGTAAAGAAGACAGAGCCAGGGTCTTCTCAGTGGTGCCCAGGAAGAGGACAAGAAGCAACGGGGATGGACTGAAATACACATAATTCCTTTTAAACATAAGAAAAATCTCTTCCTGTACATCAAACACTGGAACAGGTCACTCAGAGAAGCTGTGGAGTCTTCATCCCTGGAGACATTTAGAACCTGAGTGGACAACGACCCAATCAGCCTCCTCCAGCTGACTCTGCTTAGAGCAGGGAGCTTGGACTAGATCTTCAGAGGTCCCTGCCCACTGCAGTGATTTGGTGATCCTGCAAAAACTGGCCTGTCTACAGTCTGGTGCTAAAAACATTGCCATGTATGCTGAATGGTGAATAGTTCTGGCTCTCGGGTATCTCAGGCTGGTGCATGCAACAGCCTACACTTTGTGAGCTATATGGAGAAACATGGGTTCCTCCATGAGCAAATTTGAATCTCCCACGTCTGTGTGTTTATATGGGCCAGGTTTTGGCAGCAATATTGGCTTAAGGGCTTCCCTCCTTCTCCTCTCAGCTGAGAAGCCTATGGAGGCCTTCCCTTTGTTGAAGCTGACACAGGCTGGACTGTGATCCAGCGGAGTCAAGGGACAGGGACAATACTGCCACCGAAGACTTTGTGTTGGAGGACCAAGTCTTAAAATTAAATTTCAGCTTGGTCTCTTCTGTAGTAACCCTTATATCTTCGGGAGAGGGTATAGGATACATCCACAGAGGGCAAAGCAGGGGGAACAGGGCTGTTTGTCAGCAGCTTGATGGGAGCTGGTGCTACTTGCTAATTGCTGCAGCTGCATCTTTTTTTTTTTTTTTTTTTTTGTAATTTTAAATGAAATCTTGTCACAGATTTCAGGCAGCCCAGTGCTGTGGTTTACTCATGAATAACTCGGAATAATTATCAGTCTTAAACATTGACAAATCCTCATAACAACATCCCACAACAGAGAGAAAAAAGGAATTCTCTCTGCTGTGTACATATCACCACTGAAGCAAAAAAAGCAAATAATATGGCTGAGACCACATATGAAATGAATGGCAGACTGAGGAACAGGGTTATGGTTTTTTTGGCTTCCAGGTCATACCATTCCAGGTCATTGCATCATATTTATGGCATTGGTGTTTCTTCAGAGTTAGAAAAAAAAAGTACATTAATATGGGAAAAACAGAACTGCAAGAATAAATGTTGTGCTGGGAGGAAGTGGGAAATGCAGAGAAACCAGAGGAAAGGACCATTTTCTGCATTTCTGGCTTGACTCAAGGCTGGAAGTGCTGAAATCATCCCAGGTGGCCTCAGGCTGTGCCAGCACTTCCAGAAATCAGCTGCCACCTCTCTGACTGAGATCAGAGAAGATTTTGGAAAAGAACCCAAATTATTATCAAAAGAGACAGCTGACATTTTAACCAAAAATGTCAAAGCCACAATTTCCTGTTCCTTAATTGAGACAATTTTAGAGTGGAAAAAACAGAGTGCCTAATCGAAAATGAGGTGGTGAACAGAGGGAGAAAGACTTCATTGGCGTTCCTTGGCAAACAAGGTATTTCTTTAAATGCCCAGATCCTGAGGTCTTGTGAGATGCCCAGCTCCCATTTCACAGTGTCTCACCCTGTACGCTTTTGGCTTTGGAGATGATCTTAAGAATTGCATGGGAGGCCCCTCAGTATTCATGTCAGCAACCCACATTTCTATGAGCAAAAAAAACTCCAAAGCCATAGTTTTAAACACAGTTTCGTGAGTTGGAGAGGACAAGGGTGTGAAGTTTTAGTTTCTGAGAAACTGTCGTGGAGGCACTGGGGAGGAGGATAGCAAAGGCAATGTGGGGAGAAGGCTGGGATGCAGACTTGCTCCAGCGTGGAGACACAGAGACATCTCACCTGGTCCAGGTGAGCCGGGAGGCAGTGGGGATCCAGAGGCAGCTGGGGGCTGAATGCTGAGTTTTCCCCATCCCTGTCCCTCGTGTCCTGCCAAGAACCCCTTGGGGATATGGTCAGTGCCACTCCTTCTCATCAGTTCTGATGTCACCACACTCCTTTCCCCCTCCCACAGCCATGATCACCAGAAAAAGCCTCTTTTCACTTTATTCTTTTGCCAGCCTTGCCCCCATCTCTGTTCATAATCTAAACCACAGAGAAGGAAGAGGCAGGGAGACCACGCAAGATTTCTTCTGATTTAGATCATTATTATATCTCACATTTCCAAATGGAAACATCATCTGTGGCGTGAGTGGGGCTGTTGCTATTTAAAATACCGCCCAAGGCAAAGGTATATTTCCAAGTGCACTTTTTACAGAGCTCCTTGAAAGCACTGGAGACGGCACCAGCTGGTTCCCCCTCGTCCTGTGTTTGTTTTTCATATTAAATGTGGCAGGATGATTTTTCCAAAGAGCTCAGCCTCCATTCAGCTGCCCGATGTTTCAGAAGTGCCCGTGTCCCCATGTGGTCCTCAGAGCTGTCTATTGAAAGCAGCTCAGGAGGCCATCAGCTCTTCCAAAAATGAAGTCCTGCCTGTGCAAACACCCTCTTGGCTTGTTTCACATCAGTGCTAAAACAAAATCCAAACCACACCCTGTTGGGTGATCATTGTATATTATAGAGTTATAGATTGCAGCTCAGGTATTTTTAAGCACATTAAGAACACTACATTCATCCTTCCGATTTGAAACAATTTGCCTTTCTTCCTCCTTGGCTTAGCAATGAATTGTTTGAAATGTCGCCTTCCTCTGCACAGAGAAACAGAGTAGATGAGATGAACCAAGAGGAAAAATTCCGCCTGAGGAAGCATGGCTGATATTTAGGACCTTTTCAGCCAGAGCTAATAAGATATCTAAAATGTTTTGTTTTGGAATACAGAAGACAACTGCCCAGAGTCAAAACCTTCTCTGTTCAGTGATCCCAATCAGAAATGCAAAAAAACAATAGCAAAAGGGATGATGGGTACCTTCCATTATGGCAAAGAAGGACAGAAAATGAATAAGAGCAGCTGAAGGCTGCATGGAAAAATACATAATGACTGGGGAAAGGATAGCAAAGAGGTGCTGCAATGGGAATGGAGGAATTCTAGCAATGGGTTAGAGCCATCACTAAATAAAGGTAGTAAAACTCTTAGAAATACATGTTGGATGCTGTATTTCCGCCACATGACAATGACCAAATAGATCTATGTAATCAACAACACAAGGAGATTAATCAATAGTCAATAACAGAAGCAAACAACATTTCAACCAGCAGGTACCAACTGGATGACCTGCCTGGTAGGAAAAAAGTGATTGCCTGTGGGCCTTTGGAGCAAAGATCCACAGAGCCTGCTTCAAGGCTTTGACACTGTTCAACATTTTCCTCAATGATCTGGAAATAAATACCAAATCACTGCTGACCTAACTCGCAGACAACACAATGACAGCCAGCACAAAAAATATGATGAGTCACACAGAGCAACCTGGCTCGCCTGGGGCTGTGCAGCCAAAAAGTGTGTTAATAAAGCCAAAAGCTAAGTCAGAACCTGCGAAAATGCAGGAGGTCATGGCCTGAGATCCGGAGATGATCTCTTGGGAAGAGGGGCTCTGAATAGGTTCTGGGGTCACCAAGGGCATTCAAGCAGTGTGATCTGCTGGGGAAAAAGGTCTAGTGCAATCCTTTGAAAGGGGAAAGCAATGCCGTCAAGAGGAGCTCCTAGATATTCACTGGGGTTATTTACTGTCAGACATAATGGAGCAATGCATTTTTAAGCATTATGGAGAAGAGCCTCATGAGGTATGTGGTAACTTCTCCAACTCCTGGTGCATCGGATGAAGATGAGATGCCCTCCAGGATGAGATGGATTAACGCTGACCTCTGTTCAAGGGATAACTTGGAAGGCTTGAAAAGCCTTGGCCACTGAGCCTGCCCAGAGAGGGACCATCTGGACAAGTGTGGCCATGGTGGGGACTGCAGGAAGCCTCCTGTTCCTGCAGACCCACTAACCTATTTTTACTTGTGCATGACTGGAAAGCCAAACAGTGAGTGCTCTCGCCCACACGTCGCATTTCCTCCTTATGCAACTGTTCCAAAATCCAAGCCTTGTTGCACAAAGCAAAGGCAAGCTTGTATTCTGCCAGATACACCTCGTACTACAGAACAGGCGTCATGAAGAAGCTTTACTGCTACTGGCCCAGACAGGTTAGCTGGGGAATTAATAACTGGTGTTAATTCAACTCTGATGAAGAAACAAAGGCCTGCTTTTTTGCTCTGTGTTTAATGGTTGGTCTGGGACACAACTGTCACATGCAGGCTTGTCAGCTGGGTGGTGGTACCCATTTACATAGATGTATGGACCATGCAGACCCCAGCTGGGCATAAGGGCCTGCAGGGCTGGGGTCTTCTGGATGACCAGACTGACAAGAAATGCTCCAAGGTTGTTTGGAGGGGAAATCCCCTCATGGGAGCAAATTATAGCACTTTGCTGTGGTGACCGTTGCACTTGTACCCAGGGGATGTCAGCTTGAGTGATGGAGCAACACTGCCTCGATGTCCTGTTAGGGACAGTGGTGGTCACGGAGTTTCTGTATTGGATTAAACTGGTCATCTCTCTGGTGTACTATAGTTGTTAGGGCCAGCTCTAGCTGGATCAGAGGAGAGGTAGCATAAATGCTTAAAGAATAACCAGGACAATAGAATAACCAGGACAATATGGATAGAATAACCAGGACAATATGGACTAATGCAAGGTCTGGAATCTCCTTCAAAGGATAAACGTGTTGAACCCTGCCTCATTTTGTGTTCTCCTAAGGCCAGGCCCAGTGTGTCCTTAAGAAAGGGTGTATGCCCATTATGAACTAGTGCTCCCCTGCACTTCCAGCCAGCATGTCCCGCAGCAGGAATCTGATCAGAAAGTAATGGAGCCACGGGTGTTGGTGGAGACAGAAAGTAGTACATTTTGGGGTATTTAACCCTCAGAATCAGCACAGCTGGAAGACAAGTTTCCATGGAGAGCAATTTTAACAAGCTGGAAAAAACTAGAACCTCAGGGTTCAATCTCTGTAATTGAGACACCAGCTCAACCATAATGATATTGGCAATAAACAATGACCAGGCCCAGTAACAAGCAGCCTGTTAGAGAAATGATCAATGAGAGCACAGGGTTGGATGTTTGTGCCAATGCAGGGCTGTATTAAACCTCATTTTTCAGCTTAATGTATCAAAAGGTGCTTTGTGGCAAACTTTCCCAACATGGCAAGTTCATAAGGAAACAGATTTTTCTCCAATGATGTTGCTTGCTTTGTGTGTGTATCTGAAATTACCTTGCTGCAGGAGAAAGCTGGGGAGACTCCTTCTACCATGTGTAATGTGAAGTGACTTCAACATTTGAAGCACACAAAGGGGGATGCTCAGATGTTGTAGATGAACAGGGCTCTGCTAATCTTCAGGGGAGCGTGGATGTTGATCTTCTTCCCTCACCCTTTCAATCCAAAATCCGGCTAGTTGCGCTGAGTATAATGGAATTCATATGCATACAGATGAGAGGTGGATTTTTTTTTTTCCCACATTGGAAAGCTAACATCACATTTGTCTTTTGTTTTTCAGTAAAGGGTATGAGATATTTCACACAGTTAGAAATCCAGCATCCAACAACTGGATTATTTATGCTGGAAGAGATGTCATTGCCATTCTTGTCCATTATACCTCACTTAATGATAGATGTCTGCCATTTCAGAGAATATTGGGTGAAAACAGTCTAGAAGGAACATTTCAAAAATATCCTGTCACAGGGGGAAGAGGCTTTCCATCTTACATCCCAAAACCTTTGAACCCAGTCTTCAGAAATAAGAGTCTATCCTACTTGAAGTTAGAGCATATATTTTCATGTCTATACATATATTTGTGAAAGCTTGTAATGTGTTGAACCCAAAGTCTGGGAAAAGTGATGGACACCATGGAGAGTGTGGCTACATATGGAGCACCAAGGTTTTCCCAATTCTCTTAGTGATGCTTTGAAGCACAGCTTCAGTTTAACCTTTTCCTCACACTTTTCACTAGGAAATCCAGCACGTCATTTCCATTATGCCATGCAAATTAAGACAAATGAAAATGTCAATGAAGTAATTATGAATAATTTGTGTGTATCTAAACAGAAGCAGCAAATCCATTAGTCACCCCTCTCTGAACTGCTGGGTTGCTTTCAGGAGGGAGGACAACTGTGCATTTCTGCAGATAACATTTACCCAAAGCATTTATTGAGATAAGATGTCTCATGACTAATACTGGACTGAGCTTTGCACATGTGTTATAGTTGTAGTGGGCAGCTTGGGAAGATAGTTAAATCCTTTATGTTTCTTTCTTTTTTTTTTTTTCAAACAAGTAAAAAAAGGTATTTTGCTGTTCTAAAAGACCAGGACAGATGGTCCAGTGTTGTGTTAACAACTGCAATGAAAGTCCTAGCATCGTTTGGGCCTGGTGTGTGTGTGTGTGCCTGCGTTAAACGTAGACACGGCAAATCCACACTTTGCTGTGACAAATCTTTTTCCTCCCTTTGTGCAGCCATTGATGCAACACAAACCACAGGCAAGATATTGCCAGACTCATAAGGGAGCCCTTTGCTTGTGCTTCTGGGGCAGAGTACAGTGACAGGGGAGATTCAACAAGCTGGCCATCAGGCAGCTAAATATAACTGTAAATATTTGAGATGGTCATCCTTGGCTCTGATCTCCAAAACACGATTCATCCGAGCTATTTTTAGCATTTACCTTAGGATGAGATGCATTGTCTCCTGGAAGCGCCTGTTCCTCTCCTTTGGCTGTGAAGGAGAGCTCAGATGGTGAGGGCTTCTGTGCTTGGATAAATCCCTCTTCCTGATTTCAGGCCTTCTGCCCTTCCCTCCTGCCGCCTGTCTCCCGGGACAAGTGCCTGTGCCTGCCGGGCTGTCTGTCCCTCTCTTTCCACCTCCTCCTAGGAGAAGGCTGGGCCGATCATCCTTTCAGGATGTCCCCAGGCACACTAATTCCAAGTGAGGTTCAGTAGAGGCATCTTATGTAAACCTAGAAGAAGAATTGGGATAAAACATGGCTTTTCGTGGTGTTCTTGGGAGACCTGGGGCCCTCCTGGTTGCATTTGCTTGTGCGTGGGGAATGGAGACCAAAGTCCATGGGGAACTTGTGCATGGGAAAACATCATTTAAACACTTCACTAAAGGTCATTTTAAAACTTACTTTAAAGTTACACTCCCCCCAAATTAGTGGGATTTGTACTTGAAGACCAACAGAGATTTGAGCTTTGTTCATATGACTTTGGCCCAGAAAAGACAATTCCATCTCATACACACCTCCTGTGATAATCCACGTTGTGATCACAAGCTAGTGTCCTCTCTTTGTAGTAGTGTTCTTTTTAAAGGACAGTGGTTCCTTTAGCTGGGTTCAGACATCTCCAGTTTTGTCTGACACCACAGTATTATTTGGTTTGAAGGAGCTAGCCTTGACATTCAACACAAAATCCACTTCCTTCTTCTAATAACCATAACACATCTCCTGCCAACCTTGCTTCACTGGTACCCATAGTCTACCAGGACTACAGCAACATCAATTCATGCTATGGTGAGGGCTTTCTCCTTCCCCTGAAACTTGTGGCCTGTCTCGCACCAAAATACCACCAGGGGATTGTACCTTCCAGCCCATCCCTGTTCCATTACCCCAACACAGAAAAGCCATTTCAGGATGATGATTTCATTATACATCATTGATAGGGGATAAATTATTAAAGCAGATTCATAAAAAATGAAAGACATTTTACACAGAGAAGGAGTCCTGACAGTAACCTAGATATGTCACAAAAAGTGATTGCCACCATATAGGAAAACCTGCCCCTCGCTGGAGCAAAAAGGGGTAAATTATGAAAGATGTATGAGGGTGGAAGAAGAAATGAAGTGACTGGCATGACAGAGTGGGAGATAAACACATCAAGGCAAAGGAAACAAAAGAGAGAAGACAATGGAGGAAAGGGAGATTGAATGGAGGTTAAATAATTCAGGTTAGGATTTTTAAGAGCCTTGAAGAAACAAGGGAGAATGTCATCTATGAATCATTGGAAAATATTATAATAAAACATGTTATTCACAGCATTAGAAAGAGCTGTTGGACTTAGCCATACAGCCAGACCTAGACAGGTGTGATTCAGCAAGGAGCCAGTCAGTTTGGGGATATTTACACCCTCCTGAGGAAGTGGTCCATAAATCAGAATGGCAAATCCAGATGCAGTTCCAGTAGTTTTGGCCTCAGCACCACAGATGTTGGCCTCAAATCCTAATTGAATCCCTCCTTGTTTCTGCCTTGGTACTCGATGGATCTGCCTGACAGCTCTCCACAGCCACCGAGCTCCTTCAGCCCCTGCTTCATTAAATGGAAATAAACCTTCAGATTAGGAGTTTTGCATCATTAATCCACGTTAATGCCCTCAGTGCCTCCTGTGAACTCTGTATGTCTCCTCAGCCTTGGGCGTGCTTTTCTCTGAAAAGCAGTGCAAGTCCTCCAAGCTGTGCATTGCCAGACCTGCAAAGGGTGAAATCAAGTTTGAAACATGCTTGTGAGCACTTTCCTCTTCTTTTTCTCTTGGGGGTACATCCTTTATGGCCCAGTTTTATTACCCAGCTCCTGGGGGGACAAAAAGCTTTGCCTCCTGCCTCTAACTCCCTCCACTGCATTTCATTTCTGATCTGGAAACACTCCCTTCCTTTCATCGCTCTAATTTCTAGTCTCCTGCATTGCTCCTATTTTAGCCTTGGCTTTGCTTGCCTGGGGGATTCCCTCCCCTCCATCAGCCTTACAGATTTGCACCACTGCTGATACAAAGCACAGCCAAGGCTATATGGATGTACCGGGCACGCTAGGGATGAAAGCAGTTATTCAAAATTCAGCTGCATTGAATTAGTCTTGCTGGTGGGAGGATAATTCCTATTAATCACGTCTATTACAGTAACACCTCAGGATAAGTGAAAGACGGGCGGAATGGTGAATAACCCAAAATTAGGAAAACTCCCAGCCCTGAACACTTTGCAATCTAAAAAGAGAAGTACAGTAGGAAATGATGTACAATTCACCAGGTGGGCAATACGATGGTAGGTAACTCAATTATTTTTGAGTGAGAGGAAGGGGAGTGGGAGGAATTATGTACGGGAAGCAAAGTGAGTTGGAAAGAGAAGTGAAAGGAAGCAAGAGTCTGAGGGCAGCAGTTGTCACCAGGAGGAAGAGGAGGGAAATATTAGTGATGGAGAACAGAATCTGTCAGGATACAGAAATTGTTAGCATTTCCTAACAAGCAGTGAATATTCCAGCTTGTGGCAAAACAAAAAATCTGGGATGAGGAGGGGGAGGAGTTGAGTAAAATCAGTACATTGCATTTGTATATGAAATGAAACCTAAATCCTCTTGTTTGGTTGGTCTGAAATACTGTGCCCAGTTTGGCAGAAAACAAACAAACAAACCAAAACACAAGGTTATTTATGACTTACATAAACGGTTTTTAAAGTGGGCATCTTCTGCCTTGATTTGGGTCACTGTTTAAATCAATACTGCTGTTTCAAAACCTGCCTCCATGAAATTTCACCTTCCTACTTCAGAAACATTTCCCCACAGATTTCAGTGGTGAAATGAAATTCAGTGGCCAATTGTTTGTGCCCTCACCTTGTGCTGAGCTGCTTCAGGGAGCTGAAGAGGCAGAAAAACAGTCGGTATTTTGGTGAATGTTAGGGTTGGTTTTTCTGCCCCTGCGAGTCAGCTCCCTGAGGATCAGATACCTATGGAGGAAAAAGCTTATTATGATTTCCACTATGGATATCTGTATTGCTACAAATGACTGCATATAGATAAGATCCTCGGCTGACTTTTTTTCTCAGAATCTGAATCAGAAGCAAGTGATCGGCCCCAAGGCATCAGGGAGCAACAGCCAGATGCCCACGAGGTCCCACTGCCCCAGGACACTGACAGCTCCAGGAATCTGGAGCAAAACTTCCTGCAGGCCACCGACGTCTGGCGCTGGAGCTTTGGACTGGGCTCCTCTCTAATAATTGTGCAATCATGGTAATTATACACAAAAAAAGTTAATTACTTAATCATGTGTAACAAGGACCCTTCAGCTAGTAAGCGAGGCACACACTCAGTGCAATTATTCACAGGCATGTAATCTACTTCGCTTCGTGTTGAATATTTAATTAGTTACTATTCACATCTTCTCGGAGGTGCTTTGCAATGGTTCAGTGATTGGATTTACTCTAGTTTCTTCTTGGCTTGTACAAACCCTGTCACTACAAATATTCCTTTGTATTTTATCCCTTTAATTAGAAGAGGGGAATCTTTCCAACCTTCCTGTTGCCAAAGAGAACCCACAACACAAACATCAGGAGCTCGAGGCGTTTTTAGGTTACTGCTTTGCCTTCAAGGTCCTTTGGGTGGGTCCCAGCATTTTTGTCCCGTGTCTGTGCAGCTCTTGGCACCCTTGGGATTTTGGCCATCACGGGGTGCCTTAGCAGCAGTACAATATGAATAGCAAATAGCAGTAGTAACCAAGGGTCTCTGCAGGTGAAGGAGAATGGATTTACAAGTCGGACCTCCTTTTACACTTGGTCCAGCCATGGCTGGAATCGTTCTTGATTTACCCCTGCACAGCACAGGAGTCTGTGTATGAGGAGCACATCTATAGGATGAGGAGGTGTATCAGGGCCAAGGACTTGCATTTACACTTTGAAATACTTGAATGACTTCTCCAGCCCAAGGCAGTTTCCTTCTGAGCTGGACCCACCAAACCAGGCTCTCTGGCTTTGGAGCTGCCATGGCCCATGGAAGCCGCCCAGCTCTCGCCAAATCTGCTGCCTTGAGTAATCAATTCAGGAGGGAAAAGCAGCCTTCTGCTTAAAGTTAGTGCTTGTGGGAAGTAAAACAAATTGCTGCTCTGAGTGTCACAACACCTCAGTCTAAACCTAGAAGCATTTATTAAAGTCTGGATGCTTCATGCTCTTGGCCATCTATAGGGGACAGGCTGTAGGGCTGGACTACATCTCTCATCATGTGCCGCATACATCATATGAACATAGGCAGCCTTTTTCTCATCCAGAAAAGAAGATGGAGATATAGCACAATCACACCTGCTAACCCCATGAACCAGATGCATTTCTCCTACAACGTTGCTAGTTTGTACTTTACAATTTTTCAACAAAAATTCTGAGAGAAAATTCTAATTTTCCAGCAAGTTTTGGTGTCTTGTCCAGGATCTGCCATAAATGGCAAATTGAACAAATTTAATGTTAAAAGCCTCAGAAAAAGGCCTGAGATGTTCTTGGCTACAACACAATGGCAAGGATATCAGTTGCTCTGCCAAATGCTGCACAAGGCATGCTTAACCTGGTAATGCCCAAATGTAGGATCCTGACAGCGGTTAAGAATTTATACTGAATTAAAGCTTCCAAGGATTTTGAAAAGACCTGCTGGTCCTATCAGCTAGGCTTCCAGGATAATCGCTGAAATCCAGTATGGTTCTTCCATGAGTTATGGATATGAATCTGAATTCCCTGCTGCCCGAGTAAACTAGAGAGACCAATGAAACCAGTGCCATTTCCCAGAACTGAATAAAGGGAGAATTGGACCCGTTTGCTTTTTCGGACTTTACTGAATATAAATCAAGGCACAGTCATGCTAACTGCATTACACAGATCCTGGTAACTTCTCAGTACTTGAGAGACAAGAGAAATTATCATTCAACTCTGATCATCAGCTTTATTGTATGCCAGCCAGACGATACACATTTCATGCAGACTATATGTTTGCTCCAACCGTTGCTCAGAAGAAAGTGCTCAGCTTCATGTGCACTGGTCCTGCACTAAGGTACTGGGTTCTTGGTCTGTAGCACCAATGTTTTTTTCAGGGCTCCTGTAAGCAGAGAAAGAGCATCATTGCAAAGCTGTCCAAGCAACTGGCTGGGGCACCACAACAAAATGCCACCCCCGAGCTGGAATTTGCCCCATGACTATTGACTCTGCAGAGCGCTCCCCATGCAGCCCGCACATGTTTGATATGTTCTCAAGATGGTTGGTGAGCCTGGTCCTGGCCCCTGTAAGGAGCTGCCCCAAACCCCATGATTGTCCATAAAATTGAGAGGGCTGGAGCTCTTGACTCAGCTGGGACCAGGATCAGGCCCACTGGTCAGCTATGAAAAATGCTTGCCAATTGATTATAACCTGCATCAAAAGAGCACCTCGCTGTAAAATTGTCTCACAAAGAAGCAGTCTGTTTCCCTCAAGGCGGGTGGTGAAAGTCCTATAGTATAGGAGAGCCGAGCTCTTGTGCTGCTCAGGAAGTACCTGGTGCCCGTTAAAACAACCACTGGGAAAGAAAGCCCAGCTAACGCATGCTAAACCCCACCTGAGAGCACCCTCGCCTCCTCAATGCCCCCAGGAGACACCAGGAGGTGATGGTGACACCATGGTGTAGGGTCTGTTGGGCTCAGCTCTGGGGCCAGCTCTGTCCCTGGGGTAAAACAGCAGAGATGCATCAATGTAAGCACCAAGTTTCAATTGTGCTACACATGCTATGGGGAAACTACAACTCCTGTAAAGTAGATTTGGGGTGGTCTTGGATGGAGCAGGAGAGAACAGGGCTCTGGAGTTAGGGTAGATGCTGTCAGGAGAATCTCTGGGTGGGTGCTGGAGGGAAGGATAGGTCTTGTTGGAGGGGGAGAGATGGGGAATGAAAGGTCTGTAGGAAATGAGGGAATTTGTCTTCAGCAGGAAAGAGAAAGAGAAGGAGGATCTCCAGGGCTGAAGCAAGACACGTGATGGATGGGGAGGGACCTGTGAGGCTGCAGAAAGCAAATGGAGGAGCAGGAGAAACCTGTGCAGCTTTAAAATGGCAGCTTTGCATGGTGGTTGCGTTAAGGGACTGTGGAGGTCCCCTGCGTCCCCCAGCCCAACCTTGGCTTCTGACACCAGGGCCAGAGAACAGATGCTGGTAACCATCTCCTTGGCCAGTGACACCAGCACAGCCGTGACACGTGAGACAAACCTGCCCTGTGCAAGAGGCTCATGGGACTGCACAGCGTGGAGAGCCCCAGAGGACAGCTCTCGCTCCAATACTTACCCTTGTCCTGCCCTTCGGGCTTACAGGGAACAGACATTTGTTGCCAGAAGCTGTTGGCAGAGGCTGGCAAGGCCTTTCCCCAGTGTCCCCAGTGGTCACTGTGCGGGGACAGCTTGTGCAGGAAAACAGCCGACTCCTTCCAGCCTACTGGTTCCCGTAACTGGGAATGAGGTGAGCTCAGCACCCTAAATGAAGGGATAAGGGAAAATGTAGGGCAGCTCTTTGGAAAGCTGTCCGGTTGTCAGGTCAGACCCGGTCCCTACTGCCGATGCACAGACATCTGCTAGGACAGGACCTGTTTCCTGGTGTCTGGAGAAGGTTGGAGAGGTTTGCACATCTTTGCCAGCAGACAGCATGTCCAAGGGCACTTGCTGCAGGCTGGGCAGGTGCGAAGCTGCCAGCAGCTGCTCCAGTGCCAAGGACATGAGCAGGTGTCCACATCTGGTCTGGTGAGGGACAATGCAACACCCTTGGGGCCTGAGCTCAGGTCTTCCTGCACCAGTGTGCATGGGATGCTCTGGGTTGTAGCAGGTCAACGCCAGGCTAATCCCAGCTCTTCCCTGGGCTTGATGTCCAACCCTGCTCGAGTCAGCGGGGAAATTCACCCTTCTCAGCAGCCTCAGTGTGCTACCTCTCTGTTGAGGCAGCCATGAAAGCTGGTGCACACAGGGCATGTTAGCAGGGTGGCTGTGGCTCCATTTTAATCCCTTGGCCCTTTTCTTGTGTGCATGCATCCTTCAGCCATGTACCACAGGCTGGCTAAGAGCCAGCTCCTGGAGGAGAAAGAGGCTGTGTCCCATCCCCATCCCCTGGCTTCCTCTTTGTTTGCACTGAATACATATAATTGTGTGACTGTCCTTCCCAGTAAAGCGCATTCAGAACCTGTTTTAGACTGGAAGGAATATAGGAGGGAGGTAATTACATTATTTTCCCCAGGCAGTGGCACCCAGGGACAATGCAGCATTGCACAGCCTCTCCCAAGGAGAAGAACAGCCCCAGCTGCTCTCTGTGGGGCTGCACAATGAGGTCCAGCCCTGGGTACCCGCCTTGGGAGGAGTGCAGTGGGAGGGTGCAAATCGGAGGACTGAAAAGAAAGCCTGATGCTGAAATGTAACAAGTCCTAACACACAAGCAGCAACATTTACAGATGTTAGCCAAGCAAGGAAATAGACTGGAGATCTTTGCACTCAGGAGGGCTGTCGGTGGCAAACCATTGCCTGGTGAAACCCATTTGTTTAGGAGAGGTTAATTATGTGATGTGACAAGGTGAGAAATGGAGACCGGATGGATTGGAGGTGACAGATCATTGCTCAGGTTATGGCCAAGAGACAGAGATGCAGAAAATTCAATAGAAAATTCAGCAGAAGTTCGTTTCCCAGAGGCAGCACCTGGTGTCTGGAATGAGCCAGTAGATGACCACCACAAGCGCACATTGCACGGTCTCGTCTCCACTGGTCCTGGTGTAAAAGCAGGGAGCACACCAGGACCACTGACCAGTTCAGAGCACCATGATGGGCACCATCCATGCAAGGACTGTGCTCTTGTGACTTGTGGTCTAAACTTGCTTCCAACGACGATGAGCCCTGGCAGTGTTACCCTGTTGTTCACAGATGTGGAGGACCTGCTCATGGCTCATCCCTGTTTCTCCACAGATTTTGGTGGCCTCATATCAAAACAGAGTTGATGATGTTTATCTTCCTCTGCGAAAAATGTCTTCATTCAAAACAGTTTAACTATTTGGGAGCTGTAATGATTCTATATAGACAGAGCCAAATCCAGGCACATGGAAAATTAGAAGTTGCTTTCAAGAGCAACTAGAAGTAGAAGGAATCCTCTCCTGGTGGCTTAGGAATAGCAACACAGCTCCGGGCATACGTCTGTGAAGTCTGATGTCAAAGGGATATTTTTTGCAAAAAGCCATGAGAAATCTGTCTCTTCTTTCCCAGACAGTTCGGGTGAGGAGACGGGTCTCCTCTGTGGAGGAACTGACCTCTTGGTTAGGGCCCTTGTCCAGGAGAGCAGTGACAGGTTCATGTTGCTTGGAAGATATGAACTCATCGATTCCTGGGCAAACGCTTTAACAATGAGGTTAGAGAACATGGCCAGTCACTTCTTCTTCTGAATGCCTTATTGTACGTTGCGTACCAAAGTTTGCTTTCAGTGATAACAGTGACAGAAATACAAGTCGTCTTTGTCTTGGGAAATGGCCTTAGCATTGTACTCAACAACTGGTCTCAAGAAAAGGCAACCGCACCAAGCAGTGGGAGCTAAAACTAGTTCCAGCAGGCAGATGAAGAACTTCAGCCTGGGTCTGGATCTAATCTAGAGGGGTTGCTATCACTTGTTGGCTGTGCCCTGGAGATATGCACCAGCTTGGGGCCAGCAAGGGCTGAAGGAGAAGAAGGCATCTGGTTGTGACATCTGACCTGACGTAGGTGTGAGGTGAGCAGCAAGGAGCTCAGCACTTCACAGTTCAAACTGTCCACCTGCAAAGCAGCAGATATAGAAGCACTTACAAAGCTCTGCTAGCGGAAATGTAGATGATAAAAGACTTCAAGGGATCTCCAAAGTCAGCTACGGACCCCAGTGGCATGCACAAATCTTGTCCTAAATACCATTCACTCCCTAACACCGTGCAGCTGAGATTTGCAGCTGCTGTTTTACACTGTTCTAGAGCTTTTTCACTTTTGGAGCCCAGAGTATGAGTTTGGAAGAAGAGAAGGCACCATGAAAGCACAACAGGGGGGTGCAGACATGGGAGGCATTGCCAACCCCAAGTGATCCTCTTTCCCGCTGCATCTCTCCAATATTTACGCTGAAATCCCTAGAGCCTGGAGAAGGCAAGCACAACCCAGCTGCAGGTCTCACTTGTCCTCGATGACATCTCCAGGCTTCTCACAGGGAGGACTGGCCCTCCCCATACATTTCCTCTCTTCTGTGCACTCTTGCACAGCCAAGGTCAGGCACAGCACCTCAGAAGGAAGCCTAGAGGACCAATCACAGCTTGATCCTTCTCCCATCCATGTCCACCAAACAGCTTCAGTTTGGCCTTGAGTTAGGTCTTCAGACCTAACTTCTGCAAATGGCCCACGAAACCAAGGCTGATGACCACACTGTGAGGTTGGCTGTTCGCTCAGCATGGAAAGAGTCTGCTTTGCTTTCTGGCAGGGTGGTGTCACCCCACCAGCAGTGAGGGTCACGGTAAGGGTAGAGGAACTGAGCTGCTCCTGCAACTTTCCATGTGTGTGTGGAACAGCTGGGAAGAAGCACCAGCCCCATGTGCAGCGAGAGCTCCAGCCAGCACGGACCAAACTAGCACTTTCAGGCAATAAATTAGGACAAGGAAGGCTGACAGTGAGCTAGGAGGGAGCATGGAGCTACCTGGGACTTAGTCACAGCTGGGTCCCTGCTGTACTCACGAGTTGAAGGGACCATGGGCAGGTTTAGTCCAAGCCTGGGATGGAAGAAGCAGATGTTCAGGGCATCTTCTGAACCTCAAGAAGCCTCCTGTGCATCCACCTCTGAAACATGTCCTGCTGCTAAAGCCAGCTTCTGCTTCTTCCCCTGAGAGGTGCATCTACTTGGCTTTCCCCTGACACATTCTGCCCTCTGTTTTCTGTATTGTGCCGAGAAACACATTTCCTTTCACATCCACTTCTTCCGATCTCCAGGAAATATATTTCTTTTAACATCAGCTTCTTCTGCCCTGGGCTACAAGACTTCTCCCTTGTTCTCCTCAGTTGTTGAGCCACCTGCCAACTCGGGACATCTCTGCACAATGCTGGAGAATGGCCTAGCTCTTATTTGCAAACTGCAAAGGCCAGAAGGTCATGCAGCTCTGAAAACACCAGGCTCCCACTTAGACAACAAAGTTTGTCACTGTGGCTGTAAAAACAGAAAGAAAGGTATCACGGAACAAAAACACGAGCAGAGCCATCCCAAAAGACTACAGATAGAGCTGTGGTAGCAAGACTGACTGCTGAACTGGCCACGAGGACAGACACACCGTGCACTTGCAGACACAGTTACTGAAGCCACACCAAGAAATGAGAGAGAGAAAGGGCAGTCGGAAGGTGAGGTATTGTTTATTCCAAGCAGTGAACGTTACTGCACAGTACAGGCAAAAAAAAAGGCTTACAGTCCAAGAGACAAGACCGGACATCAGACAGTAACTCAGGGAGGATGGGAAGGAGAAGTTTCCTGGTAGAGCTGGGTATTTAGGATGCCTTGGAGGAGAAAGGTGCTGAAAGTGGGGGAAAGCAAAGGTTGGGGAAGCTGTGGGACAGACACTGGCAGGGAAGATGAAGGGAAAATGATTTTGAGGGTAGGAAGGAAAGCAGTGTGGAGGGTGGATGGGGTCTGGTGGGGTGGCGAGGGCACTGAAGACTGCATGGGAAGGAGCTGGGGAAGGACTTGGGGAGAGGGGATGGAGCAGGGGCAGCAGGGGCAAGGATGACCACTGCCCTGTGATGCAAAGCACTAATTCACTAGAGGAGCCTGCTGGCTTGTGTCCCTGCTGATAAATCTCTTACTGCCAAGCCAGGCAGCCGCAGCTGAACTGGTCCTCAGCTGGGGAATAAATCCTGAACCAGCTAGGGAGCAGGTCAGTCCCACGACCAGAGACTGCTCTCAGGATTGGGTACTGGCACCAGCAAGTGCTCCCGGGTGCTCTCCAGTTGACTGGGGCAGACCCGCCTGCCAAAGCCATCGCGCCGTGAGCTCCCTCCGCCCCGCACCGCGGAGGGGGCTCCTCACCCCTGGCTGGGACCCAGACCTCTCTCAGAGGTCTTTCTATCTTCTTCTGATTTCTGTGACTCAGAGACACGGGTCTCTGGCTCCCCAGGGAGATATGGGAAGAATCAGCTTTTCCCAGGGGTTTGGGGCTGCAGCATGGCTCAGGCTAGGGTGGGGTGGGAGGTGGGCAGATGACAACAAGGGGGGGGTTCAGAAATGTTCCCCATCTCCATCGCTCACACCAGCGAACTGCCGACACTGAAGGAATGGTTATGATGCCTCAGTGCTCTCGCACATCCCCGAGATCTGTCACTACTCCTCATCCATCATTTTCTGGCGGCTGGTCCTCGCTGTTGGTTTCCGTGGAGCAGACACCCTGCCGGGAAAGCTGGCGTTTTAGAAAGCATAAAGATGCCTTGCATCCATTAGCAGGCTTTTCTTTTATCCTTGGGCTCACATCTCCTCCACATGACAGTCCTGACCAGGGAGCTGTTTCCAAGGCACCCTGCAACAGAAAATAAGACTGGTTACAAGCAATCTCCATAGTTCACGATAAACAAACAGTCCCGAAATACTCAGAGCTGTGTCACCCCTCACTGCAGACATCTGAGCTTGTGAATAGACTCAGGTGCATTAGTGGAATCGCTCCCAACCCAGAAAGCTCATGTGAACAAGGGCAAGTGGAAGTAGGCTGATAAATATCCAATTGGATCACACTTACCAAGGCACTGCTGGAAATGGGGAGAGCTGAAGTCGGTGTCTGCACATCACAACATTTTGCAACAACGCACAAGATACTGTTCTTAGTGCTGAACACGGTCATGTCTTCACAGTCACACTAGGGAACTTCTTCCTGTACAGCTCCTCTTCTTTATTTCACATTGGCATTGCTGGTGGGAATGGTGGTTATTCCCTGGATGTCGGGAGGTACCAGCTATGACTGAGACATCTTCCTAAAAACTCCCTTTCTCTCCTGCACTGGCACAGCTCTAAATAAACCCTAAGTCAAAAGGATATTGAGAAACAGGAGGCTGCATCTGTATAAGGGCTGACATGTCAGCTGATGAAATATCCCTGCTCATCCTTTGGCCTTGGTTTACCAGCCAGAGACGCAACTGAGGTTTTCAAAGGAAGCTCAGAGATTTGGAAGCAGCAAGAAGTAAATCTCAGTCCTGTGCCCAAGCTGCGTAAGCTCCCGTCTGATGCAGGGAATGGCAACATCCCACGAAGGGAGGGATGGAGAGCATCCATCACCAACCTCTTCATCCCCATCCTCTTCATCCACCCCTGCACAAGTCTCCCGGGTGTGTGTGCTGAAGCCCTCAGCACATGATGCATTTGAAAGCAACGGGTTACAACCAGAAGCATGCAGCCCACCCCGCGGGGGGCTGCAGTCGGTGGCACCCCTGCAAAGCCACACTCAGACGCACAGTTATTCAGCGCGAGAAGCAGACCTGGCTCTTTAAATTTAACATTTCAATATTCTCCCACTCCTCTCCATCCCCTCACCAACAGTCACAATCAGGACTGGTTTTTCTCCAGCCAGCGCCTTCACACTAAATGCCCTTAAAAGACAAAACATTCAATTTTTAGTAACTCAGTTCCAGCGCTTTGTAGAGGCATCACTCTCACAACAGCCCTTGCAAATTGGTGGGCAGTGCCCGTCACTAATGACTTGGCAAAGATTAACGAGTGACTCAGTAGCAGTGGATTCAGACAGCGATGGTTAAAGAACAGGGAGCCCAGGTCCCCATGCCTGTCCTCAAGCCAGTAGGTCCTGCTGGCTCCTACAAAAGCATCCTGCCCCTCCAGGTGTGGAGGCTTTGCAATTCTGAGCAAGTTCAGAGAGCAATAGGCGGTGAGGGGATGTTCTCCAGCACTGAGTGTGGGTGGCTGGGTGGGACCAGATGGACCACACATCCATGCTGCAGGAGGGGAAAGACACTCTACCTTTGTATCTCAGTGGAAACATTTTGCTGGCCAACATGGCTTGTCACAGACAAGCCCCATCAATTACCAGTCTTTGAATAGTGAACATTTTCTCCAGTACCAGCTGCAGAGGGGTGAAATGATAAATCCGAGGACCTACAGCTCAGCTGAAACCCTTCAGAACTCACATAGTAATGTGTGATAGATGAATGGATGAAGCTGGTGGAGAAGGGAGAGGGAAGGCAGAGTGATGCAGCAGTACATAAGAAAGCAGCACTGTTGTTAGCATGTAGTCACAGATGGAATAAATTCAGAAAGTGATTTGTAAATGAGGCAGGGATGAAAAACAGCACCCAGAAACAGTAATGCAGAAAAGGGGCAGTGCTGCATGGAAGGCAGCAGCAAAATGCTGGAGGAGGGATTTCAAGATACAGCCCCAAAGCAGACAATTTTTCCCATCAGTGGGGACGTTACTGGAATATCCATTAAAAGAGAAAATATGGTTAAAAATAAAAATTGCAGGTAGGAGCTTACAGGCTAGGTAAAAGAAAAAAGAGATGAAACTGAGAGTAGGGTTCACCATTTGAAACCAAACTGTGCCCTCAGCCCTGCTTTCTTCTGATCCACCATTTTTCCAGAGAGCCAGCACTCCCATTAACACGCGAATCAGTGCTTTGCACTTCCACAGACGCTGCCAAGCGCATGTTCAAATGTGGCTAGGCTTGCCGTGCCTTGAAAGTGCTCAACCCAAGCATTTGCCACCTCCTTTCAGCAAGGCTTTATAGCCCTTGGACCCCTCTTGGGTCCTTCAGGTGGTTTTGGGCACAAGTGAAAGCTGTTGGCGGTTGGGAAAGGGTGCGTAATTAAATTGCCTGGGGCCACAGCATCTCCCCTCCCTCCCTGATCCAGTGCAACGTGGACACGAGCAAGGTGCAGCAGCAGCCTGCATGCAGGGCACTCACCGCACGAACGCTCTGCTCAACACCCGGTATGTAAATATAAAAGAAAAGTGAACTACCTGCTCCGTCCACATGACTTCACTGTCCATCTTCACATTTGCAAACGCTTAGCTCTCGCGTCAGGCTAGTCTGAGGGTAGCAGCCATCTAAAGGGAGTCAGACTGCAACAGCCCAGTTGTCCCTACGGCAGGCATGGAGGTGGCGGCTCTAGCAACACAAACCTGATTACGGTTGGAAGGGCATTTCACTTAGCTGTGCTTCTTATCGAGAAAACAAGATCAAGGAGGTGGTATTTGTCTTTAGCATTTATTTATCATTGGAAAAAAAACCCTTTGAGCAAGCAAAGATCACAAGCACGTCACAATCAATTGGCTATACATTAATTTGTGTGTGTGTGTGTGTGTGTGTGTGTGTGTCATTCTCATACGAACAGCAAGAATGAAAAAGCACCACGAGGAGGTGTGCTTAACACATTACAAGAGACAATTTGTGATATGCAACCAAACCCAGGCCACAAAATATTAATTAGACACTTCTTATCTGCCTCCAAGAGGCAAGAGTTTGTGGAATTCATGGGAGCCGTGTTTTTACACCAGACGCGTTGCAAATGAAGAAGCAGGTGATCGGTGTGCAAAGCAGTCAGAAAACAGGAGCTCAGTAAGCAATTAGCACCATTTTGCAGAAAGGAGTAACAGTACAATACAGTGAAAATGAGAAAGCAAGCAATCGACAGCAGAGGAACTTTCACAGGGTAGAAAGCAAAACATTTCTTTTCTTTTTACAAGGAAAGCAAAACATATTACAAGGTAGCAGTGACACAGAATCAGCATGGTAGCTGGAACACAAAACAGCAGAGCACTCTTTCCCAGTGGGATTGACAAGCTCAGAGTCCAAAGTGAACTTGAAACGGCAGAGATTTTGTCTCCTTTCTGATAAACCTGAGTGGGTCAGATGGGTGTAAAGTCTGTGGAAGGTTGAGCAATGCAGGATTTCACCCTGAGGCCTGACTCTACTGTAGTTCCTGGCATTAAATGCGATGCTAAACCAAATGCTCGGATGTATGCTGAGGACCTGGTGCAAATGGAGCAAAGGCCAGAATTTATATCCCTACTTTGTGGCTATCTAAGCCAGAGGCCCTGACAGTTTCCCGGGCTCTTTATGCAAAAGCTGAAACCTTCCAAGGATCATTCATCCTACCCAAAGAGGGGTGTCCAAACCAGGAAGATAAATGGCCCTCGGAAGGTCACTCCACTAAAGAAGGTGCTTTGACCACTGGCAAGCACCTCATATCTAGCTTTGCAGTTAGATGCCACCAAAACCTTTGTGTATTAAGGAAACATAAGGCCATATTCTGACCACTCACTGTACATATTTAATTCAAACACCATGATGGATGCTCTTCATTGAGAAGAAGCAATCCTGAAGACCTGGATATTGAGTACCTGATCCAGATTGGATATGCTTGGATTAGGTGGTCTGAGCATGGCTCTTACTGATGTCCCTTGGGCAAAATTTGGTTCCCACTGAAGTCAAGGGCTAAATTACCATTGAATTCAAGGTGAAAGGGTGGTAAATGCGCTGTCTCTTTGAATGTGAAACTTAGGGCCAAAAAATATCTGGGAGCATGGCTTTGTATGGTCTCTATTTATGTACGGTGAGATCGGCATGTTGGCCTACCGGTAACTGTCTACGTGCCCTCCTGACATTTTCTGCCTGCTGTCACACGTCATCTTCACGGCTGTTGCTATATCCTGAGATAAGAAAGGACGTTATTGAAGAGCGTGAAGATGGATGAAGCATCTAAATGCCAAGAAACCACACAGAGTCTTGGAAGCTCAGGCCGGTTGTCCCTTGTGCGACGGGGTGGGAAGAGCTGTGAGCGGCATTCCCCTCCGCGAGTTCAACGCAAGCCTTTCGCTGAGCTGCTCTGGAGCCAGAGCTGAGCTTTGCACTCGAGCAGTGCTGCAGGGGCTTCTGAGCACTCAGAAAAGCAATGGTCACTATGGACAGGTCAGCATCTCCATGGAGCATGCACATCAAAAATGCATTACATTCGCAAAGATTTCCACAGTTTTACTTCCTGGAGGATTTCCCTGGTTTCCTCCTAAACACCGGAGGTTTAAATATATATATTTCTATATATGAATATATATTTTCCACATACACAACCTGACTAGCTCATAGCACACAGTTCTAACACAGCTAAGCTTGGAAATACACCACTGAATTCAGAACACTACACTTACTTATACTCAAAGCTTTAGGCTGTTAGCGCAAGGCAAACAGGACACATCACACAATACACTGAACTTGGCATTTATTCATTACTAAGGCCAGCAAATGTCACTATCTGTATACCACAGAGCTTTCCTCCTCTTTGGAAACTGTCTCTCAGCCTTGTAGCCCATCACTTATACATGTTTCCAAGAGATCCAGTTCTAATGAGGTGAGATTCCAAAAATGGGACTCTTCACCCTCCCAGCCCATCCCTTTTCCTATTAGATAGTTTCACATCTCTCAAATATCCTAGCAGCAAGACTTTCCTCACTCAAACATCTTTACAGCAACACAGTTCTGAAACTCTTCTCTTACACCACCTTCCTGCCCTACTTCCCATCTCTCTCTTCGTTCTTCCCAATTGTCTGCTCTTTCAAAGTTTCAAGCTGGACTGCGTGTTAGGATAGAAATACTGAGCTGCAAAAGCAAAGAAGGACCCCGCATCTTGACTTGCACCTACTCTGCACAACTGCTACAGGAGAGTTTAACAGCTCAGTTTGGTCAGATCAGGGTTAATCCTGATGTATTTAGGACCCAACCCAGGAGTTAGGCACGTAAATTGGGATTGGGACCACACCTCTCCCAGCTACCATTGACTCAAGGACCCAAATTCTGGGTTGTGCAATGCCAGTCTGGCCCTCCAGCTTGTGGAAATTGCCTGATCCCATCAACATGCAGGTGCTGGGCTAGTTCATACTTGCTGACAAATGGCCCCACTCTGCCTGCAGCTTCCAAACTGGTCTTGCTGGGGACAGTAAGACCAAAAACCTGGGATCTCGCTTGAAGGGAGTCTGGGGATCCCAGCAACTGGTTTATGGCCCTCTTAGGATGCTTACAAGCCAACATGAGCTCCAGCAACTAGGGGAGCCAAAACAACGGAGGCCGACAGCTCTAGCCAACCTTGGTGACTCATTTCTTTCTACCCCTTGGAAGGCCATATCTGCAAACTAAACCTTTTTCTGGAATCTAGCTCTGTCTACTGGCACCCCAGAAGTGAAGAAAACAGACCAAGATTAAAAACAAACCAGGAACAATTAAAAAGATGCATCTCCTAGGGGAAACAATAGGGAAGAACAGCCTGCTGATAACCTAGTCTGACCTGCCACATGCTTGGGAAGTCTTCACTGCTCTCTGTGCCTTCCCTCACTCTTATTTGGAATCAAGGCCTGCAAGTGGTGTTCAGGCGTGAAACTGCCCTGATGCAGCTACAGCTACCCCCAAATACCTGGGGGAGGATTCGGCCCTTTATTTGCAACGGGATCTCCTTCCCTGTTGCTTTCTGGAGCAAAACTCCCACTGGTTTCACTGGGAGAAATGGCTCTTGGCTACACCACCAATTCTAGCAGATTTATGGCAAATCCACAACACCACAAATGAACCTCTGATCCTCTCTGCCTCCAAAGGCTTTCACCTGCTGACACCAGTGGGAGATGACTGAACAACGACCTACCCCAAAAAGGGCCTCGTGGGACGAGAGCACACCCCCTTGGAGGCTGGAGGGACACTTCCACGCTGGCAAACCACTGAAGGACCAAGCCCAAGGAAAGGGACAGGCTGTTGGACATAATCACAGTTGATCCATAACCTTCATCTCCTACAACCCCGCTTGTGCATTCCCAAATTCCTCCTGCGCTCGTCCTCACTCTGTGCAGAGCCGTGTTGTGCAGGCAAAGCAGAACAACCTGACCTCAGAAATAAGGATTCGCTAATCCTCCTCGGAAATAAAACAGAAAAGCTTCTAATACAATCAGAACAAAAAGCAGATTAGAAGCCTCTAATTAATTTTGTGGCCTTTATTTAATCAAAGGAAAAAAAAAAGGAAAGAAAGAAGGAAAAGAAAAAAGAGAAAGAAAGGAAAGTGCAGTGACATTTACTCTTTTGCCTCAGCCAGTTTATTGTTCATCTCTTTACTTTTCTCCTTGTCCTCTGGCTTTGCTGTGTTGGAGGTCTCAGCGCTCTTTTTCTTGGCAGCCCGGCCAGATGCAATCTGCTTGTCTTTGGCCTTTTTCAGGGGTTTATGGCTTGTTGTGGTCTTTTTTGGTTTGGAAGGCTTTACGCTAGGCTTTTCCACCTGCATGGAGGGTGACATGCAAAACAACACAGAGACAGAGAGGGAGAGAGAGACACAAGGACAGGTGGAAAACAAAATTTAGATGAGAAACATCACGAACGTTACTTATCTACTCAGCTATGCCCTGCCACGAAGGGAAGGGAGCAGCTGGGTGCATGCTGAGTTGCAAACGGCCAACTCCTTTCATGATGTTGATACCCTCAAGTCACAGTGTCCTTGAAGAGCAGAGCTGTGCCCATTGTATCCGAATCAGGACACAGTAGTGTAAAGAGCAGAGTGAATATTAGCAGTCATTTCATTAATTTCCCCATCTGTCTCTGACTTTGGGAGGGGCTTTGGAAGCCTATGAGGGATTGCCTCTCTGGATGCAAAGGCAATAAAAGATGCTCAGAACAAAGAGGCAGGTACAAATCCCCACCTTTCTTGCAGGGCATGATTCCACAGTCTGCTGTTCCCTAACAGGTGGCTACAGCAGAGGAGAATTACTTGGAGGTAGCTGGGGTGTAGGATGCCGAGTGGCACCTGAGCAAACTCTACAACAGTGTCTTGCATCTACCTCTTCCTACAGCCCCAGAAGTAAGGAGGACAGCTTCAAAATTAGGGAGGAACAGAAGCCTTCAGCTTGTCCATGCTATCCCTCTGAGGCCTCACAAATCTAAGCAGTTACAAACTCTGGAAAGGACAAGTGGTCCTAGGTTTAAAACTGCATAGACTGGCTCTATTTATATGTAAATCCTCTGCTGCATCTAGAAAACAAAGGCTGGACGAGATTTCAGCCCAAGCACTTCTTGATATGTCCTCCATCTAACAAAAGCCAGAAGTGCTTGCTGTCAAAATCTGTGGAGCTCTCTGAATTAACTTCAGATCAAGATCTGGATCTTACCAGGTTGTTCCTGGGATAAAGTGTAATGTGGTGTGTCAATAGCTTTAGAGGGAGAAAGAGAAAGCCATCTAGATTAATGACCTGGGAAATGACAAAGCAAAAAAACCACTCCATTTGGGCCCTACCCTCACTTCTTCACAGTTTGAGACAGGGCGGTATTGACCCAAAAGTGCATCAACCTTTACTAGACCCCAGCTCCGAGGTGGAACCTTAGATGCACCCGCTGGTCAGAAATGAAGATGCCCCATAAGGGGAGCGAACGCAGGCAGTGTTCAGCCCAGCCTTACTGTGTTGGACACGTCCCACCAGGAGCAGTGATGGTCCTGGGTCCCTTCTGCTGCGTTTCTCACCTTTGGAGGTTCTTTGTAAGGTTCGCTGTAGAGAGTGCGTATCCTTCTGCGCTCCAGGAATTTGTTATCGGCTGGAGTAGGCTTACTGGTTTCCCCCTTGAATTGAGCGCTGTAACTGGTTTCGTGGGTCATTTTCTCCTCTGGCGGCTTGTACTGGGCCTTCGCTTTTATAGCTTTCACAGGCTTGACATCTATCCAAGGTCTGAACTCATTTCTGAAGATCAAAAAAGAAAAGGGTTCAGGAGTTAAACCAAGAGGAGAGTAGCAGTGATGTGGGAACAACCCCCCCAGTGCTCAGCAAGGTCTAATTGGAAGGGCTTTTGCCTTCATCCAGTCAGGTTTACAAAAAAAAACACAGATCCCACAGTTCATTTTCAACTTCATCCCAAAAGCATTGATACATTAGGAAAAGTTCAAATGAAATTTGGTCTGTTAAAATCAGCCAGTGGCAGGCACTGGACAGCCCACAGCTACTGCTGTGTTTGAAACCACTGACGCTTTGCTGGCTGTACAGCGTCACCTCTGCCCTCAAGCTACCTGCAAGCAGTTCCCGACTCTCGTGGTTAGGGTGGAAATAAAAGTCGAGAAAAGAAGATTGAAATTCATGTTCTGCTGCATGCCATTGGTAACTCAACACTGGACACACATTTCTCAGCAAGTTTCCCCATAGGCAGGGTACGAGCGTAGGGAGACAACATTTCCTGCAGCCACCCCTCACCCATGCCTGTAAGTACTGAATTGTATCACATCTGTATTTCACCAAATTACGCTCAAAGCTTTTGTTAATTCTATAAAGGAGCAATATGAAATAAAGCTGTCTCAGATGTAAACTCAAGCAGATGAGGAAATGCATTGTTTATCGGGTATTATGAGCTATGGCCTCTCCTTTATTAGATGAAGATGAATTCCAGAATTACTGAAAAAAATAAGTCCTTCATTTCTTTTGGACAGAGCTGTGACTTTTTGAAAAACAACAACAAAACCATGTTTCAAAGATTTTTAGCATCTGCTGGACACATTCTGGTTCTCATCCTTCTCTTGCATGTTTTAGTTTTTCCCAACAGACCACCAACATCTTTCCATTTTTGAAGCAAACCATTTCATTTTCTTTCTAAAAACTGCCATTCATCTGAGAATGGAGATGGAGAAACCCCCAGTGTGTTGCTACCTTAGACAGGTTGTGCTCAGACATAGTCCTGGGCAGTGTTTATACCCTAAAGACTCCAACACAAGCTCAAGGCGTTATCCTAAAAGCGGTGACGGAAGCCCTCTGCAAAGGGGTGATTTTTCCTTGGAGAATAAAGCTCTTGCCTACATTTTGTGACCTCTGAGGCAAGGGGAGGTTGCAGAGCCTGTCCCCCCTGCCCTGGTCCACTTTCCCATCCATGGCTGTGTCACTGAGCCCCATGTGAGGGTACGATGTCTCTGCCTCTCAGTCTCTCCCCGTAACAGCTTTGAGCGTCTTAATCAGCTTCAATCAAATCTGACAAATGGTGCTAAAGATACTCAGCTTTTACGTTTATGAAAACAGGCAGTTGGAGCGAGGCCAGAGGATCAGGAAAGCTTTAATATGCACACGCTCCTCCTTTTAAGATGCCCACATTAATGTCTCACCACATCTGCAGGGTGACTGTGTCCTTGTATTCAATGCAGACTAGTCAACACGGGCTGCGGAGCCTGGAGAGCCCTTCCCCACCCCAAAGATGGGTGACCTGAAGGGCTCTTTGGGCTCTGTTGACTGACTAGGTCTCCGCTGATGGGAACACAGACATCTAGCACGCACGAAGACACCCACAGAAATGTAGGTATCTTATTCTGTGAGCCAAATCCCACCTCCAGCTCTCCATCCTTTCTTAGGGTTGATTCCAGCTACATCCATTTTTTCTTCCCCCCTATTTTTTCATGTCCTTCCCCCTCTTTTACTGTTAAGCCCTTCTTGGGCTTGGATAGTACTGCCCAAGTTCCACGGATACTGCCTGTTTGAAGGATGCTATTCTTCATGAAGCTGTGTTGCACTGAACAGGAAACACATGAATGGGCTCATCCGCGTTCTCTTGGTTGCTGTGCACCAAATGTCACCCTTTCATCTACAGATACCCCTCTGCAGCCCATCGCTAGAATACATCTTCTGTAGGAAGGCTTGAGAAAAGGAATAGGAAACATCTTTAAAGAACTGGATTAAAGATGTGAATACATTCCTGATAAAGTCCATCCCAAGCTCCTCAGAAGATCGGAAGCTTCTTCCTAGGATCCACTTTTGTTCCAGAAGTAGGCTACATTTTCAGTGCTTTCTAAAGGAAAGAACATCACACAATAATTCTCTCTGTCCACGTCTGTCACTCAGATCCCTTCCTAGCAACTTCTAAACCCATTTGCTATTTTCAATCGCATTTGTGGCAGATGTATAAATCTCAGAGGTGAAAATTACAAAACATTTCCTCAAAACCAGCGAGTGGGCACAGGAGGAACATCCAAATGGCGTTCTTCAGCTGAGGGGATGCCAGGTAAAATTAATTTTCTTATTCATTCTAAGGCCACAGCCAGGTGGCCAGCCAGCCCCCACGTACCAGCAGGCCAACCAGCAAACCTAAGCACAAGCTGTCATTTATTGCAGCAAAGAAACAGAGACAAAGGATGGAGGCATGCAGGGGCTGGACCTTAAAGATGGAGCACAAGCCAGGCTTTATTCATTCTGCTGCTCATAAAATGCCAGAGGTGAGCTTCAAAGCAGCGTGACCATGTTTGTTACCACAGTGCCTCGCAGTGCAAACATGTAGGAAGGGATGGGCTGCTCCCTGAAAAGCCCGGGATCTCTGTAGACAAGGCAGATGCATGGGGTCTAGAAGGAGAGAAAAGCCTCCTGCTACCCGTGGGCCAGCAGGGAATGCACTTCTGCACTCGCATGCACTGGTTGCCCAAATGCTAAAGCAAGAGATGAAGCAATAGAGCTGAGCTGTGATGCCTCTCAGTGCTACAACCAGTCTTACGTGGCTGTGTTAGGGGATACCATTGTTTCCCCTAGCAGAATGGGTCTACCCAGGCACACGGAATTTACTCAGAGACAACTCTTCATTAAAGCAGCAAGAATTTAATGGTACTAGCGGCTCGTTGCCCTTTCAACTGTTAAAACTGAGCCTGAATTCTTCTGCTCTTCTCTGTCCTTGCTTTGCTGGCCTCAACAGAATCACAGAATCACAGAATGTTGGGGATTGGAAGGGACCTTGAAAGATCACCTAGTCCAATCCCCCTGCTGAAACAGGAACACCTAGATCAGGTCACACAGGAACGCATCCAGGTGGGTTTCGAATGTCTCCAGAGAAGGAGACTCCACAACCTCTCTGGACAGCCTGTTCCAGTGCTCCGTCACCCTCACTGTGAAGAAATTTCTTCTGATACTTAAGCGGAACCTCCTATGTTCCAGCTTGCACCCATTGCCCCTTGTCTTATCGTTGGATGTCGCTGAGAAGAGCCTGGCTCCATCCTCCTGACACTCCCCCTTTACATATGTATAAACATTAATGAGGTCACCCCTCAGCCTCCTCTTCTCCAAGCTAAAGAGACCCAGCTCCCTCAGCCTTTCCTCATAAGGGAGATGCTCCACTCCCTTAATCATCTTCGTGGCTCTGTGCTGGACTCTCTCGAGCAGTTCCCTGTCCCTCTTGAACTGAGGGGCCCAGAACTGGACACAATATTCCAGATGCGGAATATTATTCCAGATTCCAGGCCGGAGTAGAGGGGGAGGATCACCTCCTCTTGACCTACTAACCACACCCCTTCTAATACACCCCAGGATGCCATTGGCCTTCTTGGCCACAAGGGCACAGTGCTGGCTCATGGTCATCCTGCTGTCCACCAGGACCTCCAGGTCCCTTTCCCCTATGCTGCTCAACACAGGTGTAATGACTCTGTGAGTGCTGAGTGCTCCCGTCCTTGGGAAGGGGCCACCTGATGAGCCCGTGTCTCCCGAGATGAGCCTGCCCTTGAGAGACTGATGGCTGTGCTTGGGTGGACACATGCTGATGCACTATGTCCACCAGCTCTGAAATAACTCAGCCAGGGTCTTCTCTGGGTGTGGACAGTAGAAGGCTATTGATCTTGAAATAATTAGTGCTGGCAAAGAGGTTATAAATACCAGCGCACATCTTGAAATCCTTTTCAGGCAAAAGTGCCTGATTTCGCATCACCAGCTATGCCAGTAGAGCCAGTCTGCTCAAGCAGAGGTGAGAGCATGGGCCATGTTCCTGTGCAGTCCTACCACAGCTGGGCTGGACCAGCCACCCCCTGCTGTGACCACACTTAAGCACCCAAGGTGCCCAGATCTGCATATCTGCCATCCAGAGCTTGCCGGGGCAATGGCAGGAGGAGAGAAACTCAACCAGCTACTACAGCTACACCTGACGCAGCACGCTGATCTCAGTGCATCTTTCTGATATTTAGGCAAATAAATTTGCCTTTGATTGTAGGGAGAAGGGAGCAACTCGGGAAGGTGACCTAAATCCTCCCTCCAGGTCTGGTGACATCAAGCGTCCACAGTCTGTCTGACACAGTCCTATGTCACTGCAAGCTCGTGTTGTCCCTACAGTGCATGGCATGGATATGTCCCCTGCGTCCTTTACAGGCAGCAAAGAACTGAGAGGAAAAGCAGCAGCTTTAAGAGTTGATTTTGGGGTGTTCTTGGACTGGTGAAGATGTCTGCTCTCTAAGGTATTGCACTGGTTGCTCCTGGAACGCTAAAACTGACCCTGGCTTGGATAAAGGCCCTGCAGTCCCAACACCTCCCTTGTTACTATTCAACATCCATATTATCCACAGCAAATCTGTGGGGAAGGTGCCAAAGTTACAAATTCCAGCTGCAGTCTGAAATGAGCCCTGACAATGTTATTTCTCCCTGTTTTGAGAACAACCGGTCACAGTGGGGTCTGGAGCACCACAGACCGCTCCGCACACAAGAAGCTCGGAAAGTGCTTTAGGAGCGTTCTGCACACTGGGGAAGGAAAGAGCTCAGCCTTAAAGCTCACCTAAATCCTTAGCATCACTATAGACGTACCCAGGGTACAATAGGGCCAACTTAGTCCAGTTCTGTATTTCTTTACTTAAGGGGTTTTCATGGCTCTTCATTTCACTGAGCAAGATTTTAAGAATTGCTATCTCGGCACGACACGGAGGGGCTGAGCTGAAATAGCAACAAACTACAAGTCTCCTGATTTTCTGCCCAGCTCTGGTCCCAGCCTTAAGAAGTATAATTAGAATCAATTGGGAACTCAGTGTTGACCTCAAATGGAAATCGAAATGAAACTCAACAACAAAAAAAAGATTTTGTGAGACATTAGATGACCTTTTGCAAGCCCAGTTCAACAGGAAAAATTCCCAGTGAAGATAAGGGGAGTTTAACCATACGCAGACCTGACCAGAACACAGTGTTGCATAGGATGAGAAGATGGCTTGCAAATTAATAGGTGGCAAACCATCCTCCAGGATGACAGTAGCCTGGGGAGGTGGTGGCTGATCTGCATCCATCAAAGTCAAGAGCTGCTTTCCACTTACATCAGTGGCCACCATGCTGGCCTTGCACTGGGGCTTCACCCACCCTGGTGGTTTTATTTTAATTGCATTTTCCCTGTGGCTGCGGACAACGAAAGCCGGTGAAGTAGGTGAAGGTGACCCAAACATCCTGCTCCACCCCGGCCAGGGGACATGGGGTTGATGTGAGCTCCAAGCCACAGCGCGCAACCATCTCTGGAGATGCTCACCAACAGCTGCGTAGGCATTCATTGCCTTCGTCTCTTGCAGCCAGAGCAGAGCCAAAGGGAGCATGGAGGGGGAGATGAGGCCACGTTTAACCACTTCAAAGCTTCCAGCTATTTTAAAGGACTTTAAGGAGAGGTTACGTTTGTTCAGAATCAGCATGGGATGCTGAATGGATTCTGCTAACAGCAGTTTTACTGGCACTGACCCAGCCTTGTTCCCTCATCCTGATGTGCACATATGAAATCATGAATGGCACAGAAGATGGTGACTGGGAACTTCATGACGGAGTCCTGTGCAGAGGGGGCATTTCTAGGTTAATCTGGAAAACTGTGGCTCAACCCAAAATGGAAAATTTTCAGATTTTTCACTGGAAAAAAAAAAAAGTCCTTTATGAAATGTTTGACCTGAAATGTTTCATTCATTCTAAAATCAAGAGTTAACTTCTTTCTTCAATTTCTTTAATTGTTTTCTTTCCCATTTTTGCTTACTCTGCTCAGGACAACATGAAATGACTCTGACTACCATTATGAAGCAAAATGGCAAACTGCTCCAGAAGGAATATTTCAGAAAATCACATTCCTCCTTAATATTCCTCTAAATGGAAAAAAATATATATACACATTTTGGCCAAACTAAGTAGTGAATTTATCTGTGATTCTCAAATAATTTTGCCTTTCTGGAATTGCAGTTTTTGAAGATGTATTATTTACTCCCAAATATTTCTTTCTCTTAACACGGGAAAAGAGATGTTCAGTGGAATGGAAGAATGGGAAACCTAAAATCAATGAGAATGCCTGGTCAGACTCCGGAACTCACTGCTAAAGAAGGTCACTGAAGTGCAGCATACAAAGAGATTTAATTAAGTCGCGGCTGTTTAGATGGATATTGAGAATATTTAGAGTTATCAAAGGAAATTTCAGCAACACATTATTGAGATAATAACTAACAGCACTCTTCAGCAGTTAGCTGTTCTCTACAACCTATGGGCCAATGCAGGAGGTATTCCACACTGCAGGAATCTCCCATCTCCCTCCAGTTGTTTGGTCCTGGCCATGATCAGCCAGCAGATATTGGACTAGCTGGACTCTGAGCAAATTTTGGTGCAGACTTCCCCGTTCTGTTCACAACGGATTGCTCGTATCAGGAGTGCACATACATTTTAATCCTAAAGTTGTTCACTTTTTTAATCTGAACAGAAAAATTCCATTCAGACTCTATGCAAACAGGCTGCGTATCCTCCTACAAACAATTAATTTTACTGATAAGCCTGTTCAATGGTTATTGATAAGCTATTATTGTTTGTATATAAGCTTATGTATTGCCTATATAAGCCATATTGATGGTTACTGATAAGCCTGGACAATGGTTATTGTCTTGCAAGAGCCAAAACATGACTCCTATGACATTTTCAGGAATGAAAGATCATTGCCCCATGCTGAGGTCCTGTGTGCAATAGCAAACAGCACATGTTCTTGTGTCCCAGAGAAATATGTCCAAAATCCTGGACCCGGATGATTTCTTGCTGCTTCTGACATGTTACTGCAACACAGTGTGTCCCCTGCACCCCAAGGCACTGACCTCAGCCATTTCACCCCACCTCCCATCCCACCCACCTTTGGTTAAAAGGTCAGGTCCAGCCACTTCCTATTGCAATGGCTTTGCCAAAGTACAAAATTTGCCACCACAAGTGCAAGAGCTACCCCTTTGTTGCCTGCTGCATCAAGTGCCCTGTCTCCACCTCCTGTGTGGATGCTTAAAGACAGCTTTATCCTCTAATGGCCGTGCTATTATTTTGTACACAATAATTTACTGTAAAGCTGCACTGAGACTGTGAATGGTGCAATGAAACTCCTGGTGCCCAAGATTATTTTTTCCCAAACATTAATAATCAACCTCTAACACACGCATGCATGCACACACATACATACGCACACAGAGAAAGTCAGTTTGGACAAACCAATATCTAACGAGTTGTGCACAAAGACTAAAACAATGCAATATATTAACATACGAATTTGAAACTTTGACAATGCACAATGAGCAAGTGTGAGCAGGCTGGGGAGGGACCAGTGTCTGTGGACATCCCTGTTGAGGGCCCATCAAGTACGGCATTGGTGCAGAAGAGGAGGAAAGTGCTGAGCTTTGAACAGGGCAACTTCAGCATGGACTGAAGCAGGCTAAAAGCAAGATATGAGTAATGTACTGAAAGGGATGAAGTCAAGTCTTTTGGCAGGACAGAAGCATGCTGCAATCCATTTATGAAAGCTGCTTGAATCAGCAGCCTACAAATCATGGACATTGCATTGCCCAAGGGCCACTTAGCACGGCCTTGCAAGGATGCAGAATTATTGCTCATGCGCTCATGTTCAAAACGTCACAAATATATGACTGCAGGTGACAGTGAACATTGCAGAAGGCCAAGGGGAGTAACAGAGTTGTTGAAGACCAGCCCCAGAGCTAACAGCCCTGACACTGCTCATGCCTCGAGATAGAGAGATACAAGAGAGCTGAGGACCATCCATAAGGAACGGTCAGCACCCGCGACGTCGAGCAGTGTGGAGAGGTCTATGTATGCTAGGGAAGGATGAACGGAGCCCCAAACTCAGAATAGGTGGCACATCTGGGCACCCAAAGTCCACTTGTGGACCTCAGGGTAAACACCAACACCCCTGTGATCACCTCCTGCCTTCCAGTGCTACCTCCTCCTTCGCTCCAGCTTCAGCCTGCAGCATTCACCCAAGTCCCTGCCCTAAGTCAGCCACGGAGAATGCAGAGTCCGAGCCAGATAAAGGACATCCATCAGTGTCTGCTACAGCCTGGCAGCCCAAAGCCCACTCTATCTCCTGGTGGGTAAATGCTCACCAAAACAAAGAGTGTGGATCCTGGGGGAGATAACAATGGGAGATCCCACTGCTGAAATGCCAGAAAACAGGGAAAGGTCCACCTAGAGATCTGGAGAGAGGTTAAACCCAACAGCAGTGAGACCTAAGGAAACTTCCTGGTGGGAATCACAACCCCGTGGAGATTTGCCAGTTTGTACCTCTCTGAATTTCCCTTGATGTTATATAAGCTCATGGGTCCTGCTGAGGAAGGGGAAAAGGGGAGAAAATATGAAAATGATACCGTGTTTCTAATAAGCTTGCTTGTAACCAAACTCAACAGAACTCCAACATTCACTTTGTTCCAACTGACTTTCCCAGGACCTAAAATCCGGCTATCCTCATCTCACTCCACAGCAAGAAACGCAGCCCAAGCCGAAGACCCAATTCCACTTGAAGAGAAAGACGAGGCACAGTCTGTGCATCCCATTATGGTGACCACAGCCATATCCTAACGTAACCCATGACAGCCAGCACCAGCGGGCCACACGTTGGCCATACCATTCAGAAGCGCCATGCTGTCTTCGTACGTTCTCAAGCCTCTGAAGTTGGTGGATTCAACACCAGTATCAATGATGAAGCCAGCTGATGCAGCTTGCTAGGAAGGTTCCCAGGGTGATCACAGCCTGACATTTCTGAGCACGCCTGCAGAAATAACCCATCTGAAAATGTCACGTTCACCCCTGGAAAATAGGTCATGGCCAGGTCAAAGTGCTGCTAACACCCTATTTAATGGCCTGTATGCCTATTCTCCAGCTGGTTGGAGCAAGAGCAGTGTCTCATCCCACTTGTCCTCCCTATGGGCAGATGACTGTCAGACGTGCCACAAGGTTAAACAAACAGATCAGCTCATGGCATGGATGCTTTGACCCAAGAGCATCTTCACTGACAGGGCGCTGTAGCAAGATGGGGTTTGGGAAAAGAGCAATGTGGAGGAGCTGCAGAAACCGGAGCAGGGCGAGGAGAGCCCAAGTGCTCCTGTAAGAGATTGCTGGGCCACGGAGCAGCACGCATCTGACCCCTTGCAAGGCAACGTGCACTACTCCACAGCTACCATCAAGGCACGGGCACGCAGATTAATGAGGTTCTTTGTGGAGAGACGTAGAGATGTTTCCAGCACCTTGTTTCAAGTGTTTGAAGATGAATTAGATGAATTAAAAATGCATTATCTCAGTTCAGCAAAACACTTCAGTACACGCACAATGGCTCTTAGCTGCCCCTCACATGTAAATACGGGCATAAACGACTTCCCAAATCAGGGCTCGGCAGACCACACTGAAAAAGCTATATGTGAATCTACGATGCGACTTTTAAGAGGGGAATCTGGCGCAGCAAGATGTGCTAAGGTTGAGGAAAATTAAGCTTTTCAGGTCAAGTGAAGCAATTGCATTTCACAAACTCGTAGCACAACCAGTCCACCCCAGAGATCCGGCAGCAGGAATCCAAAGGCATCACCTTTCAGCGGTGACGGGTCAGGCACTTACAGAAACGATGAGCTGCTGCCCAAGGAGACAAGGTGCAGCTCACCCATCAGCGCTGCCGACATGGGTTTGCTCCAAAGTGCTCCACTCGCACCTCTGTAGCAGCCCCGTTCTCCAAGGGAGTTTTCACAAAGACCATTTACCCTTGTGGTCCCCCAACCAGGGACTGCTGGGGAACCCCCCGTTGTCCTGACTTTCCTGGAAGCCCTGGTGTGAAGCCACTTAAGCTCCTTGCCAGCTCCCATTCCCGAGATCCTGGCCCTTCTCCAGCCTGGGGATGCTTTAACGATGCTGCAGTTCAGCTGCATTGGAACAGGGAGGTTTGCCCTTGAGGCAAAAGATGGAGACGGGTGGTGCCGGGGATGACAGGTAAGATTTTGTCTGAATTTGTGCAAATGATCATCCAAATCATGGATGCGGAAGGATGGGTCTCTCCAAAGGAAGGTCAGGAAATGGCCGTTTGACATGAAATAGAAGCTCTGGCTTTCTGCTGCGGCAATGTTATTCGACTAGCTGTGTGTTTCTCCTCCCTTTAGGGAATCATTACTTCCCTTCTTTCTGCGTATCTAATGCAGCTCAAAATTAGCGTTGCTCTTTGATTTCATTTCTAGTCTGCATGACAGGGTAATTGCTCATCCTGACATGGGAGCAGAAATAGATCCAGCGGTGAAAGGGGTAAAGGAGGAACAGGGTGAAGCTTTAACAGCAGCTATTGTTTTGCCATTGCATTGATGAGCTGGGGCATTACTCTATGCTCCTCACTGCAGCAGCCACTATATGACTGTATCTGAGTACCCTTCATACGCTGGTTGGGCACCGGGTGTTCTAAGACTTAATGGCGCACATGAAAAATTAAGGAGCTAGTTAGTCTGAATTTCTGTTATTATAAGAATGCAGTACTGGTGTGGGCTTTCATATAACACACAGTCGTCTGGTTCAAAACAGGATCCCCTTGAACATTCATAGAGAAGTAGAAGAGCAGTGAACCAAGCCCCATGGCAAATTTTGTGCCAAGAATAAGCAGTAGTCAAGTATTTCCTCGCATTGGGCTACAGCAGTAACATGCTGCCAGAAGTCCAAAGCACAGAAAATCTTGAATACAACGTATTTCTTCCATACATACTGCCCACTGCAGCTAAGCACACAGTCTAACCCTGGCACCTCCTGGCAGCATCCCCTCTATCTCTGATGCTCCAGCAGAGCTGATGGAGATCCCAACGGAAGGTCACAGCCTAAATTGCCATCATACCGATGGATACGTCTCCTAGATGCCTAATGGATAGAAAAGCTTGCAGCCCAGCCTAGAGGCCAAGCTGCAATCCAAATGGCCTCTTATTTTCTGTTAGACCACTGAAACCTGGGTATAGGAACAACCAGGTACCTCCTACCTCTTCTACTTTCACAGCTCAGATCCTCCAAGCTAAGATATCATCTGTGAGAGCAAAGCACACGCATATGCTTAGGCTCCAAAATCACCTGATTTTATCCTATTTTAATCTACAAAGTAAAATATAAAAAATAATATCTAAACCAAATGTCTTACATATATATGCTTTAATGCATAATTTCATATTCTCAGAAAAGGAAAGAGAATTCAAGCCCATGACACCCCATACTTCATCCATCCAGCAGGCACACCTGCACGCGAACAGGGCGGCACTCCCACGGCACGCAGGGTTGTGCTTTCCCGCTGATCGGTACAAATATTTCTGCAAGAACTGCTCCAGCAGAACCCCCTGAATCCATCAGCTGGCAGCACAGGGTGCCAGATCCGATCCAATGCCTATTTCAGGCCGAATGGTTCTGCAGCTTGATAAGCTGCATTTCCACTGTGTCCCAAGCGTGCAACACAAGCAGGCGAAGTCAGGCACAGGGAGGCACATTGCATGTGACATATGCTGGGTGACAACTACACAGCTACAACTAATGCAACACACGAAGCAGACGAACGCAAGATTAACCTACATTTGGTCCGATCACTAGCTTTTGCTGTGCCAATGTTCATAAATGTGTTTGAGCTTGTGACATTTCTTTACAAGATTTATTTTTAGCATGTATAGTGACCAAAGAGTTGCTGGCTTTGACAGAGAGGGCCGAATTCTGCTTTCCATTTTATGCCTTCCCATGCAACATACCCACTGAGTGCTTCTTTAGTTAAAATTAAAACATAATTAACTTTAACTGGAAGAAGCATAATAGAGATGGGTGTGAAGGGCACAGATGAAAGAAGAGAGCTGAGTCTTGATAGAGGATCTTGACTTTAACATTATTGAGCTAAGGAAAAGCAGAGAAGGGCTGAGTCAGATTACCCCCCATCTTGACCCTTAATTCTGTCTCACTTCAGGGCTGCAAAATCTGGGTGTAAATTTGCTTTGTGCTCTGGGTGGTAAGGTGCAGAGCTCCCACTCCAGAGCTTGCATGACAGAATTAGAAGAGAGATGTTAAAAGCACCATGGAAAGACTACACTGGGCTGAGCAGACAGACAGACAATTTGGGAGGACAGTGTGGGTTTCTTTGGAAAGAGGAGAAGAAGACAAAGCTTAATATGCCCATGCAGCTCCTTAGAAAACCACAAAACCCAACATCACGAGTCCCTGGTGCTGCACAGGCGTAACGGCGAGCAGAATTAGGTACCTATTTCTGAAGATATTGTACCATTAAAGCATATCACATTTAACATTGTTAATACTCAGTCCCCACTGCTTAAAGTCAACTCATCTTTCCTTAGAAGCTATCCCCGCTCGCAGGTGGCACAAAAGTACATGAATTGTAGAAAACGAGCATAGAAAATGCTCTCCGCTTCCCCACTGCCCCTCTGCGAGCTCAGGAAACCATCAGCATCACCTGGGCATCACTACTGATGTAATGGGGACAGCTCTGGATGAGCCCCGTGGTACCAAATCCGTAAACACTGGGACCATCAGAGCCATCCCGGGGGAGTCTGGGAAGGAGACAGCGCAAGGCATCAGACCAGATGGCTGCCTTGCAAGATCTCCTAATTAACTAAAACAAGGACCGATGTAAGCGCACGAAGCAATTACTGGTCACTGCTAGCACCACACTGTCCGCAGGAAAGCTGTCATGAAATAAAAGAGTGTAAGGAGGACTGGGAAAGCTTCAGATGAGAAAGCAGGCTCTGGAAGAAGGTTATTTTATAATTGACTGGTTGCTTTCAAGGGTTTCTCCAGTGCTTGCATTGCAAGGAGTGGAAAGCTGTGAAGGCAAAGCGCAGACAAACTGGGTCGTGTCCTCCCACCAGCGGTGCTGCCGGCGGCGGACGAAAAGCATCGCAGCGAGCACCTGCCCCGGGGTTGCGCACACCGACGCGCTGGTGGAAGCGCACCGCTGCCGTGATGGCCCCACGAGATCGGCGCGGCTGCGTGCTAGAGGCACGGCATGCAGCAAGGAGCAGCGGGCGAGGTGTGGGATTTGCTCCCTTTGGAGGAGAAAGCAAAGCACAAATGTGAATTTCAGTCTCCAGATGCAACGTGCACTAGGGAGCGAAAAGCAAGAAGAGACGAAAGAAAATCCCAGGGCTTGTGCGTCTCCGTCACGAAACACGACACGGCTGCCTGTGCCAGCAGAGGGGATTTGGGAACACGGGGCGCTGAAAACAAAGCCCGACGAGCTGCACAGGCTGGGGAGAAACACCCAAAAAGCCCAGGAGACTCAGACTATGTTCTGACTTTCAGGAGCATTTCACATCGACGTGGTTTTAGAAGCCCAGGGGATGTTATCGCCCAAGGGGCTGATGTCCTGGGGTCTTTTGGTACCTCCAGAGCCAGCCTGGAGCACTTGGTGGAGGTTGCAAATGGGCCACGTGCTTTGACACGGTGCAGGGCTGATGTTCGTGTGTCCAGAGGTTCCTGGTCCAGAGCTCCCAGAGCAGCCCAGGGTTATGCCCGCTCCACTAGAATAGCCTTAAAAATACATCTGGATCATGGAAATCCGCTTCCCAAAAAGGAGACTGTGAACGTAGAACTGAATAAAAATGTGTGCCCACCACATGCTCTCTGCAAGCATCTGCAGTCCCAGCCCTACCTGCCAGAACTCAGACCTGGCTGCTAGCGCGCGGATGTGCGCGCTGCAATTCCCCTCCTAAAGCAAATAAAAAAATAAAATAAAATCCTCCCTGGCAGTAAATTCGGGGAATAAAAATTAAAAGCACAAGTTTTACAAGTCATCTGCAGAGAACTGGAAGGAGGATTTGTTATTACTAAGCACTTTTGTGTGCACAGCAAATGTTTACAGCCTCTCTGAGCCATTTGTATCTACTGGGTAAATAATATGCATTTGGAAACGAGATGATCTGCAAATACTTCTCCTTTTGGAGCTGTTCCAAGCTTAATCGAGAAATAAAACATGCTAGGGACAAGCGTATTAAGCAGGTACTTAATTGAGAGACGAGACGAAGGCACTGTTCTTGTCTCCCAGGCAGAACATGCATGTTTTAAACACACTCCTAGATTGATATTTATTGCATCCGACAGAGCAGAAAGGCTCGGAAAAAGCACTCCTTCCCCTCCCATAAATAATTCACCCTTTGTAACAGTTCATAAAATGTTTATATTAAGTAATAATTAAATATTGCATTACAAAAATATAACTTACATTCCAGCCAGGAGAAAAATCAGCCCGAAGGAGGGTGGGGAAAATGATTGCCCTGAAGCTGTCACGTTGGGTTTTCTCTGCCGAGTTAAAAGGGGCAATTCCTGCCTACACTCGATGCTCCTTCTGCTCTGCCGGATCAAATCCTGATCCTGCCCCCAACAATAGGGCTTCTTCCAGTTATCTCCATGAGCTTAGCACGGACCAGCTCTCACGTGCAGAAATAGTGTGGTTTTCCATGCAAGCCCTCCCTATGCAGCAGTTTTCAGCCAGGCAGGGCAGGGTCAGAGGTCCCAGATTAACCTCCACCATTGAGCAATGATGGTTTTCACTTCAAATCACCAGCTATGTATGCATGCTAGCACGCTTCAAGCCCACTAATGGGTTATTCGTTATCTGCTTGTGGAAACACAAGGTGCAACATCGGACAAGACTCCAACAGTTGTACCCAACATGGGATAAAGCAGCAGGAGCATGGCAGGGAGGAAGAGGGTAGTGGGGTAATGGCTGATGATCAGCAGAAGCCCTCAAGATAATATGAATCAAATGTCATCATATGTACACCCAGGCACCTTTTATTAAAACTATAATTGCTTGATCCAACCTGTGCCCTGGGGAGCATAAAAAAAAGCAAGCAGCACCAAGGTCACTGCAGACAGAAAATCAATTCAGGGAATGAATGGTAATGACTTTTTTTTCCTAGAGTCAAAGAGAGGGACTGTGGAGATATCCTGCCGGCATCTCCAGAGATGCACAATATCCCTCAGACTTGCTCCAGCAAAACTCTTGGTACGTTTTTAACACTCGACATCCAAGCCCTGCTCCTCTTGGCTGTGACTACAGCGGGTCCGAGCACTCCAAGGGACCGCCGTATCCCATACGTGCAAAGACAGTGATCCGCTTCTCTGGTGCTCTGCCTTCTATCCAAAATAATTCAGTGCTTTCCTGCTTTCTGCAGTGACCATGCTTTCTGCACTCCTGACCTCTCTGATGGGTGGCCTCAGGATTTTCTCTGGGCCACAGCTCTGCCAAAATACAAAGTCAACACCTGATTAAGACTTTACCCTTACTAATGTGGAACGATGTCACATCTCACACATCACATTCCTCTACATCCCAGTACACTACTTGCAAGAAAAGTCTTTTTTATTATTTTCTATGTGTGTTATTTTTCAGTGCAATAACATCACTGACATCCGATTTGTGATTCACTGCAGAGCTGCTCCTGCACCAGCTGCTCCCATCTGCACCCGTACTGCTGGTGATTTCTACCAATATGTCATACCCTCTTCTCTCCTGAACTGCTTCCTGTTTATTTCAGGCTCTTTCTCCAATATGTCAAGATGTCTTTGAATTCCAATTCCAGCACACAAAATGATTTCACCAAACACAAGTGATGGACTCGGCACAAGAGTACGTGGATGAAATACAGCACTGTACAGGCAGTCCGAGGGGACAGTCCTAATGCCTCCTTTCTGCCTTTACAAATCTCCTAACTGCAAGAAGATACCAGTTACAATTGCAGGAGGGAGGTGGTACTGTAAATTTAAACTGCCTGTGGGCTATTTAAGGCTGGTTGCATCCTGTACAGAAGGGATGAAGCAGCTCCTCCTCTCCACTGTGCTGTGAGCGTGAGCAGACCTGAGCCCTTCACCGACCCAGCAGCACTGGGTACGTGGTGCTGGAGCTGAGTGCTATTGCTGCCTGAAACCGTGATGTTCATGCAGAAGAGGATCCACGTACCAAACTGAGTACAGGGTTTTTTTCACTGACTCTGCTGAGATTGAGATCAAGCTTTTGGGAGACGTCTCTAAAGCTCCAAAGAGCCCTCTCAACAGGCTATCGAGGATGAAGCAGAGATGAGTAACGACAGTACCACTTATAGCAAAGGCCCACACATAGCAACTGTTATCATCTAAACAATAAAAAAGATCTGTCCAAAAATGAGTTTGTTGTTGTCAGCCAAGGCAAAACAAGAGGTGAAATAAGGACCCAACAGCTGGTGTCCCTCAGCCTATGTGCTGCGCATCAGCGATGCTGGCCAGACCACCTGAACAGGGACATCTCGGAACGTGCGAGTATGGGGTGAGTGTAAAGGAATGAAATCTATGAAGGAAAGCTTATTTGTCAATAAATATCTTCTCTTCCATATGGTCTTACACTGAACGTTACACACTGATTTCCTATTCTTCCACATTTTCTGAGCACACGGGCACCTAGGCGCGTTTCAGGCCATGCAGCTGCAGCACAACAGCTCTGCTTTTGCCTCACGGTGCACTGAGGTGCGTTCATTTGTTCCTGCAGAAGCTCTGAACACATCTGCAGCACCTCTTCACCTTCCCAAGGGATGTCCCCATGTCTCCAAATGCAGCACAGGGATGGAGTGCCCACCGCAATCAAATTCGCAGTGATTCCCCTCATTTCACCTCCTGTATAACACAAACACGCAGCTTCTACACCAAGGGCATAGCCCCAAACCTTGGGCACTACCAGACTGGTCTCACACCTAGCAATACTCATGTGGGCTGGAACATGGTGTCTGCTGAAGTCCAAACCTGGGACCAGGTTAAAACAATGAGAACTGTTTGCCTGCACTTTGAGAGCTTAAAATAAAACACATCCTCTATGTATTTCAGTGCATAAGGCAGCTATAGCAAAGAGGCTATGAAAGTGGCCTGCACAGAAGTAGACCACTTTTAGACATCCTAGCCCTTTCCATGTCATAAAAGCAATACAAGCATCTGTAGCACCATGTCCTCACTCCCTCCCAATTTCACAGATCATCCAGCTTGACTTCCCACCAACCCAACTGCAAACGTCAGTGCGACATGGTCAAAAGCCTGGTTTCCAGATCCCACCATTAACTCATGGGAGCATCCCTTGTCCCCATCAGGGTGTGAACAAGATGATGATGTGTATGTCACCCCTGAAAGACTACTAGAGATTCCTGAAGAGACACTGGAAGACCAGACACTGACACAGAAGGGCTGGACAGACACGCCTGGCTGCAACTCAAAGCAACGGCATATCAAGTTCAAAGAGACATCTGCCAGTTTTTCACTACCAGCTTCATATATCCCGCCACTCTTGGTCCAAACTGAAGCTGAGGACCTCCCATAACCACTTAACGCCAGGAGCTGGGCTTTGCCGAAGCTGTCCAAAAGTGCTGTTAAGTCTTCAGACCTGTCTAGAGGTACCAGCAGAAGCCCAACCAAGCATCAGCCCCCAGCAAACCCAGCCCAGGGCTTTCCGTGCCTTACAGGATCTTGCACTGGCAACCTCTGGCCTCCCCATTTTTTTCATCTCAGACCTTCTGCACATCCATTTCATACCCAAATAAAGAGCACAAAGCACAGTCTAACTCCCAAGATGGATCCCAGCATCCTGGCTTCCACAAACCCAGCAACGGGAAATGGGATAAGCCAGGATTTGGGGCCCTGCCTGTGTTTCCAGCCCACCCGAGCACGATGTGCTGATTTCGTTTAGGCACAGCTGCCAGTCCTAGAGCAGATGCGCGGCCACCTTTATGGTGAAAGGCAAAGGAAAACGATGGAGGAAGCCTGAAGCTCAGCAGTCAGGGCTGGTCCTGGAGGACTTGCTCATCCTCCTTCGGGATAACCTCTCCCCTTGCCATTCACCCAGTACCCAGACACAAAATTGAGTTTTCTTCACTGCCACATACTGGCCTGGCCAGCTCCAACTTTCTCAAGGCCAATTTTTAGCTGGTTTAACTGGATTTCTGCCTAAACCCAAACTGTCCCCATAAATACATGCTTTTTAAGGTGTCTGCTTGTCTTTGTTTTAGAAGAAATACTTTGGATCTGCTTCTCTGGGATATGAGCTCTCTGCCCATCTCCACTTGTGTAGCCACAGTACCCCCTGTAGCTGAATTAATGAGAAGGAATTAGGAGAAAAAGGACAAAGAGGAAGAAAACATCATCCAATTCTCCTAATAATTAATTGCAGGTAAACCTCATTTAACCAACAGCTAGCCCTTGTACAAAGCACCCCCGCAAGAAGCATACTGTTTATAAAGGCAGCAAGATTGGGATGAGCGTGGAGAAGGAAACCTGAGACATCAATGCAAGGGCATGAGGATTTAATTCCCTGACAAACCTGCAGGACAGCAGGGATCTGCAAGAGGATGTCCTGGCCCTGAAGGGCTTTGGGGAGAGAAAGGAGACCTGACCTGGGCTTTGGGCTAAGTTAAGACCCCAGCACCAACCCTGGTGCTCTCAGGAACAGCCCTGCCCTTCGCAATTAATACATAGCTCCTCTCTGAAAGGCCACTGTCTTCTTTAAAGACCTTCTTTTTTTCCCCCTAGTGAGCAAGATAAGCAGCAAAGCACCTGCACAGCCCTTTTAAAGAGCAAGAAAAGCAGCAGCCAAACATCAGCGTGGCAACAGCGACCTTGCAAAGTATTTCTGCTTATTTGGGGCCAGGTGCAGGAGCCAGCCTGCGGCTCGCTCCGAGCACGAGGACGGGCAGCCCGGATTCCCTCACCCGTGCATTGGAGACATTGCGACAGATGCCAAAATGGTTCGCTTCACTCGCAGCTGCTGCCGGGCTCGGTGGTGGTGTTTTTAAGCAGATGAAAGAGTTTTCGTAGAGGAGTTAAAAGCAGATGAATGTAAAGCCTGGCGTTAAGCAGTCACGCACCACCCAAACAGCAAGGCTTTACAAATCCGCTGGCAACAAGGACAAGCTGGGAGATGCTCCCACGATAACAAAATAATAAATAAAAATCCCCAGCAGGGATTTTGTTTTGTGCTCCTGATTTGCAGCCTGGATGAGGAAGCCGTGCAGATGGAGCCAGCCAGGGATGCTGGGGTCCCTGGGTTGCACCCCGATGCCAGCCCATGCCTGCATGGGGCTCGGTGCTCATCACCTGCTTGCTTTGCACCAGTCCGTGCAAATCTCTGGGACCCCAGCCAGGTCCCCAAAGCAGCAGCAGTCTCTCTGCGTGCACGCACTGTTGCAGTGCTGCAGGGTCCCCCCAGGTGAAGGCACCGTTTAAGCAAAAGGAGCTATTAACAGAAAGCAAAATGTGTTTGCTGTAGAACACCTGCAGTGTTGGACCCAGGGAGGAGAAACAAGGTGAGGGTTAAAGCAGTAACTTGCTGAACAGTCCTGTGTGTGCGTATATATAAATATAGAGAGAGGACATCTGAAGGATATCCAAGATGCTGAGTTATAAATCCAGAGAAATTCAACCTCCATCCTCTAAAGGTTTCCTGAACCACGCTGGCAGGAGAGCACCCAAGCGCCCAGCCCGGTGCGGCACGGCTTACCTGAAGGTATCAGCATCAGCGAGTGCTACGAACACATTCAGCTAGGGGCAAAGAAAAGCAAGATTGATGTAGGACAGAGTGCAGAAGTACTTAGAAAGCGAAGGTTTATTCAGCCAGCAGGAGACAGGAAAAGCAAAGGTCATTCTCTAAATGTGAGAGAAGACAAATTTACAACAGCTATTTGTGATTTATTTGGCAAAGGAAGGACAGGGATAGTCCTGCTGTCTAAATTAGATGATCCCTCTCCTCTCATCTTTATTTATTGTTTACTTCACAGCAGCAGCTTCAAGCTGCCAAGCGAAACCGGGGTCTGCTCTGCAGCGTCTGCTCCTGCATGCAGAAGCTGGTGGTCCAACACGGCAGCGGCTGGGAGGGGAGCAGGGATGTTTGACACGTCCTTTGATACGATAACTGACTTGGCAGACAAAGGAAACGTGAAAGTCTATCTAAAGGATTTGATACTGGGCCACGTGGGAAATTATTAATTAAGCCACTGAACATGAACATCAGCAGAACGGGAAACTGGGAAAGGGAGATGCTGAGTGGTGGAAGGCTGAGCGGCAGCCTGGAAGCAGGTTAGCAGTGCTTAACATTTTTAAGGTTGACTTTGGCACAAAAAAAGTAGGGCAATACTGATGAGACCTCCTAATGACACAACGCCGTAGGCAGCACCAACATGGAGGAGGATCGGGATTTCACAGAGGAGGAAAGGGGTTGACCTTGACTGCCATGTTCGAAATGGGGTGAAAATTTAGTACTAAACTCCAGGCTGGGTACTAGCCACCAGGATTTCTTGCTATGGGATGAGATGGCAGCTCCAGGGCTGGAACTGCCCGAGGAAGAGAACGATGTGGAGGTCCTGGTTATTTCACCCAGGAAGAGGTGGGGAGGAAAGGATGATGCGGGGATTATAAAGGAGACTACGAAACTTTGACTCGCTAGCTGCAGAGCCAAGCAACCAGACGAGGACACTGTACTGACAGACGCTGGGCAGTGACCCCCAGGGAGAAGAAAAGCACTAAATAACCCAGCGCTAACACAAAAGCAAATTGTAACCTGGCCATCGTCATACTCAGACTGGAAATGAGATGATGCCTGCGAACCACCAGACTGAGGTCTCGGCACACCGTTCAAGCTGGAGTCGTGCAACTAAAAGTCCCTTATTTCTGAGCGTGATCCTCATGTGTTACTGAAAAAGACTAAGTAACGAGATGCCTATGGTTTGACTTACTGGTTCTGAGGGTCCCATCCAGTCCTATGTGCCTAGAGGTCCCTGCTGAGGTGACATAGCAGAGCAGAAACAGGGAAAAAATTGCTCAAATCCATCAATGCGTGATAGCATAGCTGCCTTTCCGCGACACACATCTCCATCCTCTTTGTGCCTGGGTAAACACGGAGGCTCCCTGCACGCGGAGCTGTTACCCACCCACAGGGCCAGTCCGTGCGGTACCAGCAGACGCGGTGTCTGCTCCTGCCGCTAAAGGTACGTAGCGAGTAACTGCTGAGCCACTGCTCAGCCTCGGCCAAAGCTGCCAAACGTCTCTTGGAGCATCTTTTTCTGGATGGAAGAAAACTGCCTGTTCCTTTCCTTTCCTTGCAGCCGACAGCAAAACTGGATCCATCTGCCTCTGTGGGTTACTTTAATGACACTCGCACCCAAACTGGGAGTTCGTAGCTGAAGCAATACCGGGAAATTAAGTCTGCCCAGAAATGTGCTCTGGCACTGAAGCCTGAGACAGCCTTCACTTACATGAGTAAACCTTTTTAACCCCCAAAACAAGGCGGTTGCACACAAGCCACCTGTTGGTATCAGTTTTTGGCTCATATCCACTCCCAAACCCAGCCTGGGAAACAAGCAAGGGACCATTGGAACAGCAGAACAGTGCAGATGATCATGTCCCCATGTCCAGGAACATGTCCCGGCACTGTTTAATTTATTAATGCAGCCCTAGCCTATGGGTCTGGTCAGAAATCTCAGAAGACAAAGGAAAATTTCCCACCAAGTCTGGCACTCTTGCCTGCATGAGCAGTGTTACCGCACATCTCGCCAAGGGGGGACATGCCCTCCGCTGGAGATTTTCAAGAAAAGATTAGATAAAATCAACCTGGCATGGTCTAGATACATCATCTCCTTCCTCAGGATTGGGATTTGGACCAGATGATTCAGGAGGTCCTTCCAGCCCTATATTTCCACTACCGTAATGATGGGGTATGAATTCCCCGTCCTCGCATAGCCCGCTCCAGCCCTCCGGTGTGGACATCCCTCCCTGAATTAGCTCCCCTGTTTCCCAGAAAAAGAGGCAGCAGGTGTCCAGCACTGAGTCATTCATCTCTACAGCTACTACATCTTTAGCACCTCCAGGGCTTGAGATGAATGACAGAACATTAGCAACAGGCAATTCATTAATACTAGAGGCAGTCCAAATTTGGCCATTGAAGCCTCTCGTTTTATTTCCTCTGATAGGGAAAGAAATTGAAGAAAGAAATAATAATTGCTTTGGTCAAAAAAGGTATCTTTTTGGTGAAGAACTTGAAAACTAGGTTTCACAATATTACCTCTCTGGGGAAAATTCATTGCCTTATTACTCATTTCAAGACAAAGGAATGATATTTCTCATTTCCGCAAAAGGGGTGATACTTCTCCTTTCCCTGTTACATCTTTTTTTTTCAGGAAAAAAAAAAAAGGGTAAGGAAAAGAGAAGAAAGCAAGACAGAGAAAAAAAAACAGAAAACACTTAATTTTAATATTTTTCCATTATTTTCCAAACAAAAATTGAAAATGTTCATTCGTTTGTGCATTTTTGCCAAGTACGCTTCGAATCGCTTCACTTCCACCAGCAAGCACCGCTGCCTGCACGTTTCATCACCTCCCCTCTCTGCTCCCAGTCCCCCAGGCCAGCTCCGACCACGGAGTTCGTTCATCCCCATCCCTCCTTCGGTGCATCCAGAAGAGCTCAGGGGACAAAACCCACTCCCAAGCACTCAAGCGCTGGAGTCACCAGGGCCACCTGCTTGCCCGGTACAGATAAAACCCAGTAATGATGCCACCAGATCCTCCTATGGGACACCAGATAACTGAACAAGAAAGGGCTCCATCCACCCAGCAGCAAGGATGCTTCCCAAGGAGCTGACCCCCACCCCAGCTAGGTCCTGACTCCGATCTGTCCATCTGCAAGCCCCATCAGCCACATCAACCTACTTCTCCCAGTTGCTGAAGGATGCCCTGATCCTTACATGGTCCCACAGGGCTCATGGGCCACCACAAGCAGCAAGGCTGCACAGGAGAGGGTGGTGAAGGGAGGTGCAAACTGTCCCCATAGCATTGCTTGGGTGGCCCGTGTTTTGGGGAGGGAAACTGAGGCAAGAAGCACCTCGGTGCTGCAACCTGTCTCTCACCAAAGCACACCTGGTCACAGTGGTGGCTTCCAGCACATCAACCCCAGCAGAACAACAGCAAACAGGAGAATGATGTCCCGAAGCTGCACCCTGACCCCAGCCCTAACGCACGGCGTGGGTTCGGGTAGGTCACCCAGCACTCCTGCCTCAGTTTCCCCACTGCAGAAGAGGAATAGTCATAAGGCACTAACTGGCAAGCAGATGCCATCATGCACAACTTGGCCACCTACAAACCTACTTGCTCCCAATGAGGTCCCAGCAATATTCCCTTGGTATAAAGAGGTTAAAAGGGGGAATTCCTCCCCTGAGCCAGTCACTCAGTGCATCCGATGCTCTGTTCTCTCACCAGTAAATGACACAGCAACCTAGCGAGTTTAAAAACCATTAGCAGTGCGCTCTTTGGTTTCACCAAGGAACTGTTTCCAAGCCCTGGAGCATCACGTTACGCTGATCTGCAGTGGTGGCAAAGGGCTGTAAGGAAATCTCCCCCTGCCCTCTGCTGCCGGCATTCCCAGGGAGCCTTCGCCCATGCACAAGCACGGCAAAGGGCGCAGAGGACAAGCCCCACGTTAGCCATCCTTGCTGCTCTCTGGTCATTAGGAGACAACTTTGGCTGCTGGGTGGCCCAAAAGGTTGCCTAAACAGGTTGTGGAGTCACCATCCTTGGAGATGTTCAAAACCCACCCCGTAGGGGCTCCTGGGAGCAGCAAGGTTCTCAACAGTAACAGGGATTTGGAGAATTTGGCTTTTATAAGAACCCAAACAATAAGCAACGCTTAAAAGATGCCTAATTTGAACAGAAAATGAGAACAATTAGCCACAACATTGCTTATGCATTAATGAAGAGGTGTTTATGTGCCAGGGCTGAGTGGCAGAGCAAATGTTCCCCTTGCAATAAGCAGCCAGGAAGGAAATCATGGAAGTGGGGGAGCAGATGAGGACCCAGGGTGGGAGGAGAAGCACTAAGGGTGTCCTGAAAGCCGAGGAGCAACGCAGGGAAGGCTGAAGCCTTCCAAGTTCCTCTTGGGTTCAACCCCTGAACCCACCCGAGCCCTTTGCTTAGCGGGGCACCCAGCCCAGCCTGCCCCACTGCAAGAGCGGACTGGAGGGATGGTGCATGGAGGGGCGGGGTGCTGAGCTATCCGCATCTAAATATTTATGTAAACAAGCCTAATTATCCTTTGCACCAAAGCCTAATTATCCTTTGCACCAGTGGAAGAAAGCAGCACAACAGCTCTCCAGCTCCAGGACACCTTCCCGCTTTACTCCTGCCATCACCAAAACCCTACACCTTATAAGACCAGGCCAAAAGCTCAAACACCACAGATGCACAAAACAGACTAAAGGATTACGTGCCACTTTTGGAAAACCCTTTCCCCACACCTTCTGCCTTTGCAGAACAGAGAACCCGAAGATCCCTGGCACCTCGGCTGACCGCCAGCAGCTGGATGCAGCAGTGCACCTGCGCCCGCACCATCCCCGGCATCCCCAGAGAGAGCCAGACCTGGCCCTGAACTACAGCAAAAAAAAATCGAAATCTCACTGCTTGAGCCGCTTCCCGCCCAGAGAATGGAGACGACTGCCAGCTCTGTGACGCCACAGTCACCAGCGGGACAGAAAACCCAGCTTCATTCTAAATCTGCATGCATTTACTACCTGTTTGATGGCACAGCGTGATCTCTAAACCCCCCTTAGGGAAGAAAAATGACCTTTCTCATAACACCATAAACACCCTGGCATGCACGTAGGCTCGGGGAGAAGCGAAAAGACTGCAATTGCGCTTTGGTCACAACAAGCCCCCCCAGCTTTGCTCTCTGCCATCTCCACCCCAGCCTCGGCGGCGGTGGGCTCTGCCAGAGAAAGCTCTGGAAAACACAATCACAGCAAATCCTCCTTGCAAACGTACGTGCAGGGCAGCCACCCCGTCACTTTGTTTTGCATTCCCAACACATCCAGCCCCGGCGAGAAACACAGGCAGCATCTCGCAGCGAGGAGTTTCGTGCTGCGGACGTCAAAAGGGGGGGGTCCCTTCCTCGGGTGAAATCGGGGCACCTAGACCGGGGAAGGGGCTAAGGGGGGGGACACGGGGACGTGCCACCCCATACTGCGTTAAACATGGCAGCATCCGAAGGCTGCCCCACCCAAGGACGCGCGTCACCCGCATCCCGCCGCGTCCCCGGGATGCTTTGTCTCGGGGATGCCGCCGGCCCCATCGCGCGTGGGATGCGGGGCGATGCTGTTGGGATGCGGGTGGCTTTCTGGGATGCTCTCGGAAAGGACTGCTGGAGATTTGGGCATCGGAGAGGAACGGCCCAAAGCTCCCCGTGCTACAGCCGAGCTGGCGGGTGGCAGATTTGGGGTGGCGGATTTGGGGCTGCAGCCCCACTTGCAGCTGCGGACCCTCCCCAAAAGCCCCGCGTATTCGCTCCCCGCACGGTACCCCCCCGCCCACCCCCGGCACCCCCCGGAGAGGTGGGAACGGGGGGGGGGGCAGCCCCGAAAAGC
>VXAA01005560.1:47644-97761 GCA_013399115.1 Anseranas semipalmata | reverse complement strand
GCTGGGGGGCACGCGCACACCTGCACGCGCACCTGAGGAGACGCGTGCGCGCGCACGCCTGCACGCGCAGGCACGCGCGCAATCACACACGTGTGCGCATGCACACACATCCGTACACATGTATGCGCGGTCACACCTGCGCACACACCTGCACATGTACACGCACATGCATGTGCACACACAAAAATGCAAGCACGTGCCTCTAACACCTGTACGCACACTTGCACAAACATATGTGCATGTGCACACATGCATACCCACATGCATGTACACACCTGCACACATGCAGGCACACACACTTGCGCACACACACATGGAAGACATATGCATGTAGAAGACATGCACACACACAGACATTGCACAAACATACATGCACACACATGTATTCTCATGTGCTCATGCACACTCGTTTGCACATGTGTGCATACACTCACACACCTGCACAGATATGCACATGCAAAACCACACATGTACACTCACACATGCAGACATGCACACGCAAGACGGATGAAAATGCATACCCATGCAGACACATGCAGACACATGCACATGTGCAAGCATACACATACACACAGATGCATGCACACATGCACATACACGTGTTTACAAGCATATGCGCACATATATGCATGCACACACACCTGCATGTGGCTATCTATGTGCACATACAACAGCACTCAGATCTGCACACACATGCACACACACACCTGCACACACCTACACACATATGCACCCACATGCATACACATATGTGCACATACCTGCACACAAATGTGCATATGCAAACATACACATGCGCACATGCATACATGTCACATGCACACATATCAATCACATGCATGCGCACTTGTGCAAACACAGGGATACAAATGTACACACAAACGCACACACTCAGACCTACGTACACACATGCACATGCATGCACTCATTCATGTGCGTACATGTGCACACATACATACACGTGCACATGCAATTCACATTCTTTCACACATGCACAATCACATACATGCACCCACATGCAAACACGTGCATAGGTAAACATACCAGTGCATAGGTATGCATACATGAACGCACATGCACACACATGTAGATTCACACACATTCACTGACATGCACACAGGTATGTGCATGCATGCATGCATGTATATGCATGCTCATGCACAGTCACACACATACACCCACACGTACACACATATGCAACATGTGGGCACACACTTGCACATGCATGTACACATGGAAGTACACGTGCATGCACACATTTACATGCACTCATATGCATGTACACAGAGACAAGTGCACACAAATACGCACATACATAATAATATATACACACATGCACGCATGTGGGCACAGGTGCACACACATGCACTCACACATGAAAGCAGGGCACATACATCCACACATGTTCACATGCACACCGGCACAGATACACACATGTGCAACATAGAGGCACACATGGGCATGCATGCACAGATGTATGCACACGCATGCTTGCACACACATTTGGACTCAGAACACACACATATATGTTCACATATGGACACATGCACACACATACTTGCACATAAGTGGACACATGCATGCACACGTGCACAAATACTTGCATGCACCTATGTGCACAGACACATGCACGCCCATACATTCTTACATGCACATTGATGCCTACCTAAATACACAGACTCATACACAGAGATACTTGCACACACGTAGATGTGCAGATACACACTCGTGTGCTCAAAGATACACACAGACACACAGATACACACACAGGCAGACAGACGTGTGTGCAGATACGTGCACACAGACCCAAACCCCTATACACACATGCACACAGATGCATGCAAGCACACAGATCTTTAACGAGGTGTATTGCCAGGCTGCTGGACCAATTTCCCCTCCCTGTCAGTTTTTTTGTGGATAAAGCCGAGCACACGCGCACATGCATGCACAGAGGTGCACATGCATGCACAGAGGTGCACGTACACACACACTTGATTATATTATTTTGGCTGATTATTTTTCCACGTTTCATTGCAGGGTTGCAGCTGCAAAACCAAACCAAACCAACCCCCTCCAAAACCACCTTTGCTGCAAGGCCGACCAATGGCTCCTCCTAACGCTCGTTCCTGGCATGAACTCAAAACCCCAAATCCCACCCCATGCCCCTCTGAGCCCCTTGCATTCAAATACCGAGTTTCGGTGTGAAAACCGGTTCCCACAAGACAGCGACTGCAGCTGCTGGGACCGCAGTGAAAAGCAGGATTACCCGTGCTGGGATTGTTTCTTTAATTCAACGTTTTGCACACCCTTACTGATTCAGGCCCTGAGGGATTTTTTTTTTGCCCATCTTTGCTTTGATTTGCTTAATTTCATTCTTGCCTGTAGGTAAATAGCGGTAACCCGTTTTACAGATGGCATTGGAGCCCTCGCTGATAGGGTTGGCTAAACGAAAGAGCTGCCTTTGAAAAAAAAAAATGCATTACTATTTACAGATAGAGGTGTCTATACGTAGGCATTGCTTTATCCACCAGGGTTATATCGCCCTTGCTTTTGCATCCAGTGCAATTAGAAGGGGTGATTACCATTAAAGATTTAGGAAGCTCTTCAGCATTTGGGTTGGAATCACGATTTTCCAGGGCCTTAATGCTCCATGTATTGCATTTAAAATAAGCATGATATGTGCTCCTTTGCATCCACAACAGCAGCGCTAATCAAAATTTAGGCTGATTTTCCCTCTTAAAACCAATATTATAAAGGCAAGCCTGGGAGGGAACAATGAAACCTTTGCATGCGGCTCTCACCACACTGCATTTTCCTTCTGCAGAAGATGAAGCCATCAGCTTGTCCAGGTCATGCAGCAGAGATGGGAGAGTTGTCCTGAAATCACTGGTGTCGGACTGCCTGGCCCAAGCCCTGTATTTCTTTTACCTGCTGCTTTCTGCACAGGATGATGCCAAGAGGCTTTTTGCAGCCGATGAACTGTGGTTTTAAAAAAATAGATTGGAACAGCAACAAAGAAAAGTGGAAAAGCATCGCCCTACAATGGGAAAACAAGAATATGCCACCCAAGGTCTGCAAGATTGCAAAGGGATCAAGCTTGTCGTCTGCTGAACCTCAAAGATGTGCTTATTTTTAAATGCTCTCTGTAATTTCATTTACCCAAAGCTTGCTACGGTGATTTATTAGGGTGTAAAACCCATCTTGGTCTGAGATCTGATACCCACAGAGAACACGCTCAGGCGCTTCCTGCAGAAAACATCCTGAACTGCATCCACGCTGCTGTTTCGGGATGCTTAGTGCTGCTGCACTAAGGGTTGTCAGTGTAATTAATGGCCCTCAGTATATCATGGAATAGGAAGAAATACTTCTAAGACCTGTGTCCACCCCAGTCTCTTACCCTGCCCGCTCTCGGGGGCAGTGTCTGTCTTCAGGCAGGTCTATGTACACATTTGCAGCACCGAACTGAGCCCAGCTCAGCTCGATGAGTTGCACCAATGTGACAGCAACTCTGTGCCCAGGGTGATGCATTAGTGTGGTTCTGGGGGGTGCAAGCCCATGCAAACCCATTGCAACAGCTCCTGTTGCGCAGCTGCAGGGTGTCCCAGCTCTGCATCCAGCACGCCTGCTCACTGGGGCTTTGCACAACACCTCGCATCCCTTTGGGGACTGGGGATTTGTATGTGACCGGGGTGATTTTGAACCTCTTCCTGGGTTCCCCTCATCTGCGATAAGCCTGGGCTCGTCTCACATGAAAATGCTCAGTCATGCACTACCCATCTCTCTTTTTTTTTTTTTTTTTTGAAAGGTGGAATATGNGAGACATGGGCAAAACTGCTCTGTGATGTTCTGCAGCGTCAGGAGGCTCTGCAGATACCAGGCAGGCCTGGATGAAGCTAGAAGCTGCAGAAATAAAAAAATTGCTTGGTGTCTCCTGAAGTGAACTATATAGTTATATATAAGTCCTGAAGCATGGCTGCTCATTCACTTCCAGGAATCAGCTATGGAAATAATTTAATCGCTTACGTCAGGTAAAATCCATTAGCTCTAATCAGCCCAATTGAGTTGTTGGCTGCAAACCTCTCTCAGAGAGCACAGGAGTTAAATAAATAAAAATGCCTCTGAGTTTAAATTACAGCCACCACGGCAGAGAGCAGGAGTAGCTTTCCCCTTCTCCAGCATCTTCTGGGAAATGGCCATAGCCAAGCGTGCTGCTGCGTGGTGGGACGTAGGGCTTGGGGATGGCCAAGGACATGGCCATCGCTCTGCATTGGGCTGTGCCAGTCTGGGGCTCACTCCTGCCCAAGAGAGCTAACACAAAGTTTACATGATGCTAAGGGTACCACGGTGGGGTGCAAACCAGAGCGAACCCCCAATTTCGCAGCACCCAAAATCAGTGTTGCCTTTGGATGGACACCCAGGCAGTGGTCCTGGGTCCCGCAGAGGCTGGCATCCCCGGGTACGGAGGCAGGGAATAGCTCCAGACACCCCCATGCAATGATAACAGGCATGTTTGGGGAGCTGATTAATGGGGGACCTGGTGAATCTTCTCCTGGCATCCTCAGATGAAGCCAGGATGACTTTCAGTTGAACTTCAGCTACTGGTGTCTATCCTGGGGCAGGTCTGAAGCTTCTTCTGCTGCCACTGTAAAAAGCTCACCCAGATTTCTACTTTTCTCTGCACATCACCAATTATTGCAGGAAATAATGTCATGGCATTGTAGGAGCAGTGCAGCAAAGCTCGGTGCAAGACTTTATAGGAGGGGAAGATGGTTTTATTTAAAAAACAAAAATAAAAATAAAACCAAACCCAAGCAGTAGCCATCTCAAAGGGAGGCACCTGGCTCCTGGCTGATCGCTGACCTCCCTGCTAGCATCAGAGGAAGGAGATGGCAGCTCAGCCCATTGCTCCATGGCACCAATAAAAGGTGTCATGAAGGGAAAATGGAAGAAAAAAAATCATAACATGGCAGGGCTGGTAGCAGACTCCCTTAGGAGTCTTTCTCTGCTGTTATAGAGAGACCCTGGACATCAGCTTCACAAGCTAAAGTTGGTGAGACCCCAGCTCCAAAGTTAGACCCGGACCACACCTGGAGACCCCCGAAGAAGAACATTCAGCTCCACACTAGCCTCGTGAGATTTGCCTATATTTATGTTCAACAGCTCCGCTGCCTCCACGTCCCTGCCACAGCAGGGCTGTCCCAGGCGCCCATGCAACTTTGCAGGCTCCATTGCTCCTGTCCCCAGCAAGTGCCACCAGGAACAAACAAATATGACAGCACAGCAGGTAGCCACTTACAGAGGAATTCAGGTGGTTTCTAATGTCTTAAATCATTTTATAATCACACACAACTGCTGAGAATGAGGATCTGCCTGGGGTGTTCTTGTTCCCCTTGTCAACTTTGTTTATGATTCATATATGTTGGGAGGGTGCTTCAAGGCCGAATGGGATGGGAGCCGAAGGAAATCCATATCAGAGTGCTGCATAAAGAGAATAACTCAAGTGCACGAAAAGAAGAATTCCACTGATAATTCAAGTGCTCAAAAGGACATGAAGTTCTGTAATGAAAATCAATGGCAAAACCCAGCCAGCTCGCAGAAGTTTTAATGGAGATTTTGCAACAGGTAGAAGAGGTCGTAAAGTCTGAAAGACTGTGTATAAAAAGAATCTGCATTAAAAAGATAGCAGGGATAAGTGGGCTTCTATCCCACCCACGCTCTCACCCAGAGCTGGGGACAGACAAAGAACAAGCTCCATGCAACGTGTCCCGTGAGCTTGGTGGAGTGGGAAGATCCCTTCAGGTCCTCCATGCTGGGCCTTCTCAGCCCTGATCCTGGAGCGTGGCCAGGTCTCCAGGTGCAACCTGCTCTCTTCTGGGCACCAAGGCTCGTGGGGACGCCCTGCTGGCCTGATTCGTAAAGCTCGGTGACTTGCGAAGCCTGCAGCTCGGTGACTCAGGGCCTTATGGGTTCCCTCTCGTGCTCAGGGATGGACATTGATCAACTGAATCACAAGGGCCGCTGATAAAGGGATTACAGAGGACGACCTATTGAGGGATTAAATGAATTTATGTTCCCAGACTAAACGCAAGCCAGAGGAGATCGGATAAATAACTATAAATACCTGAGAAGGAAAAGGCCAAGGAGAATGTAGTTGAAGATATATCATAGAGCACGTGTGTGCAAATACCTGAGTATGTTAGGAAATAAGAAGAAACAGTGAGAAACTTACCAAAAAAAAAAAAAAAAAGAGAGAGAAAATTGAGGTTTGAAAGCCCTGGGGCTGAGAATTGTGCAATAAATGTAAGCTACAACAGCAGCAAAATTCCCCAGGAGGTGCTACCATGGGACTTGTAGTGAGCAGTGCTGGGTGGCACCAGAGGTGTCTGCTATGTCTGCGGTCACAGCTCAGTGATGATCTCCCTGTGATGCTCCCACGCCAGCCTTCCCAGAACTAAAACCCAGCTCAGCAAAGAGAACGGGAGAAGGAAGATGTAAAAGCAACCAGAGAAACACGCAGCAGCTGGAGAAAGTGGATGGGCCTTTCGGTAGGCACGTCCTGCCATGGGGAGATTCATCTCAGGGACAGTGAAGTTTTTCCACCGTTATCATTGCTCTTGAACAGCAAATCATCACCCAAGTCCAGAAAGGGAAAGGTTGAATGACTTGCTGGAAGTTACACAGAAATCTGGGGAATAAATCTGCATCTTCTCATTTCCAAATAAAAGATCATCCTTCCCATCCCATATAATCACTTCCCACTGAACAGGAAAGAGAGGGCTGTGCTTCTGCAGGGACAGACACGATGTAGGGTTGCACCTACGTACGAAGCATGGCTCCTTTCTACAAGAAGGACACCACAAGGCTGTCCCCTGTAGCCCAGCAGTGTGACTTTTCACCTCTGCACGTGCAGTCCAGAGCTGTGTGAAGCCACTCTAAAGCTAAAATCCTTCCTGCGGTTCTGACCTGAGGGGTTTCCTACCAGCCCAGCTCCATCACAAAGTCTTTTTTTTTTGCTGTTGTTATACTTTTTTTCCAGTTCTCAGAGATGATCCCATGGCTATTGAGTCGTGCAGGGTGCTCCAACAGTAGCAAGACCTTTTAGTCAGGATGGGGGGACCATGATGAGACCAAAACTCTCTACAAAGCAGTGCCAGAGCTGATGGATGTGCCTTTTTCAGCCTTCACCCACATCTTCTGTTCTCCTGCCAGAATTAAGACAGCAACAGGAAGAGAGAGCAAGAGGAAAGGAGCAGAGCAGGACACCACAACTGGTGAAGAGCAAAGTGAGACCTTTGGAGATGCCTCCCTGCAGAGAAATGAGTGTTTTAGGCCTGGATGCAGCCTGAGGTGCTAACATGGGCCAAAATAGGCCTTCCAAGTTCCTGCTCCTCAGCAGCTCCTGCAGGCTGAAGTTTTAATTGGGGTGAGACCAGCACCTGCAGAGAGCAATTTGCCACCTTCTGAGTTAGGCAGCTAAAAGATGTTCACCAAATGCACTGCACGGGTCCGTGCTGCTTGCCCTGACTGTGCAGGAATCCTGGCCTGAGCTGCCGGGACCTCAACATCCAACACTTAGATGGTGGGACCATGGAGTGAGTCCGGCTGGAAGTGGTCTCTGGGGTCTCTGCTCCAGCCTCCTGCTCAAAGCAGTGCCAACAAGTCAGGTTGCTCATGGCCATGTCCAGGTGAGGTTTGGCTGTCTCCAAGGTTGGAGATGGCTTCCTGCCTTCAGGCTTCTGTTCCAGGGTTTAACTACCTTCAGAGGGAAAAACACACTTCTTTCTATTTTGTGGGAATGACTTTTGTTCCAGCTTGGGCTGTTGCCTCTTATCCCATCACTGGGCACCTTCAGGAGAGTCTGTCTCCTCTGTTCCTCCAAGGGACAGCCTGAAGAAGTCCAACCAATACCTGACATTGCCAGCCTCGTGACTTCAACAGCACCACTAAAAGCTCTTCCAGAAATCACGGTCCCTGCTTGGAGCCTTGTTGTGTTTTGCAGACCCCTAGACACAGTCCTCACTGCATTATTTGTCACCTTTCTGCTCATCATACAAATTCTTTTCTCCTCTGGGTATTAGACTACGCGACCTCAGAGAGCTTGGCTTGGCATCAGCCATCATCAACAAGGAGTGGGAGTGGAGCTGGCTGCTCTCTTTCCAAAATATCAGAGGAGGCAAAAGGAATGGGGGGCCCTGAATGCTTTCCAGGGCTGTGGAAGGAGGAGCTGGGGGCTGTATGGGGTCTGTGGAGTCTGAACGCCTTCAGGATGTTGGCAGCACCCAGCTTTACTTCTTGATTCGAGCATCTGTCGGTAACCGAGACCGCCAAGTGCATAGGGCTGACCCAGGACTCAGGACATGGGCTGTGCAGATCAGGGCTCAGTGTTTGAGCAAGTCACCAGGTGCTTGGCCAGTGTAATGCTCAGAGACACAGCTCTGCTCTCCCCTAACACGAGCCACAGATTTTATTTTACCTACGCACAGCAGTGGGCTGCATCTCTCCTGGCTCCTCCTGATTGTCTGGGAATCTCTGGGCCCCTTCTAAGTTAAGCAGAAGATTTCAAAGCCCTCTATAAGTAAGGATTTTTCTCTCCTGATTTAAGGAAGCTGAGGTACAAAAGCAAATGGCATGCCCAAGGCAGAGCAGGACATAAATATTTATTACCCAGCTGAGCCTTGCTTCACTCTTTGGTCAGCTTTTCCAAGGCGCCGACTCGTACATCAATAAATCCGGAACATGTTTTTTTCTTGTAATAATAAGCCACAAGCAAAGAGCTGCTCAGGGAACCTGTGGTACAACTGCTGCAGAGTTTAGCCTGAAAATTCTGGGAGCAGGAAGCTCTTCCCACCTGCCTGGGTGTCCCTCGGGGCTCAGGTGTGACCCTTTCCACAAGCAGAAGCAAAGAGCTGCTCAGCACGGCCGGGCTCCAGCAAGGACAAGAGTACAGGATGGAAACCGCCTCCTTCAAACACCATCTCTGGACCAGGGGTGTCCCAGCAAGGACTTTGGTCCCCCACGTGCCTCCCCAGCCACGCTGGGGTGTGCACAGCCCAGGAGGACCAGGAGCTCTGGACCTGCAGCTCTCTGCAGGGAGTTTTGGAAATCACTGGTGGTTTCTCACCGGGAAACATCCCATCTCCGGGAAGCAGAGCCGGAAGAGTTAAAAGCCTCCTTTGCTTTCTCAAAGCAGACAGGAGCAGGAGACAAAAGATGGGGATGGGGAGAGCTGCAAACGAGATCGGAGCCATTTTTAGTTCAATTAAAGCAACCGGTGTCTTTAAGAAAAGAGCCCTTGGGGTTTCACCAGAGCTGTGTCGTTTCTAGTGACTCGGGAAAATGGAGTCTAAAAGATAAAAATTCCTTATAGCCTGGCGTGTTCCTAGGGCCTGACAAAGAGGAGGGATTATTTTTCAGCTAACACCTCTGATTTGCTTTTGCCAAGGGTTGTTTTCACTTTTGTTCTGTAATTCTTGGGCATGGTGAGCTCGGGGATTTGAAATGCCCCTTAGACAAGCAAGCAACGCCTTTGTATGCGCGCCGGTGCTTTAGTAGCGGATCAGCTTATTGTTTAATTCAGTCTGTTAGCAGTATTATTCTGTATCCTGGTTACAACAAGACCCTTGGTTTCTCGGGCCTCCCATGAGATGATTTCTTTGTTTACCTGAGCAGCTTGTCAGTTCTCTGTGGACTTTTTTACTCCAAATTTCTGATTTTTTTCCACCCAGAAAATTACAAGGTGGAATTTGATGCACGTGTCTTGTCAAAGGTGGAGCCCGTGCACCTGCTTGGAGGTAAGAATGCAAAAAGGAGGTGGTGTTTCCTTTCTCATACACCCATGTCAGCCTATGCAAGGATGCTCACGGACACTTGTCTGCCACATCCCTCCGTCCATCCATCCCCTGGCAGAGGCGTGAGGTTGCTCGTGCACCCTGTGCTCAGCAGTGAAACACCCGTGCGCCGTTTGCACACCTCCTTGGCTCACACCAAAACCCTCCCAGCCCTTTGCATGCCCAGCCTTGAGCTTTATCTGCACATTACATGTTTGGAATCATAAAGCCACTCCTCAGCAAAGCCTTTTTTCTCCCTCCCCAGCCACTACTGTTCCCACAACTCCTTCCCTGCCTTCCTCTCCTGCCCTCTCCTGCAGTTGCGTTAGCCCAAAGGGTGGTTGGATTTTCCTTTTCCAAAGCTGCGGTGCTGGAGGAGACTGGCACGTGGTCCCTTCAGCTCCGTATCATCAGCAAATACAAGTGTCCTGCCCCTGCTTGTCCCTGTGCTTGTCCCTTCCTGCCACGCACTGGGTGGTTTGTAGGGGAGGGGGAAATGAGGCATGTGTGGCCATGCCTGCCTCACACACACAGATGCCCAGTTCTCTCTGGAAACCCTCTCTGGCAACACTCAAATACTGCAAAATTTGAAGGTGACTGGCAGGTGAAGGCAGAATTTGTTCCTGAGGGGAGTTTACCTCCCCGATTTGGGTGGGAAAAGCTTGAAATCCTCACCGTCTAACCATGTGGTGAGAGTCGCATTGGCATAAAGCTGGTGGCACCTCCCAGCACCGTCCCTCTCCTCCCCACACCACTGTATGTTGCACCATCCCCTCTACTGTAAGACTGGGTAAATAAATATTGACAGGCGACTTTGCACTTTGCATTCGCCACTTGCTGAGCTTCCTGCTCCTCCCAAGGCACACACAGAGCCCAAGATGAAGATTGAGTTTGCTCCGCTCTCTGTGCCACTGCAGAGGAGGCTTCAGACTGCGTCGGTGGTCCAGTGGGTCTTCAGCTTCCTAGGTCTAGGTAAGAGGCAGCTCCTTTTCCCTCTCTGAGAAGCCAGAGCAGCTTTTGCCCAGCCCCAGAAAGACCGAAGGTCTGGGATTGAGGGAGAGGAGCATTAAAGGCATCTTTAGGGAGCCTGCAGTGAATCCCATGCCACATCAGGACAAGTGGTTAGCAGCAGATGCTGCACTCGTGAGTCTCTGTCTTGCAGTGTGGGAGGCTCTGTCTCGCTAAAGCAGCTCCTTTCTCCTTATTTTTTTGTCCCTTCCTGCCACCTGATCTCAGCATGGTGGCCCCAGGGAAGTGCATGTCTGTGTGTCTGTGCTGGGCGCGTCTGTGGGTCTCACGCAGCAGCTGAACCCTTGTGGGGTTTCAGCTTCTCCTGCTCCTTAGCTTTAACGTTTTCCTGGTCTAAGGTGCTGCCCTGCTCAGCATTAGTCATAAGAAATGACATTCCTGTGCCCGAGGGGTGGTGCGAAGGGAAGAGCATGGGGGGCTCTGCTTTGCAACCCTGGGAACTGAAACCCCACTTTGTACAGATCCTGCTGCCCACCCCAAAAGGGCACTTTTCTAGGAAACCACAGGCAGGCTGGAGAGAAAACACTTTAGCAACCTTGGCCCCTGACAAACTCATTGCTGTGTGGAGGGCATTGGTTGCTGTTGGAAATGAGAGACATGCAGTTTTGGATAGGATGGAGCAGGCAATGAGAAGATGGGAGACCCAGAGCCGCCTTATCAGAGGGTGAAAACCATCCAGGGTGATCCAAGCAGGAAGGTGACATCGCAGAGTTTGCCATCCATGCCAGCTGGCTTCTTAATCTTAGATGGAGACTGTGTAAAACCTTCTACTTTGTCGCAGCAGGACAGTCATGAGGCAGTCCCACTACACAGTGGCAGCAGATCTTTGGGTATATATGGGTCCTGGCATGCAAGCATCTCCAAAATAGTACCTGCAAAGAAAGCACAGGTTATGCTTTAGAGCCTCATTAAGTTTCTGAGATGGCTCCATCAGAACTCTGCTACAGATCTGGGGCTGAGTGACTACCTCTGCACCGGTGTCTGGTGAACTGGAGCGCTGGGCCATGCTGGTCCAGACCATCTTACAGGAGGAGATATGGATGGTGGGGAAGATCTGGAAAGAAAACATGAAGCCCTAGACCTGACCAGCCAGACTAGGGACATTTTGGGGTGAACTCTGGCTCTCTCCCTGCCCCTGTACCCAGGTTTCCCCGCACAGTGCCTGCGAGGGATGGGACGTAGTGGAGATGTGGCTGTGATGTTAACAAGGGATACAGCAACACGTCCCTGTTTCCAGCGTGGATGCATCCAGGACTCAAAGAGTATTAACGGTGGTTTCCAGCCAAACAATTTGCACAGTAGGTTTGCACCTCCTTGCTACTGGGGGCAGGCTGGCACTTGACTTTTCAGTGGTGGAGATTACTGCTGGAGCCAGCTGAAAGCCAGAAAAGGGGCAGAAAGGAGGAATCCTCCATGGTCAAAGGGTAACGTGGAGCTGCTCAAAACACAGGCTTTGTGTCCTGCAGGGAAATGTGGCTTGCTCCAAATGAAGACGAGACCCGAGCTGGACCTCCCTCCCTGGCTGGGCTTCCACAGATCACTGTCTTTCTCTGGAACAGCTTTACTTTGATTTTGTTTGTCTGTGGCACAATTTGAGACCAAAAGCAGTTAAGAAATGCTAGAAGAAAACACCCACCCCCTGCCGCATCCAGTAATAACCCTCAGGCACAGAGATGGACCCTCCGTGAGCAGGGTTTGCCCACTGGCTGCTCCTCCCTCGCTGAGACAGAGTCGTGCACGGAGCTTGGGCTGGAGATCCCATGGCTGTTGCCATGGCCATGCGAATGCATCTCCCCAAGGGGCTCGTTCCTCCTCCGTGGTGCTTGCTTTAGATGCTTGACAGTTGCTGGAAGGAGATTGCGTGGTGCAAGGATGGGTGTAGGGTGAGGAGTGGGGACCCCATGGCCTTCCCCACCTGCAGGGTCCCGGTACAGACCAGTGCCACCTCCTGATGCAATGGGCCAGGCTTCTGCAGGGCACAGAAACCAGCAGGCTGGTGCCCAGATCTGCTCCAACGCTTCCCCCCAGCCTCTCTCATTCTCTGTGTCCATGGGTTTGGGCATGGGCATCTCTTTGGACACACCATGCAGAAGCACTAGTGTAGAGCCGAGCCCATCACAGGGGCAGGAGTCCTGTGCACGCTGTCTTGCAGAGCCAGCAGATCACACCCAGCCTTTGAACCCTTTCAATCAGCGAGGCTGGCTCAAAGGGCATGCAGTGCCAGCGTGAGGCAGGCCCCTTTGGCTGCTGAGAGCAGTCCACAGCCTCGTGCCTGTGCTGAGGGCTCTGGGCTGCCACTGAGGACCACAATGTGCTTCTTGCAAATCCTCCTGGCAACTGCAGTGTGAGTCTGACCTGCTCTAGGGCTGCCGCAATGCCAAAAATCTCTTTCCGAAGGCTGCTGTTTCCCCTATTTGAGCTGAACGAGTAAATTCTGGGTGAGCAGCAACGCTGGGCCCAGCAGCTCTTTGGTAGGACATGGTCCCTCTTTTGACTTGGCTGGAAAAGTCTTCCACGTGCTTAGAGTTCGTGGCTCACTTGGAGCCTGTGGCATGTATGTGTGTTTTGTATTTGGGATGCCCATGGTTTTGGTGCAGCAGGCTCACCTCTCTGCAAAGCCAGCACCAGCGGCTGCCAGACGAGTGTTCACTTCCATCTCTGTAGCATCTCCTCTTCCTGGCCCAGGCATCCTGAAACCACCATACCATCTGCTCAACAGATAAACCTTGCAGAGCATCCTCCTCTAGTTTCTGGTTGCCTCCAGAGAGGGACTTGCAGCTCGCAGCAAAACTACTGAACACAAGATGCCCACCAACACTTTATTTTGGCTTCAAAGTTCTTTGAGGGAAGCCTTCCCAGGAAACTACCTGGCCTGCGAGGGGAGCCAAGAAGGCCATCACACCCACATGGATATGCCTTCTCTTTGCTGGCTCTCACCTGGCCATGGAGATGTGAGATGCCAGGTCCTGAAGAAGGAAGAGCTGCTTCGGGGTCACCCTGGTCTGCTGGGTGCAGACCCCAGTGGCCCTGTGGTCCAGGTATGTCCTACAGCCGCTTCACCCAGAGTCACACCTCACCATGGACAACCACAGAGAAACATCCTGGCATCTGGCCTGAACAGAAAGTGTAAGATTTAGGGTCCGTATGGAGCTTTCCTTCTTGTCAAGGGCCCTTTGGATTTAGTTTTAGGTTGAGGGGTCTCTCCTCACTTTCCATGATGGTGTAGACAGTGCTGCAGACAGCCTCAGCCCAGCCTGGGATTATCTGGCCATTTTCAGATAACTGAACTGATGTGATTGCAAGGACATGCATGATGCCCTCAGACCTGTGGTGACATTTGCCTTGAAAGGTCTCATAAAGGCTTCAGCCATTTCTGTACCCTGCCAGTTCTGGGTTTCCATGGGGCAATATTTGCATAGAACACGGTTTCTGTAACAGTTTGGTGTGCATGGCTGGCTTCCCATGAAGAGTCCAGACCTGCAGAAGGAGGAGACGAGGATCAGGTCTGTTTGATCCAGCATCACTTACCTGGCCCCACAGCCCCAAACCTGCTTGTTCCTCCTGAGTGTGCTAATGTGGCCTGCAGGATTGGAGTTGAGGCTGGGAAACAAGGGGGCTATGGGAGCACAAAGGTGGAAGGTGGATATTGTAGGGATGCTACGGCTGAATACTGAAAGTATTTTTCCCCTCCCTTTCCCTTAAAGACTAATGTAAAGGCAGTGAGGCAGAACAGTGTTATAATCGCATCCCACTGCCACTTGTGTGCCTGACATGCCTGCAGTCCCCATCCTAGCTGGACAGCATATCCCCAAGGTCCCTGGCTCCGCAGAGCCCCAGCACCTGATGGGGTTCAAAGACTGATTTCAAATGAACTGGGTACTTGCAGGTTTCTCCCCATCCCCATCATGACGCAGACTGCCATCACTTCCAGAAGCATTTCTGAGACCTGACAGCCCTTTTTGGATTGTTTTGTGGGCACAGCGGGTTGTATGTAGGCTGCGCTTTGGCCCCAGAAGGGAGATATCTGCTGAGGTTCCCTGGCCAAGGGCCTAATGCCATCTTCGTTATATCCTTTAAAGAGTTTGCCTGGCAGGTAGCCCAGAAAATGACTGTTGTTTGTAGGAAAGCAGATGCCGAGGGAAATATGGCTGTCATCTGGGCAGCTCTGAAGTGGTCGCTCGTCAAGGGAAGGGAAGGCAAGGAACGCTTGGCTTCCCTCATTTTCCTCTTGGGAAGAAAGCGATGGTTCCAGGGGACAGCCTCACAATAAGCAAACGCTCCTGTTTGCCACCCCTCCGTTCTGCCCTGTGCTGCAGAAAAGAAGCAGAAGGGGCAAGGAGGTGGCTTTGGTTGTCCTTGCTGCTCTGCCTCCAGGAGATGAACCATGGAGGAAGGGGAGCGTGTGTTTTCCTCCAGCTTTGACACAGGAAAGACTGGGGATTTGCAGGGATATAAATAAGTCTTGGGTCCTGGAACATGATCCTTCCCTCTAGCCCTTAACTCAGATGGTTGCAGGATTTGGGTGGCATGATCTCCTGTGGGATGCTGTTTTTCAGTGGCTTGGGGAACAGGGAGGCTCGAGGATGTAAGGAGTCTCCTGTGAGCCAAAGAGGCCAGCATGGTGCCGGTGAAGGGACCCTGGAGAACACCAAGCCCTGGGTGGTGGGGCTGGTGGTGGAGCCAGCCTGGGGACCTGACACAGCTCCCAGGAAGCAGCGATACGGCTCCATGGCAAACAGCCTCCCACCGGTGCTGCAGAAAGTCTCGGCACCTAACCCCTGGGATGTTCTGCTTTTGTTGAAGAGTTTGAGGACATGATACATAGATGTCTGCAAGTGAGATGGATCCATGCTGGGACAGGAAGGGACGCCTCTCTCACAGCAAGCAGAACACCGTAAGATTTTACAAGCACAAAAAAGAACACTTAATATTGAGTGAAGGTCATTGTGTGCAAATTCTGCCCTGCAAAAAAAAAGGTTGAATCACAAATGAATTGAGGAAGAAATTAATAATTATATATTACAAGATAAAGCCTCACTTGGATGATAAGTGCATGGATCTGGACCAGAATAACTCCTTCACCTTGCAGGGCGTACCTTGAGCTTTGCACGGTGTGATAAAAGGAGCATTAGGCATTGCACAGCTTTGCAGCAGACCTGATGACCCGGCTGTTAGGCGCAGTACAACTTCAACCTCTGCAGTGTTCCTCGGACAGCATTTGTGTGTTGTCTGGACCTTGGAGCTCCATTTCGAGTTGAATGCTATTTTGCTTGAGAGTTATAAACATTGTGGCTGTGGCATTTCAAAGGAGTGGCACCAGCACTAGTAGTTTGTTCTGGCCTGGAGTTTTGCGTTGCGGGTCAGACCTGCTGCTGTGTAGAGTTCTGCAGTGCTTCCCCATGTGCTGCACCCAGTGCCTGCCTTGCCTTTCTATTCAAACGCTGCTCCCCACAGTGTTTCTACCTACACGAGGACATAAAATCCCATTTCAGCTTTAAGAAGGTTTAGGATCCNTTTTTTTTTTTTCCCAGTAAGAATTATCAGTACCATCATGCCAGCACTTTAAAAAGTGGGGTTTATTTGTTTGCACACACAAAGCTCTGGGATCAGGGTGACTTATCCCAAAAATAGACTGCAAACCAAATCTACTTATCAAGATATTCTTTTCCAATGAGAACATGTGAAATACTCCCCAAACCTAAAAGAGGTCAAGCATCAGGGACACTGTCATAGAAAAACACATTTTTTTAAAGAAAACTGCATTAAAGCTCATCTGTTTGTTCCTTTATAGTAAAAGCAACCTGGACATACAAGGAGGTCTCCAATGATCGCATCATATACCTCTTCTCCAATAGGCCTTAGGTGAGATTAGCTGGAGAGGGCAGATGCCAGGTGACAACCACAAAGGTCTCAGGATAAGGGCATGGATGCATCTATCCCACAGCTGAAGCTGAGTCTCACCAGGGCACCTCCATCCCCGTGTCCTCCAGCCCTGGGTCCTGTGTCTGTGACGAGGACCCAGAGAAAAGCAAAATATAGAACCCACCACACATGATGTAACCCATAAGCAGGGGAAGACAAACATGTTCTTTTCGCTCAGTCTCACCCTTCCCAGACATCACCCTGACAGACAGGGCCACCAAGGCTTCCAGGGGGACAGATGGAGAGGACACAGCTCTGACTGCTGTTTCCCAGGCACTTTTTAGGGTATAGGCTTTACCAGGTGGCAGATTGGTGGTTTGGCTTCCCAGTTTCTGTGCAGACAGGCAGTGCTGGGCTTGGGTGGGATTTGATATGCCAAGCGATGCTTGTTTGCACACAGGCTTTTCTTCTCTTGTTCCCCTGCCAAAGCACAGGGCAAGAAGAAGGCAGGAGGTAGAGGACAAAGCTGAGCTGAGCACTGACAGGAAGCAACTCAGGAAGGTCTTTAATGACTTGGGAAAGTCCCAAGTCATTAATGACTTCGGGAATGAAGTAGAGCATGCTTATAAAATCTGTGATGACAGCAAGCTGAAAGGACTGAAAATCCTCCACAGGCCAAGATCAGAGTTTAAAGTGAACCCAAGAAGTGGAGGAAAAGGTCCAGAATCAATAAGGAAAAAACTCAATAGAGTAAAATCTTATATATAGGAAGATAAAAAAATAAAAAATAAAAATCATGGACACTAATTCAAAATAAGGAAACCATGGCACAGGACAAGGTGGCCAGGGGCTGTGCAGACAGGACACAGTGCCCTGGTTTGCTGCCATTGCAAAACGATATCAGGGGTGTTAACAGGAGTGTTGGGGTAAAACACACGCATTACTGTTGCAGAGGTTGGAGTGACTCCAGAGAAAAGCCAGACATCAGAGGGATAGAGATGTGATCTGCAAGACCCTCTGCAGACAGAGAGGTCCATCAGTCTTGAGGGAAGAGGGGGACATGGTGGCCTTTGGAGAAATAGATGGTTCTGTAAGGCTTGGGGTTTAGCTGCTGTGCAAGTTTGTGGGGCAGATAGGAAAGAAGCCACCTCTTTGCATCAAAGGTGCCTTCACACTGATAAAATAATCCAGCAGCGAGCTCAGGGAAGGCTTGGGCTCCATGCAAGGGCCAAACAGACCAAGATCCTTCAGGTGAACCATTGCTGTCCCAGCGCCCATCTAACCCAGCCTGCCAACTCACTGCCTGGCTTTTCTCCCAGCACAGTGCTGCATAGCTGTCTTCATCGGCCTCTTGTTCACCCGTTTTTGGCTGGTCAGTGCCCTCTACGCCGCATGGTGGTTCACAGACAGGGAAGCACCCAGCAAAGGTGGGAGACGGATCCACGTCTTACGGAACAGTGTTGTCTGGAGATACATGAGGGACTACTTCCCCATCACGGTAAGTGCTGCCAATCCCCTCAGCTCTTAGCAAGTTTGGGGACCAACCTCCTAAGGACCAACCTCAGGACCTGCTTTATGCTTGGAGGTGGGTCTGGGGATATCAGCTGTGGCATGGGGAGGAGGTGCTTGGAGGTCAGTGTTGAAGGCAGGAGGCAAAAGTGGTCTTCCCAGCTCTCAGAATTACTGCATGACCCAATATTACCCCAACCGCATCCTTTAATCATCTGTCTTTTATGCACCCATCAAACCTTGCTGCATTCCAGCAGATAGGGACATCTCCTCTTGCGCATTTCCCATGACATATTGCAATGCACCTGCTCTTCTGGCTTCCCAGCATTTACCCAGTGGACACAGAGACATATTTTGACCAAAATCTAAAGGTTCTATCTCCCTGCAAGGTCAGCATTCACTTCCATCAGAGAAGAGGCTGGATGGGTAAAGCTGAGGGTGCACTGGGCAGTCTTACAGAGATGCTGTTCCCCTGAGAGGGATTTCATGACATTTCCTGACTTTAATGCATGTGGCAGGCCTTTGCCCTTAGTCTTTATTTAGTTTCACGTTGGCAGACATGAATGCATGGACCATGTATGAAGTCCTGTCTCAGAGCCATCAGAGGTCTGTGCAAAGCGGAGCAGAAGCATTCATGGGCTATGCAAGGGAGAGAGTTTTTGGGGTAGATCAAGCTAAGCTTCACTCTGGGAATTTATATGATGATTCCTTTAATGAAACATTGCAACTGAGTGCCAAAGTCAGCACTGTCCAACACCCACATCTCCCTTGCAACTTGTGACTTGCCTTGCAGGGAATTCTTCTCTGCAAGGCATCTTTTAGTGCGCGTTCTGTAAAATGCTTGGACTGGACCACTGCTGCTACTGCTCTTTCTTGAAAGACACATATGATAAACCAAGCCCTGAAAGCAAGGAGATTAACTTAGGGCAGAAATCAGGGCTGAGCAACAAAATGAATAGATGGGGTCTGTCTGGATCTCTGCTACCATTTCTGAATGGATCTAATACATATTTGTATTATAACAGCTCATCTGGGCACAACTGCTCCCAAAATGATGGTGCCTAAAGCATATCTTCTGATGTCGTATCACTCCTTTTTGCAAGCCACAACTCAGTACAATAGTGACCCTAGAGCTGCAGGTAAAATGTGGGCTTTGCCAAGCCACAACCCTGTTACACAGACAGTGTGTCCCAGCAAACATTGCTCCTTTTCATCAGAGCGGAAACATCACTCGATATCAATAACAACTGCATCAGTCCAGAAGAGCAGCACTGTGGATATATTTAGATCTGCCTGTAAAGGAACCACCTCCAGAATACTCCAAAATCAAATGTTGCACCAGGAAAAGCAGAGCTTTTTGATTTCTCCCAAATTCTCTTTTAATTTTCATATTATCCTGATATGCCTCTTGGGTTGGTGAAGGTGAAAAAGCAAAGGGCAGTGCTGGCTGTGACCATGTCCAGTTAGTGGTACTGTGCAAACTGGGATCACCTCTCACCAGATCAGGGTACAACTGGTAGAAATGGATGTTCCGGGTTTAACCAGACCATCACCCTCTGTCTCCACTGCTGGAGGTGATTTAATTTTGTGCTGGAAGCAGGCAATTGCTAGCCAGACTTCCCATGTCTCATCTGGTTGACCAGTATCTCCCTTAGCCTCTACAAGACCATCCACCAGAGCAAGTCTACCTTGCGTATGTCCAAGTGCTGTTGCATTTCTTTGCTCAAAGACATGGCAGAAAGCAATGTTGAGGTCCTGCAGTGAGTTATTTCATGGCTAATCTCAGAGCTGGACTCTGTAGGAAGCTATTGGAAATGTCCTGAGCTTTGCCCATGTGTGGGGTGGGACGGATGGACGATGAGACAGGTTTGTTGGTCCACACAACACAGTTGTGTTGGGGTGGGATGCGAACCTGGGTTTTGGTGCAGTTGCCACATCTAGCAAGCAATCCCCTGACTTTCCAGCCACTCTCCTGCCTTGCCCAGGGCCCTTATCCAGAGCTTTTGCAGTGATTTAAGGGCTTCTGGCTGAGCTTCAAAGCAAGCCCCCCAAAAGTTACATCACAGTCTCCTGGGGAGGAATGGGAACACAACCCAGGAGAGCTCATGGTGAGTTTTGCCATAAGGGACAGGTAGTATATTGCAACATTTAATAGGAAATACCAAATGGGTTCCCAAGTAATTATTCTCAAGGTTACCATAGAAAATGCTAGAATTGCTGTGAGCGATTTATGTGGCTATAATGATTATATGTGATATATATTCTGTCATTTGTTTCTGGCCGTAAGCCGTAAGTCTGAGCAGTGTCAGATCAACCTCTCTGCTAAAATATAGCTGCCAGCTGAGCCCAGCGACGCCTCTTCTGTCCACATACACCCTCCTGAGCACCACCCTGGGCTGTCCGTCTGTCCTTCCCTCCCTGGGTGCCACTGCTGGGAGGAAAGACCAGCAGAGGGAGCATGGCTACTGGTTTTGGCTCAGCTCACTGGTTCTGGGGTGCAGACAGGCAGGGTTTGGAGGAGCCTTTGTCCTTGCTGGTCTGGGAGAAGCCAGAGAGGCTCCAAAAAAACCACAGTGTAAAACAAAAACGTAATAAAACTGGTTATAACCAAGTAATTGCATAGTATCACTCTCCCAAAACATTTTCTCAATCTTTCACACTTTGCTCAGGGACTTTCCGAGCCAGAGCATAGGATTGAACAGCCCCTGCTGATTGTATCTGCCACCATTTGTCACTACAGGAGCCCAGGAAAACGTTGGGCATCCAGGGCATCCTGCAGCAAGGAGCTCCCCAGGGCAACCACCTGCTTTGTGAAGACTTTCACGAAGGCTGTGATCTGAACCTACTCCCTGCTCATTTCATTGAAAACTCCCTGGTTAGCCCGGGCAAATCCCATCCACCCAGGGGATACCATGGGATATTTACCCATGGGATATTACACTCACACTCCTGATTTTTTGCTCTGTTTCGTACTCCATCTTCTAGCTTTTTTTTTTTCCCCACCTGAAAACCCTGAACATGCTTGCTTCCTTGTGTGAAAGACATTTAATTTCATGCCTCCGAGCACGGGCTGATTTGTTCCTAGCAGCGTGGAAGTTAAGCATTGTAAATATTGCTTTTGCCACCCCGCACACTGCTCTCACAAGGAGCTGAGCTGAGCTGAGCTGTCGGTCTGAGCACACCCAGCCACATGCTCCCACTTGCCCAAAGCCCCAGCCAGAACGGGGATAAACGGGGAGTGGGATTTGGGGGACCTGGATGGGGTGGGCACCCAACACCACGGGCTGCATTTGTGTGTGGATTGAGTTCGCTCAGCCCTGGAGGATTAGTCCTTCTGGGAAGATCAAATGTGGCTTCTAATCCTCCCAGATCCCTGCTGCAAACTCAGCATGGCCAAGCCTCAGTGTTTGGAGGTGGGGGGGCAGCAAGAGCTGCTTGCACCACTCTGCCCTCTGGTATTTCAAGAAGGGGATTTAAATGTTGCTTTTACGGGATCTCTGGGCATGTTTGCTGCTGCAGAATTGAGGAGAGGTTGGGATGAGCATCTGTTTTCTGGGGATTAAGGCAGCGTGAATTTGCACTTTGGTGCAGCAAGCATCTGCCATGCAGGAGTGTGCAGGCTCCGTGTGCGTGTGAGCAGCACCCTCTGCTGATCCCACCCGTGCAGAAGAACCGCTTTGCTGCTTGTTTTTTCCCCTTGGAGCTCAGCCTGTTTTAGTTAGGGGATTGGCATTACAGGGTCAGGCAGACCTGAATGAGCTTGGGTGATTTTGAAAAGTGGATGAGAAAAAAAGCACAGAGAATCCAGAAGGGTCTCCAACACCTCGCCCAGAAACATTATTTCTGCTTCATCCCCCTGTGTTTCAGCCCTGTTCTAGTTTTTTTTTTTTTTTTTTTTTCCATGACCACATGATATGCCTGCAGTACATGTTGAGCTCAGCTGGGTCTTAGAAGTGGGGAAAATATCCCCAAAGATACAAAATGAATCTCTCTGGGCATTCTGTGGTTGAGCAGGTATCCAGTGGTGCCTGCTGGGGTATGATGGTGCCTCCAGGGAGATTTTGGATACCGTGGAAGGCTCTACCTATGCTGTGCTCAATAAACAGTCAATAATGTGTCTGCCACTGCCAGGTCTCTGCCCAAACCCTTATCGCCATTCACACATCTCCTTCTCCACAAGAAGGAGCATCCGTTATCAGTGTGGCATCTTTATCATGAAGAATACACCCAGCAGCAAAGTGAGAACAAATTCCTTCATCATGTGGCCAAGAAATTGCACGTCTTCACTGCTTCTTCTCCCCAGCCCCAACCCCCCCTGTCAGCATGGGGCTGCCAACACCAACCTTTCCCCTGCAGCCAAGGTGCTTTGGCAGTCTCAGCTGAGCAGCACCATGGACATGCAGAAGGTGAGGACTTAGAGGGACAAATCTTGTTTTCGTGTGCTGTCATCATTCAGAGCAACCCCAGCAGGCACCATCTTATCAGCTTTATTTGGGGCAACCTGAAAAGTGCCTGCTGTGTGTAGAAGGTCCCTGTGGCCTTCATGGCACTGTTTTCCCCTCGAGAAGAGCCACAGGACATTTCTTACCAACCTTGGGGTTATCTAAGTGCCAGCTGGACCTTGTTATCTATAGCATCTGGCAGAGTCTCAACCTCTGTCAGTGTGCTTGGGCACTTGTTTGGTTTCCTCTTGTCATTAGTGTAAATAAAACGTGTCACTGGAGGCTTTGTAGACCCCTAGGAGCTCTGCTCTGGGATGGTTCCATCCCTTATCTCATTCATTCTGATAATTGCATAAACTGTGACTGGGGTTATTTGAGTGTGTTGTGGTTCTGGGTAAGTACAAGGCGTTGCAGTGGGAGCGGTCCAAGTCCACGTGAACCGAGGCCTGCCAGGAATATTTTCTTTCTTTTCATAGGAGAACGGTACTATTTGTAACTGGGGATTTTGTGTCGTGGCCCATGATGTTAAATATTATTTCTGGTTTCCAGTGCTCTTGGCTATTCATTTTGCTTCCTTCTGTTGGCTAGAGGAGAGAAGAAGGATTGTTAGGGCAAAAGCAGCACACAGCCAAGTGACCCAAGGCCACCTCTCTCCCCTCTTTTGAGGAGCTTCCCTGTCCCATGACTTGGCCCTCTCTTCTCTGCCCTCAAGTGACTTTGGTATTGCAGCACCTGGAGAAAACCCCAGTGCCCAGAGCCACCTTTTTCTCCAGCTGTCCCTCTCAGACCCCCTCCTCTGCTGGAACCTGAACCCCATTTGCCTGGGGAGCTGCTGGCAGTACTCAGATGTTCACCCTTCCTTTGCTCTCCCACCCAGACACCCTTGGGTGACCTGCTTCCCTTCTCCTTGGTACAATTTCTCCTTTTTGGCTCCTCTGGTAGTGTCATCCCATGGAGACACTGGCCGCGTGCTTCACCCTGTGTGAGATGCTCTTTGGAGGTGTCTGGGTGGGCAGCAAGGGACCTGAGGATTTGCTTAGGGTAAAATTGAACAGAAGTTCATCCTCCTTAAGAGCAGATTAACGAACATAACATCATTGGAAGTGGAGTTTGGGGCCAGAGGGGGATAGAAATACAATAGCAATTCAATTTGGGACATTAAATGAAGAAGGTACAAGCTCGCTGACCAACCTTCCAAATCACTTCCTCCTCTGCTCTGTGAATGGCTGCAGGGGCCATGCTGTGCTACTCCCTGTCCCCCACCGTGTGCTCATCCATCCCTGAGGACGCGGTGCCGCGGCATGTCGGTGCCCTCCCTGACTGTCTGTCCCCTGGCCTAGCAAGCACTGTGCAGCGCCTGTGCTCCATCTATTTCCCTCTTAACCACTTTGAAATCCTTCCAGCCCTACAAACAAAGCTGGCTGGGGGTCTGGGTATTGCTTTGTCCCTGGGGCATGCTGGTGGGATCAGGAGAATTTCATTTTCCATAGGCATTTGTGCACCAGCTTCACACGGGGAATCACCCTTCCTGCCTTTTCCCATTTGGGGTAAAACAGTCCAGCCCACAGGTGACATCCAGGAAACCCCATCCACATCTCAAGGGGTGAATTAAAACAGCCTCGTTAGACCAGTGCTGAACTCCTGTGCTGATACAGTCACTCAGAAGCCCTAATTCCGATTAGCTTAATGCCACTCCANAAAAAAAAAATGAAGGCCACTTTAATTCCAGTTAAGAGCATCTACTTGGGATGTTAATGTGGTTTAACTAATCCAGTGTAAAATTGAATATGCTGGAGATCCTCACTGCTACGTGGTCTCTTATTAGAACTTCTGAAGTTCTATGCATGCACTTCCCCAGCGCGGCTGATGATGGTGCATGGAGCAGATCTCCGCAGGTCTCCGCAGGGGCTGGCGGAGCTGGGGCAGGGTTTCACCCAGGTCTTGGACCCACATTTGAGCAGATGGAGTAAGGGGGATTTCTGCTACCAAGAAGTCACTGGGAGCACTAAACCACTGCAGATATCAAAGCATTTCCCCATGAAGAAGGATAAATTTGACCCCATCCTTCAAATTCAAATTTAAGTTTATGTATTGGGATATTTAAGTTTATGTGTTGGGTCACAATAACCCCAGATCTGGGATCTAGAAGGCTTTCTGCCCTGCATCCAGGCTCCCAACACCATTGATAAGGGGTCACGACTGCTGTCAGCAGCCAAGACACAAGCCAGCATCCTGACCATGCCGCGGGGAAGCTCGGGGAAGCCAGCAAAGCCATGGCTCGGCTTGGAGTGCATGACCCCGAGCTGATAGCAGCTCTTTGCCTTCGGGCCACAGGTTGTACACATTAACTTGGCACCCATCAGACACCACTGAGATGAGAAACTGGTCTTGCCTTACCAAGAAAACATCAGGTCAAGATCTTCTCTCTCTTAGGTGTTTACACACAGACCGGCTTGGCTGGACCCTTGAGTCCTTTGGCAATGATTAAAGGTTCAACTCACCCAGAAAGAACAGAGCAGCAGATGCCGTGTGGTGGGTACGGAAGTGACAACCCGGCCAAGCCAGGAGGAGGAGGAGGGTCCCACCCCTCTGTACCTCAACCCCAGCCCTGCAGCCCCCCAGGCAGCCCAGTTAAGCACTTTGGGGCTGGAGTACACAAAATGTGGGCTGTGCGGCGCTGGGTATTAACTTCCCTGGCAGTTTGGGAACAGCTCGTTGTACAGAGCTTGACCTCTGGCAGGAGGAGGGGGAAGGAGCAAACAAGGAGTGGGGACAAGCCAGGTGGGAGGATTGAGTTATAGCGTTAAAGAGTTTCCAGAAGGAGAAGCAGGGATTAGAGTTCAAGGAACTGACCTATGGCTTCAGAGACACTGCCCAAGTCTCTTCTCTGCTATAGGTTTCCTTTCTGGCCTTGGTCAAGCTCTTTGGTTTCTCGGTAAGCTCTGGCCAAATCATGAGCAGACAGTGTGACAGAGATGGGGACCTTCTCTCCCCTCTGTTGCTTGCACCCTGGAAGGGGCCCAGTTTACAAAGCTGAAAGAGGCAATTAGTTCAGCAAACACACTAAGATGCGGTCAGAGCTACTGCAGGTGCCAGCTGCTGCAGAAACATTGCCCAGATCCATCGACCCTCGAGCAGCCAGACCCCCACCCTCTAATTGCCCACAGCGTAGAGCAGGGAGCTGGATACACAGATTATGTTCAAGTTCCAAAACACATGGGTGGTTCTAAAGGCCCGATTTGGAACCAGCTATGGTTGGTAGGACTCCAGACTTCAGTGGCATTGAGGCCACTAGGGATGCAAGGAATCATGTATCAGAAACAGATGTATTAACCAGGAGCATTGTTAAAACACCTTGGGGTTGCATTTAGCTTTGTCTGTGGCAATAATTAGCCTTAAAAAAAAAAAAGAAAAAGAAAAAATGTCCAGTGCTTTCTAAGGGACATCCCTTAGATATCCCTTGTCTTCCTTCCCTCACTTCTTCATTCATTCCTCTCCTCTCCTCCATCCTCTTTCATTGAGGTGAGCACCAAGCAGCAGCTCCTAGGGATGGTTTTTAGGGACATGAGGTGTTGTGGCAGAGGCTGAAGCAGCTTGCAGGGCTCGGTGCATCCCCTGAGCCCAGCTTTTCATTAGCAAGGAGGGTGGTGTGGTCTTGGGGAACAGCCAGGTGCTGAGCTTGCTCTCACCCTTCTTCTCACACACAGCAAGAGATTTAGTGGTTGCTGATGCACCCCAGCATCTCGCCCTGATAAATCACACAGAGATGAGAGGCTGTTTGGAAGACAAAGATGAATGCAGGAAACATTGATGCAAGCTGAGATCACTCAAAAAAATGAGCAGGTCGTGGCAGGGACTCAGCAATTCAGCCATCTGCCCCTCTTCCTGCCTGCCTGGACACCTCTGCACCCAGGCACTGGTGGGGACTCTGCTTGTCCGCTCCCCTCATTAGCAGCAGGCGCTTCAATGGGCACATGTGTACGGTCAACAGTGCTTTAGGACAGATGGGAAATTAGCCATGATGTTAAAAAGTAAAATACACCCTCGTGACTACAGCCTGTGGCGCTGGCTGCTTCTGCGAAAACACACGCACCATTAGCTGCTCCCTGTGTATGGATGGGACCAGGGCACTCGAAGGGTTGATGGGGTGAAACGCACAGAGCTGTGTTTCTTCTTGCACACAAGTGCTTCGAGCTGTCTGGAAATGCCTGATGGCTCTGTAATGGGTAGCCCTGGTGCTGTGAGCACCCTCAGCACCCACAGGAGGGGTGCAAAGATGTCGGTGTTCAGCTTTTGGCTGCTTCTGCGAGGGTTATGCACTCGCTGCCTGAGGTTGGCATGGTGGAGTACCCTTGGTGACACAGCTCAAGGCTGGGACCACACTGGTCTTTCTCTTCCAGGTGGACCATAGCGAGCCCAAACCCTGGTTGTCCCTTATCTCCCTTTGACCATCCTCTCTCCTGCTGTGCCACCCATTCTCCTCCCATGTGTTGCTTCCCGGTTTCCAAAACCACTTTCAAACTGGCCAAGTGTTTTGGCTCGCCACTTAGCCACCCCTCAAGGGCCAACCATGTGCTGCACTCTATCTGCAGTCCTTGCTGTCCATCTCTAAAGCCTGAACATGGCCATTTCCCATTCCTGTAAAATCGCAGCAACCTTGGGTAGACATCCATCGCTTTTTGATGGACCCATGGGTTACTTTGGGTTGCTAACACAGGCACAAGAGGCTGGGTTCTTGCAGGTGTTCCATGATGGTAAGAAAACCATCATTTTGCTCCCTGTTAGCTCTGTGAGAGCTGGGGGTCTCACCCCATGGTGTACAAAAGCATCCTTCAATCACTCAACGTGTTTCACGATGGGGCGATCATTACTGGAGTGGTTCTGGTTGTGGGGTGGTAGTTGTAGGGGGAATTAATCACCCCTGTCTCACTTTCTATATTTTTTCCCTTATTGAAAAATGTACAGGAGGAGGTTTTAAAGAAAGGAGGTTCCAAACAACATCGTGGTCAGCTCAAAACAACATGGTCTTCGAGCAACCAGGTCTAGTGAAAGATGTCCCTGCACGTGGCAACGGGGTTGGGCTAGATGGTCTTTAAAGGTCCCTCCCATCCCAAACCAGTCTATGAGGCTGTGAGTCTCTAAAGAACTGTGCCATTGGAAATGTCATTTTGGGCCAATGGGTGGGGGGAGATAGAAAAACAGGCAATGAAATATACCTCAGGGAAAAATGTTTGAGTTGTTCCAGCTGACCTTTCACAGCAGAAGGCACGGTGGGTGCTAGGACCCCCCTGAGAACACCCCTGTCTGCTTTCCATAGCCAACACTCCATCCCCCAAGGTGACAGCACTAACTCATGGCCCATCCCTGTGTCCAGCTGGTGAAGACGGCGGAGCTGGACCCCAGGCAGAACTACCTGGTGGGATTTCACCCCCATGGGGTCCTGGCAGCGGGAGCCTTTCTCAATTTCTGCACGGAGGCATCAGGGTTTTCTACGATCTTCCCGGGCATCACCCCTCACCTGATGATGCTCTCCTTATGGTTTCGTGTCCCCTTCTTCAGGGACTACCTGATGAGTGGAGGTAAGCAGGACGGCAGCGCTGGTGAGCGCTGGGGTGAGTGGGTGAATCGGGTGCTTTTTTGGAGAGCAAAGGGTGAAAACACCAGGGAGACATGAGAAGGTCAAGAGGATCACTTGCCTCCATCTGTGGCCAATCTGATGCCATCCGTGGACATGGGCACAGGAGGTGGCACCCAAAAACTCTTTGAAGTTAAATATCTGCGTTGCAGAACCACGTGGCAGGAGAGGAAGAAGAAATGAAAAGGAGCAGGTAAAAATTAAATGGAGAGAGGGGAAAGGGACTCCAGAGAGATTTCTGGAGACCTGCAGGAGATGACCTCCACCTCTCACTGGTGGGCTTGGAGAGTAGCCACTGCTCCATCTGAAATGGCTCACGGAGTCGGTAGGACTCCATAGACTAAACACATGCATCCAGTCCCATCTGAGATGCCCCAGGGCACGCGTCGCCCTGTTCTCCATGTAACCCCCGGCTCCTGCTGCTGAAAAAAAGATTTACACAGAGAGCAAGGAATCCTGATGGTGAGATACGAGAGTTACTGACCCAGGCGAAAGCTTTAATCACTGTAGTGTGGGAGTTCAGTGCATTTCTGGGTTGTTTGAATCTATTTGACAAAGAAATTTTAATTTGCAAAGTATTTCAGCCTCCAAAACAGGGATTTTTTTAACCAAAACAACATTGTTCTGTTGTTTCTGAATTAAAGATTTCTAATTCTTGTAAGTAAATAACATCAAGGGGCCAAACTCTGCACTGAATTTCACTTTCAAATAGCAACAGCCACTGAAGTTCCTGTGTGTTGTGACCCAAAGCCAATGTTTCACTGACTCTGGAAGGATTCAGGGTGGGACATGGTTTCATCTGACAACAAGCCGAAACAGATTTTCCCTGGGGTTTAACTGCACCTAGTTTTCAGTTTACTTTATTCCTGTTTTTTTTTTCTTTTTTTTTTTTTTCTTTTTTCCCCCGTTTCTCACTTTTGGGCCAGACAGCAAAGGGATAAATGCATATTCACGGGGCAGAGCTGTTCTGCAGAGTTAGGCTGAGATTTCCAGAGCATAGGAAAATAAAGTGTTGAGCACCTCTCCGGAGCTGGATACTGGGGAAAAACGGGAGCAAACCACAGCCATGCAGGTTTTACAGATGCTTATTTTTTTTCCCCTCTGCCTCCCAGGCCTTGTGTCCTCCAACAAGGAGAGTGCATCCTACGTGCTGCAGAGGCCGGAGGGGGGGAACCTGCTGGCTATCATCGTCGGTGGGGCGCAGGAGGCACTGGATGCCCGGCCGGGATCCTTCACTTTGCTGCTGAAGAATAGGAAGGGATTTGTCCGTGTGGCCATCAAGCATGGGTGATGCAAGGGATGGGGTCACAGGGTGCTTGGGGAGGGATGGTCTGGCCTGTGGGATGTTCCTGAGGGTAGTGAGGGTGTTTGGGGGGGGGCTTTGTTTATTTTCACGGCCACATGTTGGGTTCATCTCCACACAGCACCCCACTGGTCCCTGCCTTTTCATTTGGGGAGAACGAGCTCTTTGACCAAGTGAGCAACCCCAAGGGCTCCTGGCTGCGGTGGCTCCAGCACCGGCTCCAGCAGGTCATGGGCATCTCCCTTCCCCTCTTCCATGCAAGAGGCATCTTCCAGTACAGCTTCGGGCTTGTCCCCTACCGCCGGCCCATCTGCACCGTGGGTAAGTCCCTCCTCAGCACATTGCTGAGCACACTCAGCCTGGTCAAAGGGGGGATCAGGGATAGTCCCTGGGCTGTGTCCTCCTCCTGCTGAGCTGGGGTGTCATGCCAGAGAGCACAAGCTGCCATGGGCTAGGAACGTGCTGGCAATGGAGCACCCCCAACTGCTTACCTGCCCGTCTTGGCCCTTTTTTGCTTACTGGACCAGACATAGCTTTTTTTATAAAAGCTCCGGGTTCTGGGATAAGGTTTCCCTAAGATAGCAAAATTCCCCAGCAGCAGATGCAAAGAAAAACTTAAAAATGTAATTGGGCAAGACTGCCTGAGCCTGCAGGCAGCTCTGGATGCTGTGATGTGACAAGTTCAGCTGAATGTCGTGTTGGAGCATCTTCAGAGCACGAGATAGCACAGAGGAAGAATAACACATCGGTCCCTGCATACACAATTTTGGGACTGTGGCTTGGTCTTCCTGCAGAACCCAGGTCATCTGAACTGCACTGAGAAAGCCCCAGAGCAAACACGGCTGCCCCGTCACCCTCGTGAGATGCAGCCAGCCCCAGCACAAGCTGGTGCTACACACCCCTGTGACAGAGCTGGGTTGACCTTCTTCCAAGCCAATTCCGCAAGCACAAGTAGGATTACACCTACATGGTTGCAGGTTTGATCAGCACTGACTGCAGGTGCAGCCGCAAACCCCAACCTACCCCTAACTACAAACCCCATGAACAAGCAAGGCTGTTTTGACCAGAGACCATACCAAGACCAAGACCATACAAAGACCAACTTTCAAGAAAGTTGTTGTTTTTGATGAAGTTCCACTTGGTTTCAACAACTCCATGCTTGGTTCATCAGCTCTGCTGATGGTCTGCAAATCCATCTAATTAAAGAGTCTGTTTGGAAAGGTCAGAGCTCACCCCACTGATCAGGTTTGACAGCCAGCAATTACATCTAATTGTTTTACAACCTGTTTGGATTGTCTCAATGGTTTTACAGCAGTAACACAAAGGCTCTTCATTAGTCTGATGAGGGGCACTGTTACACAATGATGATTACACCTCTGCCACTTGACAAACACAATTAGAGTAAGAGGACAGAGCAAGAGAGGTGACTGAGGGCCTTCCCTGTCCCCTGCTGCTGGTGGCTCTGGGAGATGGGAAGGGGCTTCTGCCAGTGCTGGAAATCAAATTATTTAGATTTGCCCTTGAAAAAAGCATCTGAGATGTTAGGAGTAGCTGTAGGGACTGCACTGGGATGCAGTGCTTTTTATTTCAAAGAGCTTTACAGAGGGTATCAACCAACTTTGCAGACAGGGAAACTGAGGCAAGGAGAGATGTGACCCAGGAGAGCAACAGCAGAGCCAGGAGCTAAACCTCCATCTCCCTACCTCCCTGGCTGTGCTGTCTCCCAGACCCCAGGACATGACTTGTCTTATCGATCTGTCCACCGCATCCTTGGAAAGGTGGGACCCCAGCTCTGTGCTGACGTGTGCAAAGTGTCCCGGGGGACCTGACCTAACGTTTGTGCTTGTTTTCCAGTTGGGAAGCCAATTCCAGTGCAGAAGAAGCACAAGCCCTCTGAGGAAGATGTTGATCGAGTCCATCAGAAATACCTAGAAGAGTTGTACAAGCTCTTTGAGGAACATAAAGCTGAATATAATATCCCAGAAGACAGTCACCTTGAATTTATATAGAGCTCCCCATGGAAGGTGGAGTCATGAGATCAAGATCCAAGTTTTCCCCTGTCCCTGGGACTACTTCAAAACCTCACTTTAGTCACAGGTAACGAGTGGTCCCTACAGTGTGGGGAGAAGAACTTGGTTTTCCCAGCATTTGCTTGGGGTTAGAAGCAGAGATTTCATTTCTTCTCCCTAGAGGACACATAGAAGATAGCAAGAAAACAAAATCCCTCCAGATGAACCCAGCACTACTGAAACTTCCCAGCAGAAAACACACTTCCAGTCCGGCTTGAAGACCAGTTTTTCAAGATATTTCCAGGCAGAGAGTAGTTATTGTTTCCTTTGCATTTAGTGCACCCTCTGCAGCAAAATGATGCCATACCCTATGACATGAAAGAAAACCTTTATAAAGGGCAAATCTCTTCCAGGGTTCACCCTGCTTGCGGTGGCTGTTCTTGGTCCCAGATCCAGGAGTCCTGCTTATAATTTTATTAATTTAACCCCAGACACCTCTCAATGAGAATGCCTTGGACACTATGGGAGCATGTAGTCACCGGTTACAGCGGAAGATCACTGAGCATTTCGTTTCACAAACTAGCCCGTTTGCTAAGGAGAGAGCACAGCCAGGAGATGGGAGAAGGGAGAAGTGATTTGGGATAGGAAAATTGTCTTCTAAAGCCACATTTGGCAGGTGATCAAGGCTTTAAATAGCTGCTGCTTCTTGATATCCAGCACTTTATTCAACTACGCACTTAATGGGATTTCACAACATGGAAGTTTTAGGTGGCAGGAAGCCATCTGCTCAGATCAGCTTTACGTCGCCCCTACAGAGCCCTTATACCATCACCTTCTTCCCTCTCTCCCCTCATTTCTCTCTCTTCTCCCCACCCACAAGGAGCCTCCTGCAGAGCACATGCACTTCATCACACCCAGGGTTTTTGTTACTGCAGCTGCAGGAGTTGCACTTAACAAGGCAGTCACACAGATCTGGTCCTAAACTGGTGATGTTATTGTGTGGAAGGGCATTACTGTGTGTGTGGTTTTTTTCTTTTCCCTTTCCTCCTCGTTCAGCACTGATCAAGTTACTCCACAGGACTTTTTATCTGAGTGACTGGCTGCAAATCCTTCCTATTCCCAGAAAACAAGCAACAACAGGGAAAAATTGGATGGAGCCCTTATTGACATCTCTAAACACTCCTGTAATCCCACGATAATCCAGTCAAATAAAGCAGGTCACCTGCTATGATTTCTTGCTTGTTTTCTATTAATAGATTTTTTCTTTCGTCCTTAATGAAGGGCAGGGGTGCCTAAGGAGTAGGAAGATCTATTCACCAGTAAAAGAGAAGCAATTCTCTCCCACCCTTTGCTTTTGATGTTCATCACCACTCAAGCTTTATGCTAACTCCAGTTGTTTTTTTCCTGTCCTTTCTTCTGCCTTCACTGCTCCTGGGCATGCCACCAGCAGATCCCAACAATGCTGCTGTGACCTTCTGCAGCCATCCTGGTGGGGATCAGTGCTGGAGGGGAGTGATGGGGACGTCCCTGAGAGCACGGAGTGGGGTGCTGTGGGGATGTGAGAGGTCTCCAGGGGTGAGGACAGGGAGCTGAGACCTCAATGCAATGGGAAAAGAAGCGAGGTGGAAATCACCTGTAGCTGAGGGAAAGGATCTGGGGAGGTGTTGGATGGGTGGTTGGATGTGGTGATATTGAGGAGATAGAGGAAATGGGGAGGAAGCAGGGTGTGAGGTCCAGTCCATGGAATGGACAAGGATCATGGGCATTGGTACAGACAAGAAGGATCGGATCTGCAGGAAGATGTGACCCTGCCTTGGCCTGATGGAGGAGTCACGTTAAAGGATGTGCTCCCCAGCAGAGACCTTGGTCTTCCGTTTGCAGACCCAATGTGGTGATGCCAGAGAGGCACCTGCATGGGAGGTGCAATGGTCCATCACCTTCCTGGCCTGTGATGCCATTCTGGGAGATAGAAAAGGCAGAAAATGGGCAGTGAGGAAAAAATCCCAGGGAGGAATGGGGAGCAGGACACTGGGGCTGTCTGAGGGCTGATGGAGCAGCTGGAGACATGCGAGACCCCAAGGCAGAAGACCACAGTGCTGGAGGAGAGGGGTCAGAGAAGGGCACTGGCTATATATATAATTGGCTTCATTCGAGGTCAGTTTTATCTCACAGGCTGGAACGTGTCCTTGATTCCTCGGGGACCTATATAACCCAGGAGAGGTCAGTGCCTGGGCTTGTGTTAAATACAACATTAAGAATAATAATTCATATGCATCCTTGCTGCTCCAGAGCAATGTGAACTCTTGTCTTCTCGAGGGACCAGAGCTGTCTCTGGGTGAAATGCCGTAAGACGAGAAGCTTTTGTGCTATTTTGGCATCACACAGAGCTGTCTGGAGGATTAAAACTCCGCCGATGCAACACAAGACAAGCCAAACATCAAGAAAAGGGAAGGGTCCAGGTCAGCCAGACTGCTCCCAAACTGCAGCTGTGTTTGGGTTTGGGCTCTGCAGCTCAGGACATGCTCAGTTTGAGGCACAAATGACGGGTCACCCAAGCTGTCACCCCAAAATAAGAACTATTTAAAGCTAAAATGATGCAGCATGTTTCCTTCCAGCATTTCCACACACTATTCCTGCTACTGGCTTTGGTCTGAGAAATGAGCCCAAGGAGAAGGGATAAACTGAGTGCCTCTCTTGCAGAATGGACAAGGTTGGATTAATAAATTTCATCCTTTTGGGACTTCAATGGAAATTCCAAATTGGAAAATACGGTTAAAAAATACGAGTGTACTGATTTGGTATTCCTCACCTGCCTGTCTCTCCCTCCATCCAACTCCCTTATGATCTCTCCAGGATGTCGGCTGCGAGAGGCTCTAATCTGGATTTGCCTTACTTAGCAGGTTCAGATCATGAGGCTCAGAAGAAAACCTCTGACAACCGATGAATACAAAATACCGACTAATTCCCCAAGAGGAGGAAAGCCAAGCAAAACACATTTTGCCCTTCTGCATCTCTTCCATGCTAGTCCTGTAAACTGTTCTGCTGCCCTGGGAATGGGGTTAGAAGGTTGCTTGGTGTTGCAGCAAACAATGAGAAAAGTTTTTGGGTTTCTGCTCGCTGAAAGACTTCCTGCTTTTAATTCAATAAAGTCCCCAAATGTGGTATGTTAAACATCCTTCCCTCCCGCTGCATAGCCTTTTCCTTTTCGAGAAGAGAAATAAAATTGCAAAAGCATTTGAAACCCATCACTTTGCTTTCAAAACCAATTAAAGCATTTAAAAACCAACCAGAAATACAGCTCTCCCCAAGGAATGTGGACACTTTTTGTTGTTGTTGTTGTTTGTTTGTAATCTGTTAGTTCTGTCTGATTTGAACCCAGGGAGCTTCTTTGCTGCATCTCCCATCACCTGAGCTCACCCCTTGACCCAGCCTTTTGGGGAGGAACCGTCTGATACAGGATTTTGGCAGACCATCTTGTTCAGGTTACAAAAAATCACCAGCAGAGAAATAACCTGCAGTGGCCAATGTGCTGCAGGCAGAAATATTGGATTCTTTTTCCAAGTCTGTGCCTACTGTTAGCCCTGCCCATGTCCCATCCCCAGCTGGCACGGAATGGCACGGAGGCACTAAGCCATCTAATTCTGTGTTAGCAACTTGCTAAACCACCACATCTCTGGGGCACGGGGGGGTCTCACATGCTTCAGACAGCACAAGACCTTCAAAAGGAAGCATACGTTTGTCAGCAGGGGAAAATTCTGTAAAAGTCAGCATTTTGGATGTGGGGTACGGAGTAATGCCTGTGAGCTAAATGGATTCGTGGTTTATTAGATTGGGTGAGGCTGGTATATCTGACAAAAAGCAGCCCAAATATATTTTTTTGAGCAACTGAAGATGAACTGAAACTTACATATGGAAAGCACTATAGAAATGATTTGAAATCACTTGGATTTATGAAATGATTGCAGAAAATGCATATGCAGAAAATTATGTGTGAGCAGAAAATCATGCATGTACAGAAAAAAATGCATGCACAGAAATAAAATCATGCCTGATTCTTGGGGAAGACAGTGTTCTGGGTTACTGGCCTGTTTTGATCACCTAAAATTCAAGAGGAACAAATGCAAGCAAGCAGTGCTTTTATCTTCACCACCACCACATTATTTGCAAGCACACAATGTGGCTGCTTATTGCAAACAAACGATTCATGGCCAAGGGCACTTGTGGATGCCGGAGGAATTCACCTCCACATCACGGAGTACTTTGAACTCGGAGAACAGCCCTGTGTTGCCAAGAGCACGTAAACACAGCTCTAGGATCCTTCCACGGAGGAGATACCATGAGGTCAGGATTCTCAGAAGTGTTTACAAAGTGCTTAGCCTTTACCTTCTAAAAAGCAGATCCTTTAAGATGCTGCATGGAGGGATCTCCTAGCGAAACTAAGCACCTCCTTTTACTCATCAGCAACCCCAAATCTTCACTTGCTGTCAGCATGTGCTCACTCACTCGAGTCACTCTGTGTCTCTCAAGTGAAGGAATGAGCTGGGTTAAGGTTTTTTCCATGCTGTATTTTATATCAGGTCCATGACATTACCTACAAATCCCACTGAGTGCCTTGCTTCCAAGAACAGCCAAGCACTTTACACGTAAATACGATCTGTAATCCCCGGAGCAGTGGAGCTGGAGCTCCTGTAACCCCATTTTGGGCTGCTGTGAAGCTGAGCCCATAAACATCACAGGTCAAGAGAGCAATAAACAGACTCCTGTGGCCCAAATCCCCGCTGCATCTACCCCAGCTGATCTTCTCTAGGCCACAGGAAGTCCGCAGCAAAGCTGAGACCTGAATCCCCCATCCTGCATCGCGGGGTCTTAACCACAGCACTGCCCTTCTTACAGCTAAGCCCCGAAGCAAAGATTGGGGGCAGATATCTAGCCCATTTTGACTACCAAATGCATCCTTTTAAACGTTTTCCACTTGATGCTGCTCCTGCAGGAGACACCCCTTTGCCCGACTGCCGTTTTATGGTCTCATCCTGGCCAGACAGCTTGGCTCCCATCATTGCCAAAGGATTTGCAGGATTCTGGGGTTACTAAACTGCAAAGCCATGGAAAATAAACCACAGGGGTGGAATAAACTTTGTCCAAGTCCTCTGGGGCTCTGAATCTTTCCCCTTGCAGGGAGGAGCCCTTAAAAAAAAAATACAAAGCAGAGATATTTTCTCTTCTAAGCATGCAAGCAAGTGATGATGTGTCCCAGCACCAGCCACTCCAGGACCACCAGCTCCTTCCAGCTATTAATCACCCCTGGCAATGCCAGGAACATCCTGTGGATTTGTCAATGGATAAGTGATGAGTAACCCCTAATGATAACGGGAGCTGATCAAATCAGAGGAGCCAACCCAGCATCTACACTTGCCTTTAGGTTTGAAGCAGACAATCTACATCATCACCATATCAGCAAGAAGAGGTCTGTATATAAACACAGACCAAACTCAGATTATTTTGTGTGTGAAACCAGAAAAAGTCTGTGGTCTTGTTAAGTCATTATGAGACATTCTGTGGCTCTACAGGACTCAAACTGGGGTTAAAGATGGGAAAGAAATTCAGGCTGTACCTTGAAACTGGGTTTTGTATGCTTATTCTGAGTAGAGAGATGCTTGCTTGCGAAATAATCCTGTGGAGCAAAGTATCCTAGAGGTGTTTATGTAAGTCCTATAAAAAAGGCAAGTTCCCAGGTGTAAAGCTGGTTAGAGCAGTATCAGCAAATTCCCTTCTCCCATGGGACAGCGGTGTCCCCCGAGGACATCTTTGCTCCTCACGTGGGGACAGCTATTCTGGCCACACTGAATTTGACCCCTCTGAGGACATGCCCATGGAGGCAGGGTTGGAGGCAGGACATCTGTAGGGTGCTTTATCCCAGCCTGGTGGGCAGCAAGGGAGGTCTGATGTCCTCTGATGGTCAGTCGGGGCTTGGAGTCATCTCCTGGCTCTTTTTTTCTTCTACCTTTTGTCACTGATGTTGGTTTGCTCCTGGCTTGTGTTCCCATTTCCAGTCTCAGTCTTGCTTCTAGTCTTAGCTATAGGATTCTAGCCATTGAACTGGATGATCATCCTGACCCAAGACGTGAAGAAATCTCCTCTCTGGAGCACAATGAGCTTCTTCCCCAAAAGCACAGCAGAGTGGTGTCTGCATCCAGGACTTGTTCAGCCCTAGAAGGTCTGGGTTACTCATCACCCTCACCTACAGACAAGTCCACAGGATGCTCCCGGCATTGGCCTTGGGGCAATCAGCCACTGCACTACAAATCCCCCAAGGACAGAGAGCGTCCCACTAGAAAACAGAGGGGCTGCACACGATATATTATTGACTAAATGTGAGTCTCAGTCACCCCAAAGCAGCGAGGATGAAAGTTAATTTATGGTAATTTGCAGAGTAATGAGGTTCTTCCAATGTTGCTTGAAATGGAAAAAAGGAAAACCTGGAGCAGCCTGTGCTTAAGCATTCTTCTCCTTCCCAGCACTGGAGGAGACCTCAGGAGAATGGGATGGAAATCAGAGCAACCCCAGGGATGTTCTAAGTGAGGATGGGGGTGGATTTGGCTCATAAATATGTGAAGGAAAGAGGCAGAAAAGTGCCTTGTGCATCTTGACGATCCTTTCCTGATCACATCCCGAATCTGCCATCCGCACTGTTATGTTGCAGGTGTTTCCACTGATCTGCCACATGGGAAATTTCTTGGAAGAAAATGGACTGGTGCTTTGGGAATGACAGACCAATGGCTTTAGGGTGTAAGTGAAAAGATTGACATGTTCCTACCACAGACCAACTCCCAGCAGCTCTTTTGTGCTGGAAGCCCTTTCAGACTCATGACAGTCCTGATAACCTCGTGTTCTCCAACTCCAGAAGTTAAGAGGATAATCAAAATATGGACACACATGCGCAAGTATGTATGCACATGTACACAGGAACACTTATATAGATGATTACGGATGTTTTGCTGGATCCAGATGAACAAATCAATATGGTATAGTCTGCAGAAGTGTGGATTGAGAAGAGAAGTCATAATAGAAGACAGCTACAAAGAAGGGAATAATCTTGTCTTCACGTCCATAGCAGATGGGAAAAAAAGCAATGGGTCTAATTACAGCCAGGAAGATCTGGGTTAGGAAGAGGTTGGCAGGAAGGGTTATGGCGTCTTCATCATAGAGGGTCTTGAAAAGCCTGTTAACACCGTGTCTGCCTGGTGATGTGACAAGGATGGATTTGATCCTCCCTTGAAATAAAGGGCACGGACCTGCTGACCTCTCGATATCCCTTCCAGCCCTATTCCTCTCTGATTGCAGTCCTGTGAGCGGGAGTATCGCCTGCGTTCTCACCTCCGCTGCTCTAGGAGGATTTCCCCCAGGATGTGCCTTAGCTAACAGGCTTCACCAGATCTTTCGTGAGGCCAGCTGCAGCGTCACCTGCTAGGAAGTGATCAATACCTCTTCCTTCTTACTGATACCAATGTCCAATATATTTTTACCTGTTATCATGTTTTATTGCTTCTCCTGCTTTGCTCTGGTCAATACACAAGAAACTGAGGTGATAAGAGGCCTACGTAACAAAATAAAGCTTTCAGTGAAGATTTACGGATTATGGATTGGGACATGTGGGAGGTGAAGGCAGCTGGCTTTGAGGACTTCCTGCTATCTTCATTTCTCCAGCTCTTGCCCTACGGTTTGGGTCTGTCTTAGGGATTCTGAAGCTGTGTCCTGGGCTCCAGCTCCCTGAAGACTACAGAGAAAGTGCCTGGGGTCCAGGTCTCTTTCCTCCCCACACTGATGAGCTGTGGGTAGGCCACATTGACTCATATGCTACTTCTCCAGCACATGCAGAACGTTTCCAGCTTCAGCTCTGTCCTAACAGATCTCCTCCCAACCACAGGTTAAGAAGATAGAATAGTGTTATTTGTTAGAGCAAAGGTCCAGGTACTTCAGTAGGTTTTCTCCATTGGTGACCAACAGCAGGTATCTGGGAAGAAAAGGACAAGCATGGCATAAAGGTCCTCCATAACACTTTTCCAGCTCCCAGCAGCTTGTGGTCTGAGGCTCCCTCACCTTTGTATTTAACAGTAAATCCCATGTAAGTTTTTACCAGTTTCCCTAGAACATTTTTTTTTTTTCAAACCTTTCATCTTTATAGCTGATATTATTTCCAAGTTAGACAATTTCACACATTTGGACTTTAATTTGTTCACCACATGGGAAAGATATCTTGAAGTTTTTGTGGGTACCTCTCTGAAAATGCCAGTTCTCTGCTTAGCACTGGATTAAAAAAAAAAAAAAAAAAAGGCAAATAAAGTTATATGAATTATTAGGAAAGGAATAAGGAATGAAAAACAAAACAGCTATGTACCACTAAATAAACTTGTGATGTTTGAGTTAACATTCAAACAAAGAGTGCAGTTCTGATCTAAGGAGGACTAAAAGAAGATAATCAGATGTACAAACTTCCTCCATGCAAGGAGGAACATGGAAGGAGTCCTCAACGTGGGAAAGAGATGATGGATGGGATGGCAGCAGCAGCCTTTGAAACTCTGAATGAAGAAGAGAAGGTGATGAAGGACACATTTCTTAGAGCTCAGGAAATTGAGTACATCCACGGAAATCTTTGGGCAGACAGTTTTGGAACAAGCCTAAAGAAGTTTTGCTTTGTTTTCCTTTTCTTTTCTTTTTTTTCCTCCAGAGCACACTGTCACCACAAGCTGGGGAGGCCAAAAGCATGCCGATTCAAAACTAACATTCAAAACTTGTTGATTATAAGTACCCTGGATTCCTAAATGCAACACCTGAAATCCCATATCCTACTTCTATGCTGGGAGAGAAAATTACAGCAGTGCCAATCTCTTCCTGATCCATAGGTACCCAGAGCTGACAATACATAGAGACAGGACATGTGCTGGTGGACCTTCAGGCTGACCAAGCACTCGTTAAGCTCCAGCGTCCTCAGAAGCACCCAGGCACATGCACCAGCTCCTTCCTGATCCCATCACCACTTGGCTGCTGGGGCTGTGCAGGAATATGTGATCAAAGAAAGAAACATCCTTGCTTTTGTAGGTTTTACAAAAGCTAGCTTAAACCCCAAGAGCAGCAGACAAAATCAAATAGAGATGATTTAGCATCAAAACAATCCCTTGGAACTGGGGTGCAGTATGTGCAATCCCAGTAGAACTATATCAGTTTAAATTCTCAGTTTCTAGTCATCTGTCCTCTCTCTTACCCATGCAAGAGCAAACAGCTTCTTTATATATATTTGACCTCAAACTGGTAGCCTGAAATCCTACCCCAATAAAGAGCAATGGAAGAGAAGTAGACAAATAAAATTTGAGGTGCCCATTGCAGAGCAAAGGGGAAAGAAGATATCTGGAAATGGCAGGAAATCCATAGGTTTTCTGATCTTCCATATCTCTCAGGCCTTCACCCTTCACTCATTTGCCACTGTATTTAAACTCATAATGTGCATTCATCTCTGAAGACCTTCCAGAAAGGTTTGGGAATCCCAGCAGAGAGCTACTCCCTGTGGGAACTGGACCAAGTGGTTCATCCTGTGGCTGGATACTGGCTGAGCACTCTGCAGGAAAGCAGTGGAAAGCCCTGGTCAGACTGGAGAAGGTGTCCTTTCTGGGTTACCATGAAGGAGAGCATTTTCTGACTGTGAGGGAAGAGTGAACCATGGCCAGGGTGGAGAGGGAAGGATCTGGTGGTGGGGAAGGAAATGAATTGAGGAGAAAAGTCCTTTCTACCAATCCCAGCAGGGACCAGACCTGGGCTGGGATATAGAGGTGGCAGCACTCTTCCTGTTTTATTGCTGTGCCATCTCTCCCACTGCTGCTCTGGCTGGGCCCCTAACATTTGGCAAGGGAGAACTGTCCATGCATTCTGGCCCTGTCGGTGTCGCGCGCCAGGGCAGCACCGACCTCTGCGCTGCACAGATGCTCTGAGCTAGACGTGAAATCCATCCCGTCTTGGTCTTTGGCCAAAGGATGTGGACATCCCGACACAAGGAGCTCTGATACAACAGGATTGCAAGTGTTTCTACAAGGGAGCTGATGCCAACTAGCCTGGCAGGTTGAAAAGGAGAAAGAGGGGAAATGGAGACTCACAGAGACAGCCACCAGAAGAGGGAAGGCTGTGGGGATTAATGAGCAACATGGCTAACACGGAGCAGGCTCTTGCTTTGTCTGTGCAAATACTTGTTAAATCAGGACATCAACTCTTCATTTCTCATTTTGAAATAAGAATTTAGCAATTCTGCTTGCTTGCTTTAAAATCAGCAATTTCAACTTTCTTGGCCTGCTTCATTCTAGACTGATATTCTTTTTTCTCCCTCTCCCTACATATCTATGTTTACTCAGCCCCATACTTGGGTCAGGCCCAAAGTAGTCTGACAGCTGGACTCAGTGATTTATGAAGATCCCTTCCAACTGCAATGACTCTATTCTATCCTACTCATAGAAATGTGTCTTAGATGCCCCAGTACCCCAGGATGAGATGAAGGCCCATTTGGAGGCTGCGTGGACAGCACAGAAAACTGAAGGTGACCAGATCAAGTTTAGTCCTTCAGCTTGCAGTGCCTGTTTTAAGACCAGTGAGTACCACCCTTTCACTGAATTTCCCAGCCAGGTCGTGGAGCCCTGGGGTGCATGGGGATCGTTTCCAGCAGCAGTCCTGCTGCAGTCAGCGGGACTCCCTGGGTGAGTAAAGGGTTGTGGGACTGAGTCTGCCCGGTGCCTTCTGCCCACACGCATCTGTGGAACGACTCCGCTGGGACCCACAGGGGTTGTGAAAGCAGGCTGGTACCTTTTCCCTGCAGGCTTTGTTAATTTTGACTCGTTCTATGTTTGGCTGTGATACAACCCCTAAATTTAACACCATGGGGGCCTGAGGCACCTCTGGTGAGGAGTCAGTCCTCTAATCCATTGATCTGCCACATGCTACCTTCACAAAGAGCCCCGGAATTGCAGGACTGTCAGAAACATGGCAGAAATGATGTGGTTTTCACAGCACACGAATTGCAAGCTGTTCCAACACCACGGGAAGGCTCAGGTTATCGCTCAGATTGGCTGAGCCAGCAGCAATGAAAAGGCAGCGTCCTGCGGGATGTCCACAAACCACTTCTGCCATACAACTTGCAGGGCAAATAAAGTTATATGAATTATATTTACATAAAGTTATATGAATTAAAACGTGCACTTATTAGTGCAGCTCAGATGAATTCCCGAGGAAAAGAGATGAATTTCTATTCCAAGATCCTTCTTCATTCATCAGAGGGAGGCATTTTTAACCATGCACCACTTATTTTTCAAAAAAAAAAACAAGTCCAATCCTGCCTTGAAGTTGATAATGGAAGTTGCAGCCAGACGTAACCAAGTGGGAAAACCTGTGAAACACAGCGAAAAGATCAGATCTCTGTCAGAAGTGATGAAATTTGCCATAGGACATTGAAATTTGCCACGGTCCTGATGCTCACACAGTGATGCTCATGTCCTGAGGCAGACCCGCAGTGTGCCTGGCAGTGCCAGAGCATCCTCAGAAAGGCTGCAGCTTGGTCTGAGACCTACCTGTGTCCCTTGCATTGCCTTCCAGCAGAAACCATCCAAGACCTCAAGGGGCAGCTTGGGAAGACTAACCTGGGCATCAGAACTCACCTGAGATCTTCACGAGATCCTCGCTCTCTGCTCTCGCAGACCAAGGATGGCCTGAGGCAGCTCCAGCGGAAGGAAGTTCCTGCTGTGATGTTTTTGAGTTGGGATCCCTGCACTCCCAGGAACATCCCCTCGCTCTTTTCCTTTCTGAGCCTCATGCTTGGGGTCACCAAGGTGCAGCTTTCATCTCCTCACTGAGACAAACCACTGGATGTGGATATGTACATGGTCTCAACACCAAGGCAACGCCTGTTGCCTCCAAACCATCTCCCTGTCTGCGATCCTAAGAAGCACTTTCTCACCTTGTAGAAAGACCACAAGCATCCTCCTGATTTTGAAGAAGCACCAGCACATCTCCAGCCAAGGGAAGAGATGCACAGGGGGTGACACAGAGCAGCGACCCTCCGGCTGGAGACAGACACTCTCTGAGAAGACAACCCAAAACCTCTTCCCGCAGAGCAGGGGTACCCAGAGTTGTGTGACAGAGGTCTCTTCACCAGGCTGCTCTGAAGGATGGGGCATGTCTCTCCATCTTCCCTGCTCTCCCAGCAGTGCTCCAGGGCTGCAACCGTGAGGGAGGACAGCAGGAGCCTGGGGCAAAGGGAGGATTTCCCCCGCTTTCCTCTGTGTGCGAGGCACAGGGGTGCTGCTGGCTGACAGTCCCCAAAGGGCTCGGGAAGGTGTGCTACAGCCGGCAAGACGCTTTGAGGATGGAAAGTACCAGAAATGGGCAAATTCTATGGGATGACTCTGGGCTACATCCATGCAAACTCAGCGTGCGTTGTAGGGTCCATTTCTCCTTTTTTTATCCATTTTTTCCTCATTGTTTTGGGACTGCCAGACCCTGTCAGGATCTGGGGGCGGAGCTGTGATGGTCAGGGTGATGGTGAGCCCCGAGAGGTCGGCTTGGCTGGGAGGCCAGCAGGGGACAGGCGGCCTTGGCAAATAGCATTGCAGCCTTCTTCGCTCACCCTGGAGGAGCCCCATGGATGGAGGGGGTAAGGAGCTTTCACAGGGATTCGCCCGGTGTTGAATGCACTGGGGAGAGCTGAAAGCGCTCTTTTTTTGAGAAATAAGAGTTTAGCGTGATGCTTCCTAAGAGAACATGGAGCTCTCCCACTTTTCATCAATGGCAAACTCTACCTTCTTTCTCCAATATATTTAACCAGTTTGCCATGCCTTCTTCTCCCTTGCCCTTCTTAATGAAAGAAGCAAACAGAAATGAGAAATACACTAAAACCACCTATTTTTTTGTGCCAAATCTTGTTTCGAAACACGCCTTCCAGTTGCATTGCATTAAAAGCAGAGCTGGTTAACTGTCTATTACTAATTCTCCAGTGCTCATTCAGCACAGGGACCAAAGTTCTTTACAGTTAATTTTTAGGTGCTCTAATTTTAGACTGTAGCTAGGCAGCTATACCCTGACTTGCTGCCAACAGCCAAAATCTGGCTTTGCTCAGTGTCTTGCATAAATCTTCCTATCTGTCTCATGGGGAAAAGTGAGGGTGCGGCTATTTTTTTTTATTATTTTTATACGTTTTGCGTTTTTTTTCAATGCCCTCCAGCACAAAGCTCGCTGTGAAGCATCTCTTGCAGTTTTGGCCTGAACTTTGCTTCCACTTGTGAAAAAGAGGTGTACGTGCAGCTTCAAAGGAGAAGAAATGGCCGTGCCTCTAAACCTCTGTAATGCTAAGCAACTTTTAACTCTGTGAACAAAAAAGCAAGTGCTATGAAAGTAGCTGATTCCTGCTTTGTGCTCGGGTTACATCACTGACAGGTGAGTTGTGCAGGACAAACTCTTTGTCCTAATACCACCAAAAATCGTGGCTGTGTCTCTGTTGCCCATGGGACGTGGGGTGGCAGCGCTGGTGTTGCTGTCCCCAATGTATGACCGGCCATCAGAAGGGACGCAGGAGCGGTGTCCTCCAGGCGGACACACTGCGGGATGCCCTTTGGGGTTTTACCTTCCCTTCACAGGCCCATGAGCTGCTCTTCAATCAAATTAGCGTTTAACACGATGGGGATGAATGCAAGCTTTGCCATGCTGGCCGAGTGCGTGTTCTTTCTTTGTTTCTTCCCTGGGGGTGGCCAGATGAAAACTTCCCAGAGATGTGTTGACCTGTGCCAGAGGTGTCCACGCCGCATGCAGAAATCATTCTGGAGAAAAGGCTTTGCAAGGCTCTGCAGCAGCAAGCAAACATCCCCTTCCTAAGCACATTCTTTGCAGGACAAACGTGATAAATACCTGCAAGATAACAGCTCATTGTGACACCAGGGGGCTGGGGGACAGGGTGTAAAGCACAACTCCAGCTGAAAATCAAGCCCTAGGGTGGGGGCCTGGGCATGCCTTTGGCCACTTGGGTGGATTCAGCTCCAGATGCAAAGGTCAACCAGTGCAACGACCACGGTGCAGGCTCCAGTGAGCTCTCCTGGGCAGGGAGGCATTGCTCCATGCTCACTCAGCTCTTTCTGGCTCCGGGCGCGGAGGTGATGTCTTTGCACCCTGGCAAAATAAGAGCTGGGGTTGTGGGGCCGTGCAGATGGCCTTGGCCAGAGTGACTGGATGCATCTGTCCTGTTATGCTCCAGTTAGGACATGAGTGAGCCACAGTTGCTGTCTGTGCAAGGAGGGGTGGCCGTGAAGAGCCTGACGATGGGTCAGAAATGCCCTGGTTGCCCTGTTCTGCGTGGCTGCAGTGGGGCTGGGTCCTGCCCAGATGGAAAAGACTTCTCTGGGGATGGGAAAGGACTGGTCCAGGCTCCCAAAATCGTAACACCCAGCTCAAAAGCATCCACAGAATATCCAATCCAGGCACTGCTGTGCACGCAGGGTGACAAAATGTTTCCCAACACACATTTACAAAGGGATCTACAGGATCCCACCAGAAGTCACAGCCAGGAAGCAAGAGAGACCAAGGCGAGCTTTGAAGCTGATGAACTCAAGACTAAGGGAAGGGTTGAAGGACACGAAGCATGAAATTCCTGCAGCCACCTGGATCTGCAGTACTTCTCCAAAGGGATATGGTTGCTCAGTTCCCCAGAAGATTGTATCTCAGTTTACATCTCCACACCCAGGTCTTGCACAGCTTTTGGGTGTATCTGAAGGGCTCTGTATTCCTCTGCAGGGAAGCAGGTGATGGGTGTGGATGTGGGAACTCAGCTCTGCTCCCCAGCCTGGCTGTCTCCCTTGGCTCAAAGTCCACATCCATCACTCGGGCAATGTGCGAGCCAACAACACACTTCCATAAGCATTGCCTGGACGGCAAACTGTTGCAGGAGAAAGGATGGAGGCAAAGATGAACCCTCCCACCTTGAGGCTCAGGCTACATTTCGGCTCATCTGAGAAGTTCCTGGGCTCCGATGCCTACATTTACTGGCCAAGGAAGAGGACACAAGGCCTCAGAGGGAGCGCCCTGCTGCGCAGTCACCTTGGCCAAGTCACATGCATGGCAGGTAATGATAATAGCAAGGCAATAACAATAACTGCCGTGGGAGTTAGAGAGGGTCTTCTTGCTGCTCCGAAAGCTTGGCAAGCTGTCAAAGCAAATCTCACTGCCCAGCTGACTCGGGTTCAAACTCCTCGTTAAATCCCAGCTCTAATCGTCTGGTTTGTTGCTTACATCACTCATGATAAGACTTCTATCCCTTCGGGCGCAAGGATGACGACGGCTCGGAGGAAGATGCAGGATGAAAGCAGAAGTGAGCCGAAGGTCCCCATGGTCTGGTGGGAGCTCTTTGGTGGGGCTTGGTTTGGCTGCACACACTGTGCTCAACACAAGGCTTTCCCTTTCCATTGGGATGCTCCTCACGCACCACCGGTGCGCTTCTGCAATGAGAGCTGGGAAAGCCCCTTATTTCCAACCCAAATTCATCGCACTGGAGACATCACTGGAGTCACCCGAACCATGGCAGGGGGCTTGGGAGGAGAACCTGGGGGAAGGCCCTTTGCAGGTGCTGTGGCTGCAGTCTGCAGAGGAGATGAAGGCAGACCAAGGGGCACAGCCCTGGCAGCTGTAGCCCTCCGTGCTTGAGGCTTGTCTCAAACACACTCTTGTCTGCCCCGGAAACAAAAATCTCCTAAAAGTAATACTGGCTGGAAGCAGAAAACTTAAAAACCCATAAACAGAGGGTTAACCACAGGCAGGGAAATGACTCTATGCTTTAAAGCCAGAGAAGGAGAATTATAAAGATAGATAAGCTCAACCTGAGCACATGCCAAATACAGGCAGTGTCATGCATATGCCCAAACACCTGGCACGTGGGTGAAGACTGCACTCTGATCCTTGCCAGGCTTTGAAAATAGGGCAGTTCCTGCTGTTGAATAACCCCATAGGAACAACGTTACTGCGCTGTGCACCAGCTGCTGGCTCAAAGTCCTGCAAACCCACCCCACGACTTACAAACGTTTCCCAAGTCCCTGAACAGAAGCGTTAAGAGAAAAATAAATAGCATCCTCAAAAGCTTTAGGTGTTTAACATTCAATGGGCATCGCCCTAAGAAAATGTGCATTAAAAAAATGTGACTGCACAAGGGTGTGTTGCTGCTTTGCTGCACGGTTCAGCTGCTGCTAAAAACCAGAAATAAAGGAAATTAGAGGAATGAAAGTTTCAGAAACTTTTGTGAATTGTTCTTGGGTGCCCGGAGCTGGAAGGCTGCCTCCAGCCCGCGTTACTCAGTACACAGCCCAAGTTTTTCAGGCGCAGGTGAAGTAATAGCAGGGTATTTGAAAGGATGTTATTGTTCAGGACCAATCTTGCCACACATGCGGGTTAATAATAGACAGGATCGTATGTTTGCTGCGCCAAGGCAAGAATGTAAGCACCGAGCAAAACAAACCACGGGCATTTGCAAAAACATCTTTTGAATGAGCACCGCGGTGTGTGTCTTCCTGGTGGGAAAAAATATCTTTGTGGGGAACAGAGCCAAGGTGTCTCTAATCTACCAGCCGGGACTGCTTTCTGATTGTCCCTGAGCTGAACGGGAGAGGAAAAAATGTCACAGGGCGAGGACGGGTGAAACGAGTGAGACGGGGCCTGGGTGGCAGCCAGTTCCCTGCCAGGTCGCGTGAAGGCGGCCGCTGTCCCGGGACTCGGCCGTGCCGTCATGGATCCAGGCTCGATTTTTCCTTCCTCCCAAGAAGCGCGGTGTCTCAACTTGCACCTGCGAGTCACGCGCCCCAGCTGCTGCTCAGCCTGGTGGTAGCGTCTGTGTTCCTGCAAGCCCTGATGCTCCGTTAAATGCCAAGGTTTTTATTATTGCTCCTTATTAACATATATTTGTGAGTTTTCTTCCCAGGCTGGGACCCCACTGTGGCATATGGAGCAAGGCGATGATCACGACTCGGAAAATTTGCACCCAAATTGTACAAGAAGGTGGGGATCGGTCAAGAGAAGGATGATGGACTACCCGTAAGCGTCAGGACAGCTCACTAACAGCAAACCAGCACTGACCTGTCTCGTGATGTCACCACCTGCCAATGTAATTTTTTGTATGGTTTTATCCTGGTTATGATAGGAAAAGCTGCCGCGGTCCTTGCTTTGCTTGTGGGTAACTCTAAGTCAACAGAGACGTGCAGGAGATCATTCCCCTTTCACTCAGCAGTATTTTGGTGGTGATTTCTTTCTATTTTGGGCTCCCCTTTGGAGCTCTTATCCAAGAGCTGTTGGGCAAGACCCTTCTACAGACGGGCTCTCATAATTTTCTATTTTTATACAGATTTCGACAGGCCACTACAACCGTTGGAAGATGTTCTTTGGCCAAACAAGCCCTGGTGCCAGTTCAACTCCGAAAGAGGGGATTGAGGGAAAAAAAAAAAAAAAAATCTTCTTTTACCTCTGAATCTGCAATTTAAGCTTTCCACAGCTCAGAGTTGGCTGAAAATATGACTTTTTGCGAAATACTCGTGGACTTGTCTCCTTGGGACAAAAAGTGGATGTTGCAGCAGCAACACCAGGAGCAACAGCACAAAGTGCTGCCTCAGCAAGGCGCAAGCCCACTGCCACCCTAAAAGCCAGGCAAAAGTTGAAGCACTTTTGGGGGTGTTTAGGTGGTTGTCACTATCCATCCTCCACGTATAGGGAGCCCTAAAATGCTCGTTGTTTTCAATGGGGTTTTCCTTGCAGGATCTCAAAGTGCTTCTCAAACTCAGAGTGGATTTATCTCCTCCAAATTCCAAAAGATGAAATGGGATTGAGAAAGGGCATAAACCTGTTCCTTTGCCCAGTGGTGGAGCAAAATCCCCCCCTTAACAACAGGGCCAGACATGACCCCATTGTAAAGAATCTGCTTATATTTTGAGGGAGCTGGGCCAGGGTGACCCCCATCTGTAAAATACATGGAAATGTCTCGGCAGGTGCAGCTCCGTTAATAGCTTGATACCTAAATGGCACCTAGAAGGTTAGGGATTCATAACTCTGGAGCAGATCCTTAATATTCTCAGTTAGGGGAACAAAATGAGGCTTTGTGGGTGGTTTGGGCATACCTGCAGGCAGCCTCCCACTTAATGAAACCAGGAAGGCTTCTGATAATAAAATTCCTAGGGTTTTCTCTTTTCCACCTTTTGTCTTAATTTCACGATGCTTCTAGGAACCCAGACCTCCTAAACCCCGCTGGGGAGCCTAAAATCAGCAAAAGGGGGAGCCCCGGGGCGAGGAAGGGACCTCGATGTCCTGAACCGCACCTCGCTAACGGGGGCTTCAGGGGGCTTTTCCCCCAGCCCTGCGATGGGGCAGGGGGGGGGATGAAGCAGAGAGGTAAAACCCTGGGGTCGGGGTGCTCCCCCCACACAGCCCCGCGCTACCAGCAGCAGCCGGGGCTGC